>JAVYIG010000025.1:792500-1300223 GCA_035222895.1 Strongylocentrotus droebachiensis
AACCAGACATTATTTCTGGTTGTCAGTATTTTTACAATTCCTTTTCTCTCTCTCTCTGTTCAAATTGTATGTACCATACTCACTTTCTCTCTTTCCCAATTCCCCTCTCTCTCTACAGCTCTCTCACTAATTGTTGGTTAGATATTTTTGTTTCAGTGATAATTTTCTATGTATCCCCCCCCCCCTTTCTCTCTCTCTCTCTCTCTGTCTCTCCTTTTTTGTTACACCTCCTCTTTCCCTCTTTCCTTTTCTCTCCTTTTCTCTCTTTTTCTCTTTCTTTATCTTTATCTCTTTATTTCCCACCTAACTCTCTCTCTTATTAGATCTCTCATTATTTCCTACCCCCCCCTCCCCCTCTATCTCTCTTTCTCTCTCTCTCCCTGTCTCTCACAATATTTTGTTTCAGAGCAAAGCAATCAGAAATCAGTTTATGTGATTCTATTTGAATGAATATTTTCAATCAATAGTAATATGTTGTTTGTAGTACTAATGCACTGAGAATCCTATCACGTTTTCTAATGAGACAAAAGTAAATCCATATAATTATGAGAAGGGGTTACTGATCTCTCGATGTTTCTACATCACGTGCCTTCTCTGCAAAGCTTCTCTTTAAACACATTCATTGGTAACTCTGAATCATCTTTATGTGAACCAATGTTATAATGTGAAGCGAATGGAGAATTGAATTGTAATTGTTAGGCACTATAAACAAATTATATTGTTATTATCATCAGCAGCCACATTTTCAGAGTTGTTTCATAAAATCTATGAACCCAGAACTAGTCAATCAAGTCATTGTTTTCCACTACATGTATGGTAGATAATAGCCTTTTTGCATTCTTGGATATAGATGAAAATTCTATATTCCCTCTGAGCCCTAATACATTTTACTTTTCATATCATTGGTGTATAATAACAATAATAATAATAATGATAATAATGATGATAATTGAAATAATAACGATGATGATAGTAATAATAATGATGATGATAACGATAATGATAATAATACTAAAATTGATATGGAACATTTATTAAGTGCTTAATACCGTGTTTCTAAGCTCAAATTTGATAGAATAACCTCCCTTAAAACAAACTTTGAAAAACAAATTTACATAAATAGACCTCACTCGATAGCTTCACATGGTGGACAATTTTGAATACCCAGGTTTATTTAATATTATAGTGTAATGCATGAACTGAGCTCCATGTAACAATGTACGGGTGTCCCTTCAATATATTAGGTATCTAGCTGCTACGCGATTGATGTGCTGTAAAATAGGATTGAAGTACTCTGTAATCCACAAGCTATCAGGTTTCCTCTGAACGTGGCTTCTGCGTGAGTCGAGTGCTTGTCGGCGAATTTATGCTGCGTTTATGGCGCATTATGTCGTATTGTATAGGTATTTGAACGGAGAATAGGGGGAAGAATTATGTGCTGTAGAGGCGCTGATGTCGTAATGATGCGCTCGGCTGCCGATTGTTATCTCCCGGTCGTATGTCAGCCAGTATGTATATATGTGGATTCATTTATTTTTAGCTGTCAATTTGAGTGTTTTTGCGAGTTGTTATGACGGATTGTAACTGTGAGTAATTCTTCTCTCCCCCATTCATAAGTCATTTCAGTCATCGTTTCATTCCTGCGTCAGAATTTATGATTAATTGGATTCCCCTCATACCATTGTAGTATATTGTCAAATGTAGTACAAAGGATATATCATTTTGGATCATTATAGCACTTGACAAGATAATGAGCATTGAAATGTTTCTTGTGAACTCTGAATATTTTTGTATATAATTACTAAAAGTATGTTATGGCACATAAAATGCTTGTACGTATGCTGCAATAATATTCCTTTTCTATTACTTTTATATTACTAGTATCACTACTACTATTACAACTACTCCTACTACTTCTACTACTACTACTACTACTACTACTACTACTACTACTACTACTACTACTACTACTACTACTACTACTGCTACCACTACTACTACTACTACTACTACTACTACTAAATTCTACTTTTACTACTTCTACAACTATAATAACTATAACGCTTATTACTTCTATTACTACGACTACTACTTGTAGCACAATTACAAAAACAACAACTACTACTACTGCTGCTACTAATAGTACTACGACTTGTAGCACAATTACAAAAACAACAACAACTACTACTACTGCTGCTACTACTGTTTCTGTTTCTTCTACTACTGCTACTATTTACCTGTTGTAATGCTACCTCTAGTACTAAATCACTGTTGAACATGTCATAAAAAAATGAGGATAAGTCAATCACAAGTTGAATAATTATTTTCATGAATTTGCCTTTGAGCGCATTGGGATTGTATTTACATACACACATTTATTTATTGCATGCATACAGTGTATATGAGGTGATAATGAAAATGTGGGAAAATGAAGCAATGAAATTGAGAATATTCTGTATTAATTATGTTTTCTTTGAAAAATAATATGTATGGTGCCATCAGTAAAACATTTTTAAGACGTCAAATCCACTTAAAAATGAAATCCTCAAGGCATACAAATTAAGAGCATGATTGTATTTTCATATCTTCCAAAGCATATTAAATGGGAAGATAATATGCATTATAGCTAAGAGTTATATGGTTGAATGCTGAACAGTCCTATGACAAAAGAAATGTGTATTAAAGGTCAATAGGTTGCTTGCTCGGTTATTTCAGTTCTATTTCATTTGACTTAACTCTTATCATAGATCAGTCCTAAAATGTGCAGTGTAGTAATATACAGTACTTAGAAATGTAAAATATTTAGGCCTATTTTGGGGATTGAAATAAAGACAGAACCAGAAAAACATGGTTTTAGAGCATCACACTGGTTTCATATCTACAGTAGTGAACAAGGGCAGATGATACACAGTGTATAGCTCTATGTGTGAACAAGGCCAGATGATACACAGTGTATAGCTCTATGTGTGAACAAGGCCAGATGATACACAGTGTATAGCTCTATGTGTGAACAAGGCCAGATGATACACAGTATATAGCTCTATGTGTGAACAAGGGCAGATGATACACAGTGTATAGCTCTATGTGTGTGAGTGGCTATGTGAGAGATGCTGTAAAGAATTTCAGATGCTTGATAACCTGTACTTGAAGTGAACTAGTGATGGCGCTGTGCAAGTTTGATGATGGACTGACTTTGGCTGTTTTGATGACTTCAGTGGGTGACTATTATGTGCTATATTGGATCTAGTTTGTCATACCATACTTGTTTGTTTATGACTATTTTGTTGTTGTTGTTGCTGTTCCTTCTTATTCCTATTTTTTAAGAGATTTAAATGAGCCTTTTGATTTTATCTCCACATACATCTTTTCAGTTTCTTTCAAATCATTAAGAAAATAGACCACAATTATTGTTTCATTTAAATATTTTTTCTCTTTCAAAGTTACCTGTAATGAGAAAACCTGTCTATAAAGACTCCTTACACTCTCTTGATTGGTCGTTATATACAGATTTTAATGTATTTCACTCTTCTAACATCATAACTTACCAGCTCTTATTTGTGTTTGTTTTCTTTCATGCTTGTCTGCGGCCCGTCTCTGATCCGTCTTGATGCAAACAGGTAAGAGTAATTTCATGTTCTATCAATTGTTAATCAGTTTGGAGCTTCAAGTTCATTAACTTGTGTACTATATTGCAGTTAATTCTCTTGTGGCTTTATCATTTATGTGAATTGTATAAATTAGTGACACATTTAAGAATAATAGTAGAACATCTAATACAGCTTCAGATATAGAAGAGAAGGAAGAGTAGAATTGGTGTAAGAATGTAGTAAGCAATCACCTTTAAAACCTTCAATATATATCCCAAGTTGGCCACCCAATATTCAAATGTATATCTTCTTTTTTATCTTCATATATCAAATTGAAATCCAACTACATTGTACCACATACATCTGTGAATCTTGATGTTCACCCCCCCCCCCCTTTCTTCTTTTCTCTCTCTCTCTCTCTTTCCCCTTTTACCAATATTTGTTCCTCCATATTCGTATTATTATGTATCCATTGAGGGTAGTCGTGCTATCTAGCTTTGCTTACTTTGTCTGATGTTTTCGATTAGTTACTTTATTCAACATTATATTCTTTTGAAATGTGTAAAATTTGCAATGTTTTGTTTGTTACATATTTGTAAAAATGCAAAAGAAAAAGAAAATCAAACAGAAATAAATAAATAAAATAAAATAAAATCATATTTATATATATATAGAGAGAGGGATAGGTATATAAAGAGAGAAGATGAGAGATATATATAATAGAAGGTTTAAAAGGCGAGGTGATGTACATTAGGGTATAGGAAGGGATTATACTTGTAGACTCACAACAAGAGGAGATTGGATGTGATATAGAGAGATAGAGAGAGAGAGAGGATAAGAATGAAGAGGAATTGCATCTATATAGAAAAACACAGAGATAAACCAGTTTGGGATAAGTTATGTTCTGATTGAGAAAGTAGATGAAAATTGAAAGATGAAAGGATATAGTGGGGGAGGGAAGCAAGTCGAGGCTCTTGGTAAATGCTAATGTACAGGTACGACCAAAATCTCATGACACAGCAAGTGGAAAGATGTCTAGCTCCATCTATAGTTTGAAATCAGCAAACACTTCTCATTTTCTCTTTACTTGACATGTTCATGAAGATAATCATACAGATCGAAGCGCAAGAGCGCCATCTATTGTTAGTTGCAATAAAGAAAGGCTTGTCCGAGCTAAATGCATTTATTCTTTTTCTCTGATGTACTTCTCTTTGTTTCATCCCATTTTTGTCATGCCTTTTTTCTTTTAAATCTCTTGTGATGTATTTACTTCTGTGTTCATTATTCTACTTTCTTAAATTTAAATTATTCACTAATATGTTATACTACAAGTACCGTAAGTGCTCTGACTAAGCTGGATATAGTTCATTTTAGAATATTGAAATCATTAAAAAAAATATATAACAGATCTTACTTGTACATTGAGATCTCACTATTGGTTGTTTTTCAAACTTTTTTGGCGGGGGCACTTTGGGGCAACAAAAGTTCAGGGGGAAACATGCTCCCTTTGGCCCCCTGGCTGGCTATGCCGTTGGAGAAGTGTTGATGAATTGTTCACTTTCCACCTGTTCTTTGTGAGCTGTAATGTTAGATTCCTGTGAAGGATACCATAGCTCAAAACATTCTCCATGTATTCAACTCTGACTGAGTCATAACCTTGTCCCATTCATAAGCTTGTGTGCAACCTGAAGATCAACTTTCTAGAATTGTAACTAATTCTCTCATGTACTCTCTTTGATAGCCTTGCTCTCTCGTCTGTTTTTTCTCTTTGTATACTGCTTTTATTGCTTATTTATCTCTCCTATACACATTTTTTATTCCTCTTTTCTTCATATGGTATTGCACTATAGGCTTATTTATCTTTTTAGTATTCCCCCTCTCTCTCTCATTTTTATACTACCCTCTCCGTGTATCATCCTTACTTAAACATTTTTTATCAAAAATAATAACAACAACAGCAACATGAATATGTCTTTTTTAGCCAAATCGGTATGAATATGTTCTCCCCGAGGTTCCTCCAATTATTACCTCAGCTTTAGCAATGCACTTATCTTTATAACTCTTTCATGCATCAATTCCTTTTACCATGCATATTTTATTATTTGTTTCTGATTTTAACTCTTCTGCTTTTTCTTTCATTCACTCTCTCTACAAATATAACCTTCCATCAAAACCCCCCCCCCCCCCCAAAAAAAAGAAGAAGTATTCATTCATTTTTGTTTGGATCTTAACCCAGTTTATACATTATATAAAAGTAGCGAATGGCTTTCAAACATGGGAACGCTCTGCGATTCTTGATCAGGACGCTTTGCACGTACACACGCCTCTTACTCCGCTACCTGTTGAAAAACAGCCTTATTTTGATCTTAGCTCGGGGCTAGTCACAAAAGTTTGCTCTTTTTTTCCATATCATTGGACTCTCCTCCCCCTAAGCTATGCAATGGGTAACGTGACATTCAGTTTGCATTCTAAAGTGCATGAACCGTCAGTAAAGGCCCCTTGTGCCCCCGCTCATAAATAATAGGGGTAAGCAAGCTCCGTTACCCTTCTCCTTGTAAACAAAAAGGGGAGGGGAAGGAGAGAGGGGTACTCGAATGGAAAACTCAGGTGGATAAGGGTTGCAAGATGTGAACCTGTGTGGCAAAAAAAAACAGATTAAGTAACAGCAAATATTGTTTTTAGTTAAAATGTAAAAATTCTTCTGTTCATTTTGTTTCTATGTTTTCATTAACATTTCATTTATAATCGCATCACCTTGCTATTTATACAGCTCTGGATTAAACGATTTTGTGAGTTTAAACTTCTGAACAAGATTCTCTGCAATGTTTACAGTTAAAGCTCAAAGTCTATAACTAAACTTTCACAAATATTTTATTATACAACATGCTCTAATGAAATATCACTTCAAAAATCTCTTAACCCCTACACTACTGACTTATTTCTTTCCCATAGGCTTTACACACGGACCATAGACAATGGGTTAATAATGTACTTATTGATGACAATTCCAAATTGTGGATTAAATCTCAATAAATTGATTTGACTGGAAAGGGGGTGGGGGTTTCTTCTAAATTTTTCAAGTAATGTACAGTAAGTACTCTTGAGCACACATTAACCTTTCCTCAAAAGGCTTAATTTTGAGAATACGAGGGAAGTTTGGGGAGAAGAAAAGTATACTTTCTGAAGTGGATACCAAGCTGTATTGGATTCATATAGCCAAGCACATTGCTAAAACAACACACTCAACTCAATAAGGCAGGGCTAGATCATATTCAAAAGCTGACGTGCCAAGACCTCGCTGCCAATATACTTTCCTCGCTCTCTTATCGCCATCGAAGATCACGAGTTTGTCAGGAAAACAGGGCTCTTCTTTCTTGAATGTAACACTAGGATGGTGGGTGATGCGCTTCTCCTCGGGGAATGTGTCCAATTTGAGGGTTATCAGCTTCGGGATCAACTCCCAAGAGCTTTTTATTTTGGTGATACTTTCTGTTTCTGTCTTAACATTCAGCCAATGCCTTTATTTAATTCTTTATAGTATTTATTACATGTCCATGCACCATTATTTTGTGTTTTGAGTGTTATTAAAGGCATAAACTCGTCGCTGTTTTCACGAAGTGACGGTAGTGAAAAAAAATTGCATACAGTTTGTGTAATTGCATACTATTTAATAGAGAAATGTTCATGGACTTTTAGTCATGGCTAATAATAATGATTAATAATAATCATCCTCATTCTCTTTTTATTTTAGCCTCATAGCAACTTTTCTTTTGTATTGTAATAAAAGATTTTTTTTATTTTTTTTTATTTGTTACAGTTGTATTATACATATGCAAAAATTAATTGTCCTGCTAGTGGGGGAGAAGAGAGAAGTAGTTGAAGTGACTAGAGATTCGACTAAATAGAAAGAGAGAGGAAGGTAGAGAGCTATTGAAAGATCAGTACATAGGAATGGAGGAGGAGGGGGAGGGGGAGGCAATGTGCTTCAGTGATAAAATCATTCATCTTTAGTTTGTCTGCATTACTGCCCTCTAGTGTCAATGTAGATGCATGTGTTGTTTCTTCCTCACTGATATCAAAATCACCATAGCCATCATCACCATAATCCTTCACCAAGATCTTCATCATCATCATCTGAACGATCAACATCATCATCATCATCATCGCTCTGGGCCACCAGCACCACCACAACAATCATTGCCAAAATCTTTGCCACCACTATCACTTTCACCATAACCATCATCATTAGTTGTGCCTTCATCAGCCCCAAGTTGGCGAAGTATCGCAATGTTTGAAAAGGCAACTTCATCAGCTCGAAAAATGGGCTTTATTATTAATCAGCCTGATGTTGGCACAAGAGCAATTTAGAGACGAACTGAACAAATGGCTAGGCTTAACGCTTTTATATTATTTATAGACACCAAAAACCAGAAATAGTTATGTTAGTCGTATATCCTAAACATTGCATGACGCGATAGATAAGTCAGCTTCGTCATCACTTTGACATCTGGCTGATGCGGATGTGCACAGAACTAGCCCACTATTTTGAAATTAACTGGCAATTCACAAAAAAGCCGAAGATTTATTGGGGTATTTCCCAGGTGAAATAGCCGGCTATTAGCGACTTCACGGTGGAAATAGCTGGCTATTTCCTGATCGGGCTAGTTCTCTGGATCAGAAAAAAACACAAGGTAGCAGGCTAATTTTCAACTTCAGGCTGATAAAGGCAAGGCTATTACCATCACCATCATCATCATCATCAATATTATCACTGCTACCATTGCCTCAAGTAATACCATGGTCATTATTATGTTTCAATTCATTAATGTTCACAATTCTATCATATCATTGTAGCCTGCTTTATAAGTTTGTCCTCCTCATTTTGTCTGGGTCCTTCCAAAAATGCTACTCCCCCCCCCCCCCCCCTTCCCTCCTCACTTAAAAGATGTAAAGTGCATCTTGCCATCCGTCCGTCTCTGGCCAGCAAACCCTCCTCTACCCTAAGACAAGCTGAAGCTTGAGCAGCGCATAACATGGGCTATCTTCTTATCAAGCCTGAGGGCGCGTTTCCGGGGTCTGCGCGAGCAGTGAGAGACGATTACTACTCGATTCGCGCCAGCTTTCAGGGGCCCCTCTTGGTGTTCGGTTTCGGGCTTGGCATTGCGATAAACGGGTCGTTGCCAGACAGGTGCTCTAGGTTGGACGCTCCATTTCACGACAGAAAAAACCCGGGATGGAGAGATAGTTTGGGAGACAAGCGAAGACAAGATGATGAAGAATAAGATAAAGAGTGGGTGGACTTATCACCCAATGCGCATCTCTAAATTAACTAGGGCTGTGTCTTTCTGGCATTTGAGATAAGTAACCGTTAAAAGGGAGAACGGATGACTTAGATAGTCTTTATTCATTTATGTTCTTTGAAACCTGTTTCTCTTATGTTTGCATCTTTTCTCTTATCTCTCTCACTCATATTACTTTGCCCTCCTTTCCTTCTTTTTAATTTTACATATACCTTATGGCTTTGATTAATCGTGGAACAATTTTATATCTCTTTCTGATATAAAGATCATCTGTTGAGAGTCATAAGGGCATTAACTCCTACATAACGATAGCATCCTTCTGGCTCTTAACATATGATATACATAACAATAACCAAAGTGACTCTCTTGCAGGCATCCTTATTCTAATTTTCTATCATGTCCTTTTTCTGTTAAACTCTGCAAAATTACACTTTTGCATGCACAAATTGTAAAGATAATTTTCTAAGGAGGTACAAATTACCAAGTAAATGTTGACTTGATAATACTTCCTTATTCCCATTGTTATTTGACCATCCAAAGGAGCTATGAAATAAAAACACTGTTTAGAGAACAGGGATGACATTGCTATAGAATGTACATTTTTGGACAATATTTTCTGAAAAATTAGTGTCAAAATAACAAGCTTTCCTACTTTAAAGAGGCAAAGAAACTCCCTTGAGGTTTATTTTTGGTATCTTGGTAGAATTACATGCTCATCTACAAAGCCTACATTTGCCTGATGACATTTGATGAGAGCCTTTTAATCTTCTAATCTCCGCATCTTTCATTATTTCTATCCTTAGACTTGTCACCTTCAAACAAGCTTAGGACTGTATGCTTCCTTATCAGACACCATCTCCCTTGAATGTACACTCTCTGTATACTTAGCAATACTTTCTTTACTCTCACAAACTCTTCTTAATTAAATACTGACGAAGATCAGTTTGTTTTTGAACTTGAGAAGAAGGAGAATGTCTTGGGTTTGACCTTGAAATCTGTGTATCCAATTCTCAGTCAATACCCTCTGTCTATCTGCCTCTCTCTATTCTTCATTTGATACATCTCTGTATGTGTATCTCTCTGTATCCCTCAGCCTCCTCAATCTCTCTCCCGTTCTTCATATACCCTTCTGTTTTTCTCCTTATGAATCCCCCCCCCCTCTTCTCTCTCTCTCCCTCTCTCTCTCTCTCTCTCTCTCTCTCCAAATATCTTTCTTTCTATTCCCCAAACATTTTGTTTGATCTGCCTTCCCTAACCTTTTACATGTTTTCTTTCTGGTCAACTGGCTAATTGCATAATTTTTTCCCTCCTCGGCTCTCAGTTTAATCAATTTGTGAAACCTGATAATATACATTTGTAAGCAAAAATCAAATTTACCTCTTTTTTTCTTACTTTTACTTTTCTCTAATTGCTTCTTGTAAATTGATTTATCTTCTGTTTAGAAATGCTATGCCCCATGTCACTCCCTCTTCTATTTTCAATCATTCTCTCTCTCTCTTTCTCTCTCTTTCTCTTTCTTGATGTTAAATCTCACCTCTTTCTCTTTCTTTTTCTATCTCTCACCCTCTCTTTCACTCTCTCTCCCTCTCTCTCTATCTTCTCTATCTTTCTATTTATCTCTCTCCTCTTCTTTCTCCCTCTTCCTTTGGTCATATCCTGTCTTGACCTATGTTGTCTCCATCTAGTCTTCTCTGCCCCTTTCTCCTCTCTGTATCCCACAAGTCCTATCTTTAGTTCGCTGCTCCTTTCTCCTATCTTACTCCTGTCTTACTTGTCTTGTAATCAACCCTCTGACCTTATACATGCAATCTCCCTCATCTCCACATTTCTCCTCTTTACATCTCTCCTCCGTACATCTCTCCTCCGTACATCTCCCCTCCGTACATCTCTCCTCCCAGTGTCTGTAACCCTACCCAACCTCTCCCATCCTCCTACGCCTGCCATCTTCTATCTTTAACATGTAGGTCTGCCTGTCCCTATCACATGTTGTTGGTACTAAATCCAAATACAGACTACCACAATGCATAGTATATCTTAACAACAACCAACTACCTTTTTTTATAGTCTGAATGCTGTATGAACAAATGTCATATAACAAAACGCATGTTTGAGCGTTCGTTTCAAAAGAATCGGGGTCCCACTCTAGGCTGAACATTGTATCATACGAACATCAAATAACTGGGTGGGGCTTATTGTAAGTGCGCACTGATGATTGGCTGACTGGCTTGCCAATTGACCTGTCAAAAAAGTTTCTTTTTTGGACATTTTTTAACAATGTTAATTTCTAGTTTGTATGCTCCTTTCGCTTTATGATACTTTAGGAGTTTTTTTATACAATATTTGTATACATTTTCTTTAGTCTGCGCAGCCTATTAGTAAGCATCTTATGTAATGATCAAATGATTGAATATATAACAGAGTCATATGCCATACACTTGACTGCTTGAATTACAAAGATCCTGATTTCTCAAGTTCATATTCATTTAAGACTACAGTTACCTACAAAACAGGTCTTATGTTCAGTCAATATGTCTGCACATTTGCTTGAAGTAAATACTATTTTAAATTGTAATTTGTGCGATCGTAATAATTGTCAGATGTGAATAAGACTTTCATAATTGAAATCTACACCTTGTTGAATACTTGACATCATCTTTGTATTCTATCGTTCTAATATTCAACATCCATTGTAAAGCTCTCAGATGAGAAACCCAATATTCTTGGCTTTCAACACCCCTGCTCCACTGGGCGGCAAAGACCGCAGTGTCAAGTCCGTTCCTTCTCAGAAAACCCAAGACGACTTCACCTCCGGATTGGTTGACAGAAATAAAACAGCCGACAACCCTAACCTTAAGCAATTGTGAAAAGTTGACTTATTGTCATTAGAGTTTGCCTATTTTATTTAGGGTAACCTTAAAACCTCTGTCCCTTCCCTTGCATCACGTCTGGCAGATGCTCACATCTCGTCTCTCTCTTTCCAAACGTCTTTAGTTTAGCCCCCAGGTCCCATGATTGCGCTAAAAATTGGACGAAATTTGTGAGTCGCCTTCAGGTCCCCAACTGTCCATCCCAATGAAGGAAGGGACAAATCTAATTTTGAACGTTGCATGCATAATGGAATCAACTAATAATGCCCTTACAATACCTTTCAATATCACATGACACCATTCAGTATGGGTATGTCTTCTATCCAGAGGTGAGACGTTTAACAAAAACAATGGAAGAGGAGGAATTGTTTAAGCCTCAAAAATTCATTTCGAAATATTGCTAAACAGCACGTAGTTTGATCACAAGGAATGTGGAAATAGGCTGGTAATTTAGTTTAGCCCGTGGCTTATGCATTAAATCGGAGGCATAATTACAGTGGACTGAGTATCCTTTTTCACGTTGGAGTGGAAGCCCTTGATTGTGGAGTGTGCTTAGAGTAGGGATGGCTGGGCGGAGTTGTTTGATTGTAGGAATTATACTGATTGTTCCTGACAAATTATGGGAGGAAAATGAGGCGTAATGCCCAGAGTCAATCGGCGGTGTTTTTGCCTGTGGGGGCGTAAGGCTTTGATGAGCTAAAGTCAACTTTGGGCATGATGGAGCTAAGTGATGAAAATAATACCCCATCTAGGTTTTCTCCTCTTTCCCTTCCTCATCCTCTCGATTTAGTTCCGCCAAGTCTTTCCTGTCTTGGTCTAATCTTATTCTTCTCACTTTTTTGTTTATCATTGTCTATCTTCAATTTGTAATTTATTCTTTTTTATTGTATTTTCACTACTCAAGTCACGTCAATCAATTTGTTGGTTATATTTCATTGCTGTCACTCCTATTAGAATCCTCAGTGATATTAACTTTAGACAAATGATTTTGATTATGGTCCTTAGTGTTATCATCATCATTATCCTCATCATCACGATTTTGTCCAGTGATCATTGGTGCCATTGCAATCACCATCACTGTATACCATCAGAAATCTCATCAGTATTTTTACCACCATTGTTATAGTCATTACTAATAAGAGCATAATTAATTCAGGTATCATGATCTTTTGTTTTTTTATCAAGGATACATTGTCAAAATCCTTGGTAGGTTCCTTTTAACTTGAAAGATGCTGTACATAAAAAACAAATGTCATAATCATGATGCAATCACAATTGTCATGATTCTTATAATAGCCATTAACAATGTTATCATCTACAATCCTGAGCAACAAACTACCACATCTCTATTGCTATCACACTGTATGGCTGTGAGCTTGAAAGAGTATCTTATGACTGTCTTGAGACTAGAGGTCACCATCTCTATCTCTCCTTATGACCCATTCTCAATACCTCCGGATGCGCTCCCTATTCCCACTGCGATTTCCCTTCCCAACAATTATCTCCAAATTTAGCCGAGGAAACAACAGAATCCGGCGTGCTGTTTTTCTTCTGGAATAAGCAATTTTCTGCAATTTGCCTCTTGTTTTGAGGGCCCACATTGCAGGGTGGGCGCTGCGGGGATTGAGCGGAGGATCTTCAAGTCGTCCAAAGGCCGCTCGTTAAACCTTCATGCTGTGAGGGGAAGAGATAGTGGAATTGGAAGTTAATGGTTACTATGACGATTAGAGAATCCCCAGGTGGGGCCTCAACAGGTGTGTGATTTGGAGGGTGTAGATGTCACACAGTGCCCATGACAACAAATATCTTGAATTTCTGTCCAATGTTCAACGAAAGCTTGCAATTGCTGAATGGTTGTTCACTTTGTTATTGCGACTTCATTTGTTACGTTTATTTCTACATTTTCTTCCTTTGCATAGAATTTCATATCTTGCATGATACATGATCTCTGGTTTAACCTGAATTCATTCCCACTTCCGTAATGTTAAACAGATATCATTTAAAAACCCTGATTTCCTAAATATATGGGTTGATTTTTTCTTTTCATTAGTCATTTGAAAAATTCAAGGCACGTATTTAGATCAACAATTGCTTCTTTTGGTCTGTGTGTATTGTGTTTAGTAGTTTACAGTGTCCATTATTCCTTGTTAGTATTCATATAACTCTTGATCTCGACACACTTACACTCAAGAGGAACCAAAATGGAATGGTTCCCATCCTCGTGCAAGTATTTATCCTGACTTTAATAGAGTAAATTTCAGTGAGGTCAATCTCAAGATCAGGTCATGCTTTCCAGTCACTACATTATGCACTTAGGATAATTAATGAGGGCAATTATATTCAACAATTGGCGAGAAGGGACCTCCCCCCTCAAAAAAATATAATAGAGATAAAGTTGAGTGTAACAAGTTATTGTTGCTGTGGTAGTTCAAAGCAAAAGTTGAACCATCTAAGGTATCACATGAAGAGAAAGAGAGAGAGAAAAGAACAATTTTCATTGGGAAATTAATTCCAAGGGACAGAAAGACAATGTATCCATTAAAAATGAGAGAAGTTGACAGTGGAATTCATAAACGAAATTGGGGAAATGCAATAGGTATAACAAATGCATTACTCTTTAAAAAGATGATTAAGTTATAATTTTTTTTAAAATGATTCAAGTCAAGAAATTAAAAAGCTTAACTTTATACAAAGAGGGGAAAAGGAGAACCCTTGAACACAATTTCCCATTTGAGACACAGAACTAGAGCATTCCGCCCACCCTAGGAGGTTGTAAGGGAAGTTGAGATGGTGAAAGTGAGAAATTAAAATTTGTACAGTGATGCAGATGCTTTGCTCATATTTCTATCGCCTGTTTCCTTTCCTCTGTTTCTGTTTTCTCCTCAGGAGAAATTCTCGCTTACTTTTGACATAAGAGCTTAGAAGAAGTTTGAAATTTCTGGAGCGAGGCGGATGCTAAACTTCTTGAAGAGGATACAAAGGGCATTATCTGCTTGAGAAACCTTCATCAAGTTTGACTTGCCTCACTATTGCTTTATACTTTCTCTTTCTCTGAATTGATTGTAGAAGATTTCTTTTTGTGATATTGATGAGATGAGATTGGGGTTAGATTACATCTAGCCTTTCTGACTCTTCTGTTTCCACATTGCTATAATCTTCAGCCTGCCAGCAGTCTTCCTGTTCCAGTCATTGTCGGCAGTACAGCTATCTCACTTTTCATTCCTATATTTCATTTCAATTGCTGGGATAATCCCCATCCTCCATCCTCCTCCTCCCCTCCTCCCCTCCTCCCCTCTGCTTTACCTCGCCCATGATGCCTCTGGTAGATGAGATGCGTTACTGAGGGGATGCTGCGTCTTTTACTTTGCCCTCCTAGGTCGGTCGCCTCAGCCTGGATATTGTACCCCCTCGCTCAGATTACCAATATCCGGCATCGTCGTGGATACAGAACCAAGGAGGAGGAAGATGAGGGAGGAGGAGGAGGATACTCATTTGCAGGTGTTGATCTGGTAGAGTTTTCCATCTCATACTCTTATCCAGATAAAAAGAAATCTGATTTATAGATTCGTCTTTGGAATTCATGATGCTGCACAAGAAGAAAAAAAGGTTGCTTTGTTATAAAGTTTGTATGAAATTCACCTTCATTGACATTGAATAGCAGTATTTCTAAAATGAGCATTCAAATTCATAGAAATCTCTTGAGACCCAAGCTTTTATAATGGTTAGGTTAATAAAGCGATGTGAGAGGTATGAAAACAAGTTGATGCCCAGGTATTGATCCAGTGAATAAGATCTTTATTTTGCATCTAATTCATACTTGCATTTTTAGCATGAAGATGAAGTAAACATCAATAAGAGAATAAGGCAGAGAAGGAATAGGAGGGCAAGGAGGCAAAGCAAAAAAGATGAAGAAGAAAATGGAGGAGATGAAGGAGGAGGAGGAGGAGAAGGAGAAGGATAAGAAGAAGGAGAATAAAGAGAAGGAGAAGAAGAAGGAGGAGAAGGAGAAGAAGAAGGAGGAGGAGGAGGAGGGAGAAGGAGGAAGAAGAAGAAGAAGAGGAGAATAGAGGGGGTCAGGAGGAAGACATCATGCCCCTAAAAACTGGGTCTTGAGAGAGTAGAGGCAGGAGGATGAGGAGGGGAAAGGTGAGAAAGATGAAACGTAGGCCTGGGAGGTAAATCTGAAATTATATCATCAATTTTGTCAGATATGACCCTCGAGGATTACTAGGGAATGAGTAGGGAAGACAGGACGAGTGATCAACAAATATCTAACAGATGAAAAACCAGAAAATTGTAAAATGGGAGAAGATGGAAAAGATGATGGCAGAAAAGACAAGCATCAACAGAAACAAGAGAGAAAGAGAGAGAGAGAGAGAGTTTGAAAGTAAATAATATAATAGCAAAATGAAATACTGGTGGGACTTCATTCTTTGTTAAAAGATCATTCAGATGACTTTCTACATTTTCTTTGGCATTTGAAATAGAGAAAGTTTGAAAGAGAGTGAAATAGAGATAAAAAGAGAAAAAGATAGAGAAGTAGAGAGAGAGGAGAGAGGGAAGAGGGATGGAGCGAGGAATATGAATAGAGAAGACGGAGAGAGGGTTAGAGACAGAGAGAAACAGAGAGAGAGAGACTTTGATAGGAGGTATGTATTGGAAGATTAATAGGGATGTCGATTGGATGGGATAGGCGCAGAGAAGGGGGCGGAATATCTTATTTCATAGGTTCAAGGTACGATCCCATGTTGCTCATCACTGTCTGAAATTCTAAGGTTGATATGAGAGACCTCTGCCATATCCATTGCCAAGGTCATGTTAATATGAGAACTCAAAGAAGAACAAACAAAAGCATAATTATTTCTACATTTTTTAAAGAGATGTGAAAGAGGAAACCTCAAGACATTGGAAGACATATGAGATGGAAGTCACATATTCCAGATGTGACCGCTCTCTTGAAAAATACTTTGTTTTCTGCCAGAAGGAGCCAGATTAAATCATACCATTTAATGCCCTTCTGGCTTCGAACAGACAATGTTATCCAGCAGGAGATTCAACATAGCAAGAGAGAGATGGGGAGGGAGGGGAAGAGAGAGAGAGCAAGGAGTGGGGGAGGGGGAGGAGGGAGGGATGATGATGGTAATATTCTGACCATTGAACATGTCCAAATTTTCTTGGGTCTTTGCCTTGTCGACCCATTTCTCCTAAAATGCATGGGAAACGCAGCGTAGCTATATCAATGTCACTTTGGATCCAATTCAAATTATACATTCACAGATCGATGTCAGCTCGTTTCTCAACTTTTCACTTCGAAATATAAAAGCATGGGCTCAACCAATCGGTGTGACCTAGGAATATGACCTTTCTCTTTTGATATGACCATCGAACTATACTTCTCTCCCCATCTCTCTTTCTTCCATTCAATTTTTTTCTTTCCTTGTATGTGTCTGTTTGTCTGTTTGTCTCTCTCTCTGTCTCTCTCTCTCTCTGTCTCTCTCTGTCTCCATTTCATCTCTTTTTTTTTCTTCTTTCCTTCTCTTCCCCTCTTCCCACCCTCATTCTCAATTCCCTTTCTTTTCCTCTCTTCTTTGTACCTTCCTTTTTATTTGTCTTCATGATTTTTCTCTTCCTACTTCTGTCTTTATTGCTCACTTTTTCTCTATCTCCTTATTCCCTGTCTTCCTGCCCATCGCTCCATTTCTTACTCTTTTTCTTTCAATATTATTTTCCTCTGTCACCCTCATTTCCCTATTCTATCTTTCTCTTTCTACTTTACTCCTTTTCTCTATTCTCTTTCTCCAGACATGTATTTTCCTCTCTATTTCTCTGTTATACTTATGTTTGTTTCTCTGTCTGTCTGTCTGTCTGTGTTTTATCTCGGTCTTTCTTTCTTTGTCTATCTGTCTCTCTCTTTATTTCACTTTTCACATATTAAATCATCTATCAAAGTGTCAATCTCTATCTATAGAGTCTCTCCTTCTTTCTATCTATTTCTCTCTTTCTCTCAACTCATTAGCTTCTTCTTCATTTTATCGCACTGTGGTTTTCAGAGATAATTGGTTATTTTTATTCCCGACACCTGTTTTTCAAATTCACTTATCCCACATTTGCCACATTTTATATCAGATTATGGGTTCCATCTTTTCAGATTCTTGTCTTTATTTGTGGTCCAATATCTAGTGCACAATACCTTCTCCCTCAAGAACGAACCTATAGGGGTGCAATCATCAAAATAATTCACTTATTTCTCTCTCAAGAAATATAATCAAAACATATTTTCTTTCAATTTCTGAGATCTTGCTTTCATGGACAGTAAATTAGTCTTCATGAATTGATTCATTCATGTAAAAATTGGGTTTACACTCTGCTGCGCAGCATGAGTTTTTGCATTTATAAAAAGTTTCTATTGGGTTATAAATTGAAGTCAGAAAGCTGATGTGTTCATCTTAAATATTCTCCACACGGTTATTTAAAAAAAATTGCTTCCTCTATCGAGATTTCAAGCACAAGAAAATTAGATCATCTTGAAATCAGAAGGTTTGGGGTTTGAGAGTATGAGCAGTTGACAGTGCAGGAATTCAATTTCATTTTTGTATCCTTGGATTAGTTTACTATTCCTTCGTACCACTTATTAGAATGATGATGGGGTAAGATGTTTGGAAACACTGATTTTCAAAGCTGTAGATTTCAAGTTTTCAAAGAGTTGTTACTCATCTGACAGGCACTGAAATAGCATATAATTGATATTATTTTAATCTATGGCTTATCAGCTTTCTGTTGATATATAATTCATCTATTTCATTTTCACTTCTGACATGGTCTGTGATACTGACAAAACAAAATTCTACACAAGTATTAATAATAATATGAAATATGGATGCATCTATGATTTCTTGTAATCCACAGTTCAACATGTTTTGAATACTATTGACATTAGAAACCTCTTGCAATCAATGTTGAGATATATATATCAGCTCAAGCCGTTTCATTGCAGGTATACGCTGGCTGCTTGCCCTTTTTATATAGTGTACAGAGATACTGCTTTGGGAATAATAAACCCAAGTATCATTGGAACGTCAGGAGTAATTTCTCTGCTTTTCATTACATTCAAGATTGATAAATGAAATTCTCCATTTTAGAAATCAATATTTCATCTCCGCAATATTGCTTCAGTTCCCGTTTCAGAAAAGAGAGAGAAAAAGTTGCAGGTTTCTGGTAAAGAATAACTTTAAAGAAGAATGATTTGTTATTCTGCAACAGGGCTTCCATATTTCTCTCTCCCTCTCTGACATTTCTAAATGCCAGTTTTCATCAATTGTGCTTGCGTTCAGCCGGCAGGTCTAAGGGAAAGAGAAATAAGTTATATTTAAAACGGGAGAAAACAGGAGACTTGAAATGCAGAAAATCAATCATTTATCCATAACCTTGCATGTGCAAATAGACCTGATTTTTTTCATTTCTCTTTCATATCTCATACCAAGAAATCATTTCCTGACTTCATTTGAGAGGTTGAACACGTTGCAATTGCAATAATTACAATTTACCCCAAGCTATATGCATACATATTCTGGGATAAATAGAATCATAAAAGCAAATGACATGTAACCTAGAAATATGATATCAAATCACTCAGGGGGTATATGTGTTCATTCCTAATGAATTTACAATTAAGAATATTTTGAAACAATTTAAACATGTTTTTTTTCTCTTTGTCTCTATCTCAATCTCTCTCTCTCTCTCTTTCTTTTTCTTTCTACTTGTATCTGCTCAACTGGTTGTGCCACCAATAGGTAAGTGGAACTAATCTTGTTTAGTCAGTTTTGTGCTACATAATTGTAATTTTTTGTAAAATTGGTGATATGTTTGTAAGAGTTTTGTTATCTGTTATAACGAAACATCAAAATATGTAGATATAATCGTGAACTTTAAGACAATTTGTAGTTGTTACCTCTCTCTCTCTCTTCTACCTCTTTTTCCCCTCCTTCTTTCTTTCTTTGTTTACCCCTCCCTCGATCTTTCTCTGCACCTTACTATTCACTTTCTTTCTTTATTTCATTTTCATTCTCCCACTTTGCTTCCTCTTCCCCTTTTAGCACATGCTCTCTCTGTTTCTCTGTCTCCCCTATCTCTCTTTCTCTACCTGTCTCTCCCTCTCTCTCTTTCTCTCTCTCTCTCTCTATCTTTCTCTTTCTCTCTCACTGTCTTTGTCTCTCTCGCTCTATATAGATATCTTACATAGAAAAGCATTTCAACCAAGTTGCCAAAAATAATCCCCTTTTCCTGATCCAATTCTGGTTCTCCTCCTCCTTACCTTTAGGGTTTGTACATTGGCAGCTCATAACCTTCTAATCCAATCTGCTCATCACAACCCATCAATTTATCCATACTGTGTTCATGACAGAACCAGAAGGGAATATGTACACCAATAGTGCATGCTTCATGAAGCATTATTCAGAGTAAGAAAGTAGTAAAGAAGCATGTCAATAACACAAGCAAAACATGTTTGCATATACTATAAACGTTTAGAATTGCCAGTCACAAATATTGTGAATGGCCATATGTCCTGGTTTGAGAACCAGAGGGTTATTAAACAAATGAGAAATATGGTTTAGTTAACACCCTTTTGTATTTCAGTAAATGAAATGCACATCATATATGTTTGGCTTGTTAAGTGTTAAAGGTTTTTGGTGCAGATAAATGTGTGGAATATTCCATGTAAATGATATTTGTAAAACCATATCAAAATACAATTTTCCATTCATGCATAGCAAGTAGGTGTTTGTGACCCCATATGTGCGTATCTGGAATTTGAGAGTTGTAAGAAGTTGTAATATATCTGTCCATAAATGATATTATCTGAAAGTATCATATTCCTAGAGTAGAACATCTGTGAAGAGAGGGTATGGGAATTCCTTTGGAGAGATTTTAGTTTCAAAACCAAATCAAAGACATGGTGATCTTATGAAAATTACAATGTGAGAAAGATATGTTTTTGTATGAGTCGCTGGAGGTAGAAGATTTTATTGTTGGACGGGTGTACAAAATAAAACAGGATAACACTTTTGACGAGGCTAAACTATGATAATACAAGATTTAAAGCTTATTAAATATTTAACATTGATTTATTATGTGGAAGGTAGTATGGTATACATTACTCCTTTATTTCTGGAGAAACATGTTTTTTTGAGGTCTTTGTGTCTCATGTTCTTTGTCCATGTCTTGCTTCTAATCTGTCAACAGCTTGCTATAAATTGGACTGTCCCTACCAATCAGGGAGATCATATTTAAGCAGCTCATGTCCTACCATGTGCTGTCTCGTGATAAAAATGGTGTGGTCAAATCGTTCACAGATTGGTTTAAGATTGAGGATATGAGAGGAGCAGACATTGCTTTGTTTATAATGATGCATGGAAGATTGTGATGATGTCTGTTTCCATGGTGATAATGATAATGTGATTAGATGATGATGAGAATTATGCTAGTGAAGATTATGATGTTCATTATGATAATGATGGTAAAGCACAAGTATTTGTTAGGCTATGTCAATTCGGATCTAGGCCTTTACTTTTGCCTAAACAAACTGAATCATTGTATTCTACATCTCTATAAATCATATCTGAGTGATAGAATCTATTGACTAAACCATTCTGTGTGTAACGTCAGAGACAGAAGGGCAATGAGTTGCATCGTACAGAGGTAAGGCACTTCTTGCTCTCTACATACACTGTATTAACTCTTTGTTTGCTTTGATCTACTGATGAAACAAACAGTGAACTGCCATAGTCAACATTTGTCACACATACAATGGTGTATGGAACATACACTCTCCTGTTTACAAGCATAGAAGTTGCCTCATGGAAATCTATCCAGAGGAACATGAGTATTAACATTTGGAGAGTGATCGGTGTACATTCAATCCTACATTAGACCAGATGGTATCATGATATCTAAACCATGTTTTTACTCATTTGCCCATCGTCTACAATAATTGACAAGAAATGAGAAATTAGAGGAGGGAAACATGAAATTGTTCTCTTCGACTGAGATGAGGGCAGCATTAGTTTAACAGATGGGTGAATTATGGGGATGGATGTTTCACTGTAGTATAGTCATCACTGCCGGTAGTTTCATGGTCCAATAGATCATCTACTGAGGACCAGGAAGATCTATGAGCATGAATGTGAGACAATGAGTTAACACCCTTCTGGCTCTCAGCAGATGATATAATATGTTAACCTGTTGACTGCTGAATTGTTTGATTCCCATAGGCTTAATACATGAGCTGCCCGGTTCCGGGAGTCCATGGGCTAAGAGCCTGAAGGGCCTTACCTCATGATGTCAAATGGATTTAAAGCCCTTCTGGTTCTGACTCTATGCAGAAAGTATGATATGTAACATGTTCCCATAGCCTTCTTAGAATATGATTACATAAAATCAACCCATTAAGGCCCTCTAACAAGCCTTAATGATACTCTGCTTTTATATAGTGCGAATTACAATCAAGTCTGTAAGCGCTTCCATATATAGAAATTATTACCCGGCTTTAGCTGTGCTGCCATTATGGCGCTCTAGCATTTCATAGAATTAATTCCTGCCAGGTGGCAGGTACCCATTTACATCACTTGGGTTGAGTGTGGCAAATGTAGATCAATGTCTTGCCAAAGAACATTAGTGGCGGGCCACGGCCGGCGGGACTCAAATCACGGACCTTGTGATCTACAGTCCGGCAATGTAACCACTTGACCATGACACCTCCACGACTTATGCATCACCATGTGCAATGTGTGAACATTATATCAACGTCCTTAATCATGAATTCTAATAGGCAATACAATAGAAGGTCTTTGCAATCGCTTTTAAGTTAGAACTTTTATCAGATTTGAACATACCCTACAAGTAGAGTTACCACATAATCCAGGCAGTGCGAACATGCTTTATAATGAGTATGATATATCACACACAGTAACATGACATGCAGAGATAGTGTTACAATGGACTGAAAACAAGGATGTACTTGTTAATTTATGTCTTGATCATGACGTTTATATTTGTTTGAGATTTGTATGAGAGAGAGAGAGGGAAAGATTAGATCAGAGCAGTGTTTTATACAGGGTGTGCAGAGTTGCAGATTTGCAAACTCAAACATGAGTGTTTGCTTCTATTAATGCTCTGTCAATAATCATGACATTATTTACATTGATACTCATCCACTGAGAGCTGAAATGGTATTGATGCCATCGTTAGGCAGACAAATATATATAGGTAATAGTCACACCAACAATGCCATTCTGTAGCCTGAAAGCTAGCCAAAAGTTTAATTTTTAAAACTAAAAATAACAATGCTCCATTAGAATGTTGAGTCTGCATTAATTTAGCATCTTCTATCATATCATTACTGTTCATAAAATAAATAAACAGTTCCTAATATTCCAGGATAGTAATTGTAAACAAAACTACACTACAATAAGTCATATTTATCAAAGAGAACAGCCAATAACTATCGCACAATCAAATTACAATACGGTGATGACATAACACAAAAAAGACAGGGAGGCACAAAAATGATGAGCCAGACACGTTCGCAGCGAATATAATAATCGATTCCTCTTTCCATTGGGGGCAGAACATCTGAGAAGTGAGCATCCGCCAGATTCCTATATTCATCCAAGAGAGAATCAAACCGTGGCAGAAATTTGGAATGTTATTGATTTTGTTTTAGTCGGCATGAGAGGAGGATGAGGTTAAACTAAATTATGAAGAGAGAAGAAGAAGCTAATAAAGTGCCTTTGTGTTGTTCACATTGAAATTATATATACAGTATTACTAGAGCAAATGACAAAGAGTATTTGTGATGTTTTGATGGGATACCTTGTAGTATTATGTATCATATTTTCATCCAGACTGCGTAATTTTACAGGAATTGGATGTGGAAATACAATACAATTTTACGTCTGTTCTTTTTGTGTTCCTAAACAGTTCAACTATTGGTTTGATTTTTCCTCATGAAATAATAAACATTAAATTCCTGCAATTTGCAACAAATTTTCAAATCTAAAGTCATTATCTTCCTTCAAGTATCAAGAGCTTTTTAATGCAAAATATTCTTCATATGTAATGTGATTTTATGTACATATATCCTTAGTTCAAATCAAACGGATCGCTTAAGAAGAAAAAAAATTAGTTCTTAATCAGGGATCACTTGTTTCGGTTAAAAAGAAATCATGCTTTTTGTATTTTACGTTTTTTGAGCTGTCTGTTTTCTCTTTGATGTGAAAGGTTTTTTTACATCGTAGGCATTGCAAGTGGAAACAGACCTGCTTTCATATCCGCCCCTAAACCTAAATGTGAAAGAGAGGTAGAAAAATGATTTCCATTAGGGAGATCAATATTTATTTCTAGAAGTAGGATGCGTGACTGTGAGAGACACCATAGCAAGGCTGCTGCTGCATGGCATTGTGGGAAATGTCTCTAACAAACAACCAGTGGAGCAGAAGTCAGCTTCTGACTTTGGTTTCTGAACATGTCATAATTCATTCCTCATCCCAATGAGGAGGGGCGCTTAATTTGATCAATATTCGTTGGCTGTCAGTTGTTGGTATGTTTATTCTTATGAGCAGTAGATACTAATGGAAGTACATACATATATATCTCTGTAGAATGTTGTACATTTATGAAGGATATTTGAAAATAAAGTAACAAAATTACTACTTGACTTTTATAAGAGACAGAGAGAGATATAACATTATGATACCTAATCTTTAATTGCAAAGATACTTTAAGATATATTCTGCATAGATGTGTGCCGATTTGATCGACGAATCTGAGACTCATCTCACAGCCATCAACAATTATCTGATGAGACCTGAGTGGATAGTGTTCATAATTGCAAGGTTGATTTTAAAAGAAATTAAATCTTTGCAGCCATGTATTTGATATTAGCAGTTTGGAGCTAGAATGATGTTCATTAACTCATTGTTTATGCAGAGTTAAAGGTACTATGTCCCATTTGCAGGCCAAAAAAATGAAAAAGTTAAATTCCAACTGCATTTGAAAGATAATACTAATTTAGAACTTCCCTAAAAAAGGTGGGGCTTGAAAATGTCTTCAAGTGGGAAAATAACAACTATTAGTTGTCAAATCGAATTTAGGGCTATAGAGCCCAAAAGTAATAGTCTTGATTTTCAGACAATTGTACCGAATGGTCATACGTTTTATGCTGCGCAAAGATTCAATCAGTTTAATCTTGGCCATCACAAGAAGTGGGTTATTGATGTAGACAAATGCTCATGTATCCTTTACAACTATTTTCATGTATGTTATTACCAAAGAAGAAGAAAAGCCAGTCAGTCACTCAATAGTGTCTGACAGTGAAGTCTAGCAAGTAAACAGGTTTTCTTGCATAATTTTAATATGAGGACACTGCTAACGTTTAAATTTCACAGACAGGACATACATGACATATTCATAATTCCTGCAAAGTTCTACAGCATTTTAGGTTGGCTGCAAAAGGGACATAGTATCTTTAATGCCTTTCTGCCTCTAAACTGACGAAAATATGCGTGATTTGTCACGGCGATGTCATAACATGTGCATATCAACGACACCGCCTTTAATGAGTACGGCCATGCCGTATACATCTACGGTGACTCAACATGGTACATGTTTATAGGTCCAAGCTGTAATTGAGGTCTAAAGGTGGTGCGCAGGATCAGAGAGGTTTGTTGTCCTAGTACCGGCTTGCTCCCTGTCAAGAAAGCGTCAGTAACAGATACAATGACAGACGACTGCACGCAGCTTGCAAAAACACTCCAACACTAGTCCTATTTGTCTTGTCGCGCTCCGTGCACATTCTTCTTACGACTCTCTCTCACAGGACGTATGTGTATTACCATCTATGTATTTTTAGGGGAGGTACAAAGAACAAGAAAAAATGGGTTTTAGATGCAGGATGTCTAAAGGAGAGAATGATTTTTGTTTCAAAGATTCCAATTATTTCATCAATGTTTTTAGAAGGTGTCAGCGCTATTGATAGAGAAGTTACAGTTCATTTTCAGTGAAGGTGATGTCCATTTTTGGGAACGTCTATATTAGTGTGTCGCTACTGTTCATGAAGCTGTAGAATTACCATAGCTAAATTCTCTTCTGTACCAATGGACATTAACTTACGGTCATAATTTAGTTATCCCTGATAGACCACATTAAGAAAATCTTAGATAATGTAAAAAGGAATCAATCTACCCCCTCTCTGTTTCTTTTTAACCTGTTTTATCCTTCTTCTTTTCTTTACTTTTCCCCTTTCTTTGGCTTTTACATAACCTCCGTCCTGTTGATTGTTTTCAAACCTATCTAATATGAAATTCCAAATCTCTTACCATTCATCTCTCATCATTCATTGCCTCATTGGTCTATCTGTAGTCTGTTCAGACGTTATCACATTCATATGAAACTTGTGTAAAGAAACGTTGTATAAAGAATCATTGTATTGTGAAAAGGGGCATAGAGACTAGTCAATGGCATCATATGAAGAAACATATAAAATGAATACAAGAAAGCGACGTACAATAATAAAGACAATAAAAGAAAATAAACATCAACTAATGCTTGGGGGATTACCAAACGAAAGTCAGTTTCTGTAAGAGGCTCACCTCATTAGACATAAATAAACATAAATACGTAATATATATAATTCAATACCAAGCAGATATAAAAAAAAAGACTAATCATGAGATCATACATATAAATAATTATATGTTGTTCAGGTAGTCTGAACAAGGTGTTAGTTATCCCATCACCAGACAGACAGTACCCATCTGTGCACCCCTTGGTATATTTTTATGCTCCTTTCACACCTCTTTATTGGCCCACCTGCATCTCTTTACCCTCCTCGCTCCCACCCCTCCTTGCTCTTAAACCATGTCGCTTCTTTAGACAGCCTCAGACAGTGACAGATCCTTCATAACAGCCAAAATCAGATTTGTTTTCTCAAAAACTTCTGCAAAGCATTCCCGGCACCATTTGCTTATACATTGAGTGACATGTTCATATAATAACAGGATACACAAATACCTTCCAAATGTCCATCTGACAATGTATAGTATTCTTTCTTATTGGAATGAGAACAAATGTGCAATTTACCAGCCCTTATCCATGAAAGACAGCATAAAAACCATGAATCAACTATATCAACCTGTAAAACAAATAATCATGTGTTGCCTCATTTCACTTTTACTAGAATGGTTTTATAGATACACTCTAACCTGTCTTGGGGGCCACCCGTCTTGTCTCATTCTCAAAAGAAGTATGTGTTGTAGTACCTGTCTAGAAAGACCACTGTTAGTCTTGTGTGCCCTTCATAGACAGGTTCCACTCTGGCAGGAGAATAATTCCTAACATGGCTGTTTTCAGAAAGGAAGCTGGGGTGTAAGATATAATACTTTTTTTTTTTTTGGGGGGGGGGGGGGACATGCTCAAATACAAGTTGTGTCACCTGAAAATTTAGATGTATCATGTCATCAAATAGGCCCCTAAAACTTTACTTAAATTTGAATCATTCAATGAGAAAAGATAAATTATGTATTTGCAATTCCGTTTTGGTGTCTACTATTATAATATCCTTCTCAAATATATTTTAGGGGGACCTTCTTTTGCTAGATGGCTTGGGAAAGTAGTAAGTGATGTAGCAGGCTGGGATCTGTAAATGTTCGAAATCTCTAACTATCAGGATTCTTGTCTTGAACTTTGTTGATGTATGACTCCAATTTGAATTTCCTTCTTTCTATCCTTGTTTCAAGTTGTTTGGTTCGGCACCTCAGAGGGGGCATCTTCACACCCCTCCACCGGTATCCTCTATATCTATCAGCACCTCCCTGTGCCCATATTTGCACCCCTCAGGGGAAAGTCTTGCTCTGGCCCCCTTCCAGGCAGTCTACATCAAGTTCAGTTCAGTTCAGGGATCCCATCCTATAAAACCAGGTCCTCAATAATGACCCAATACCCTGATCAGAAAATTATTTTGGTCCCACAGACAATGTTAATATGTAAAAAGTATAATTAGTACATTTCATTGTGACTTTATTTTGACTTTTGTATCTTGTATATATTAATGATATACAAAAAATAAATTTATAACAAAGTCTGTATAAAGGTATTTCAAATTCCTTGGGTAGGGGATAGTATGTTTTAATAGATATCTCGGTCAAAAAGTTACATTCTCCTTTGCTTATACTAATGATCTTTAGTAGAGGCTCAATACATGTAGAAATACAACAAAGAGCTACAATTAGATTGTTATTGATAGATTGTTCTATCATTTTATTGTAAAGGAAAGTAAGTATGCATCATTCAGATCATTATTTATATTGACTAGATATCTGCCTTGTCAGTTGACATTGAACCTGTGACAATAACCCACCACCTTTAGACCAATGAACTTATATGATGTAAATAGGACTCCTGGGGTTTAAAAAAAGTACATGGTTTGTATCATGATGTGGCCAGTTGTGGTCCAGTAAGTATGCAGCATTCAGATCATTCTTTATATTGACTAGATATCTGCCTTATCAGTCGACATTGAACCTGTGATAATAACCTATCACTTTTAGACCAATGAACTTACCCAATATAATAGGACTCCTGGGGTTAACTAAAAGTACATGGTTTGTATCATGATGTGGCCAGTTGTGCTTATTTGATTTATTCTATGAATGCACTTTGTTTCTCAAATACATGCAACAAAAGATACATAGAGAAATAGAGAAATAATAGAGAATATTAAATTGAAGTATTTTTATTGTAAGACCTGTCAGTTGTAATAGCAAAATAAAAGAATCAAAGAGTATGCCCTATGTGATTTTATGCTGTAGAAACTGTTATTCAACTTTCAAAGTATAACCATGAAAATAAAAAATAAGAGGTGAGAGAAACTTTTTATATTAAAGTCTTTCCTTCAAAGAATCATTTATTGCTTGGAGATGATTAGCTGTCTAGCTGTCAAATGTTTTTAAACACGACCATGTCAACACATAACACTTACTTGATTGCTTATCTTACAACAAGTAATATATCATTCATGAAAAAGAAAGAGAATTATTAACTTACTGTCGCTTCAATATTGTATGTTCTTCTGCATAAGAAAGCAATTGGTATAAGGGGGGGGGGGGGCGATAGGGGAGGGAAGTGAAAAAGTCTTTTCCAAGCAAATCTTGTTTTGTTGACAAGTTCATGGTCTAGAGTTTACAAACTTTGCTCTTTGGGTCATTTCATTTCTCTTGGCGCCCTGCTTGCTTGATGCATTCCAGCATCACAAATCCATCACTTGCTTTGAATTCCAGACCTCATCATAGTCTGTTTCAGTCTCTCTCTCTCTCTGTCTCTCTCTCTCTTTCTGTCTCTCTCTCTCTTTCTGTCTCTCTCTCTCTCCTTCTCTCACTCTCTGTCTCTCTCTCTCTCTCTCTCTCTCTTTTCAACTTTTTTCTTTGAATATTTATTTTCTCTTCTCTATTTATGTTTGTCTTTGTATTTGTATGATCTCTCTCTTTTATTTCTTTTTAACTGTTCTTTGTTCCTCTTCATATGATCTCTCTCTGTCTCTGTCAGTCTGTCTGTCTCTCAAACTTTCTTTCACTTTCTTTATTCCTTTTCTCCATCTCATGAAATAGTTCATTTTTTCCACATTTTCTCACCTTTGTTTCCAATGTCATATAATCTCTATCTCTTCCTATTGTTTCTAACCACATACACCTATTTTATTAATCTCTCTTTTTTGGGGTTCAATCTTCTCATCTCTCTATGTTTCATCTGTCCTATTCTTCTCTTCCCTATGCTGTCTCATATTCTGTCTTTCTCATCCATATCTCTCTATCTCCCCAACCTCTTCCTATAGCTATCTTCTATCTTTCCTTGCAGTCTTATTTGACAATCTTCTCAAACGAAGTTGAGCAAAAGAAGAAGTTTGTTCTGTTTCCTGTATCAGTCATTTAAGGGATTTGACATTTACTACCGGTGCTAACGGATTATAATATTTGTCATTTATATGTTTTGGATTGTGGTATGCCATGCATTTATGATCGGTGAACCTTAACGTCTCGGGTCATAAGTCTTTCTCACCCTGGGTGATAGATGTGGTATGAGCATTTTGACGAAACGGAACTTACGACCTCTTTGCTGGAATAAGGGCACATTTCAAAGTTGATATATAATAGACCGCTTACAACCTCTTTTGTGAAAAAGTGGCACATTTCACAATTGATATGTAATAGATTGTTAGATATGGAAATAAACATGGATTGAATTGAATATTGAAGGCTAATTAAAAAAACATAAAATGCAAATATTAAATTTTGTAAACAATTATATTGTAGATAATAATTAAGGTTTGCTTCTGTATCCAAAAGAAAGTTTCTTATCTTTTAGATTTCTTTGAATGTTAAAATGTACCTGTATGTGTACATACATATATATATATGGCCTGATATTTTACTTTGTGTCATTAAGAAATGCAGTCATCCATTTCTTTAGAAACTTTGTTATTGATGACACATCAGAACTCAGTTGAATCCTGGCAAAAGGTCTTTACAGGAATCAGAAATATGATATTTTTATGGATTTTTGACAAACTGTTCTCTCGCCTTTCTCACACTCCTGTGTTTATGACCTGTTGAATGATAAGTCAAGACAAGCATTAAATATTTATCAACTATTTCATATTTATTGTTTGATGGGCTGAAGTTATACGTTGTTGTTGAAATCTCATATTGCTATAAAACTTTATGAGGAAGTAAATAACACAACAAGCACAATGACCTCAAAGTTAGTAGTTCAAATATGTCTTACTTTGTAGGAAAGAAAAGAAATAAGCTTGCAGATTTTGTTATATTTATAGAACAATTGGTACTTTAGGGTAGCACAATAATTTTAAGGCAAGAAAAGCAACAATGATTCTGATAGTGACAAGGAAATTGGAATATGTTCCATTTTTTTTTTTGGGGGGGGGGTAAAATTACAGATGGATTTTATGAGGGAGGGGGAGGGGTAGATAGAAATATACAGTAAAAGGCTTTTAGCATGTATCTTGCTATTTCCAGATAGAGTCCAAGGAAAGTTATTGTTTAATTCTCTCCAAATCCTCACATCACTACCCTTGAAAAGGACAAAGACATGGTCACAATCTCATATCTTAGACAATAAATCTGAGCTTCTCTGTTCTCCCTCTCTTGAGCTGATCAATACGGCTCTGAGCCAATGATAAAGAAGAGATTATGTTGAAGCATTAATAGAGCCATGAGCATGGTAGGATCCCCTGAGGGAGATGGGTAATGATCTGCTATTTGCTCCTGATACATTCTTAGCCAGAAGGCTGCAATCTACTCGCACTAAATATTGATCACGCTCACACACACGCATCACACAATCTTTTAGAAGAACTTTAGAATGTTCCATCACAACATGAATATTTTCTCCTGGTTTTCACCCTGAGGCGCACCATCTTTTCTTGTTCCGATTGTAATGAAGGATGAGATGTTATCCTGAGAGAGAGAGAAAGGGTCCAACTGTTTCACATGGAGGGGCTGCAGGCTTTATGAGTAACATATCCAGAAGGCTGAAATTACGAAAACAATTAATCAAGCTCTCCTAACTCTATCCTTTTCTCTGTCATAAACTATTACTGGAAAGTTTGACAGGGATGCAATAAGTTGTCAATATTTCAGCCAGAAGGTTTTTCTCTCTCTAGGGCAAAATCAATTAGGAGTAAGAGTTAGTTGTGTTGATATTATTTCTCTATTCTGGATGTAGCAAACCTGTATAAGGGGATGTGAAAACAGTGGCACTTTTAATCAAAATGATATTCATCACCAACTAGCTCTGAAGAATGTCTTGATGTAAGAAGAGGGGTGATGAAACTGACACTGCTAATGATTGTTACTGTAATATGAGCTCTTTTCCCAAAGAGTAGGGTGCATATTTTAATATTCAGAGCTACCAATATGACTTCTGATCTAATAACACATTCATTTTAAACTTTCAAGATTGTTTTTAAATTTGAAGGAATATAATATAGGAACATTTCTCATCAGTAACATTTGGCATAAATTTTTAACCTAGAATTGCTTCAAGCACTAGCTGTTCAAGTCAGGGTTGGGAGAGAGACCAATTTAGACATATCTAATTTACAATTTTAGAGTTTAAAAAAGGTTAAAGTTTCACATTTCATCCTTTGGCTTAACATTTCCTCTCCATTTCCTGCATTCTTTTATCTATGTTATATTTCTGTGCAGACATTTTCAGCTCCAAAAACGCAAATACTCAGATTACATGTTTGCCAAATTATTCAGCCCTGGAGCTAACTTGTGCCAAAAGGGATTCTTTATTCACAAAATCATTACTTTTGTAGAGATCTAGATTTACATCGATTGGAATCGACATTTAACTACTCCAAATGCCAGCTGTCTCTTTAAACACAGATGATTTGCAAAGCGAGTGAAACTTAATGATCACCATAAATAGACAACAGTTTTAAGCTAATCTTGATTATAAATATATTGAAGATATAATTTAGCGCAGACTCATCCTGAAAGCAAATGCTAAAGGCGCACGTCTGGAAAAAAAGGGATGATATAAAAGCATCTGCATCATAGGCAAAGGAACAAGAGTAAGATAGAACATATAAAAATGAAAGAACAATTAATTATATGATGAATTAGACAAATACATTTTAAGATTATTGTTAAACACTTCAACTTATAATTTTATTTCGATAATTTATCAAATGTCATGAAATATCAGAGACCTACATTGTGATAAAATGGTCTCAAATACATGAAGAAAATTAAAAAAAACACTGATTTTTGTTGTTGTTGTGAAATTACTATTAACTTATTAAAGAACTGCATCCTTCATATCCAGGCTCGTAGTTCAAGTTTCTTTAAAGCAGTCTTCTTGATTGATGGATAAATAGTATCTCTTCTCTTTAAAGTTTAAATGATGTGATTACTAACTGGATTATAAACCAATGTTATGTGAAGGGGTGCTACTCCTATATCTCCCCTTAGGGTAGGAATATAATATTTATTAAATCCAGAGGGTATGTGCTGTTTGACACATGATGATGAATTGCATCAGTCATTTTATTTCCTCCATGAAGACTTTTGATTGGCAAATATTGATTTAAATTTGCATGTTTGGATCTCTAATTTCATTGGATTATTTTTTGAGGCATTCAAATGGAAGGCTAATATGCAGTTAAATTATTTATAAGGATTTAATCTGCAAGTATTATATTTACTCTGAGGATCTCTCCCATGTAACTGTCATCGTCCTTTATCTTTGTATATGTCTTTATTATGTCCACACTCGAGATGTCCCATTAGATTGGTTTTAAATTTTGCTAAAATAAAACACTTTAATTATAAAATAGCATATATCAAGTAGCCATAACAGTACACGTCTACAGAGAGTTATTCAAGAGATGTTACTTATCAAGGAAATGTTTTGTTGCACTAGTAAGAATGATTGAAGGAAGGCATTTGAGTTCATTAATGGTGTTAATCATATTAGCATATTAATACCATTATTTTTAACATCATTATTAGCAATTTTGTCATAATTATTTCAAGTGCCATAGCTGCCTTAATCCTAGGAGATCTTGATGCTTGTCTTGTCAATTGTTATCATCCTAACTCTACCAAAAACAATCAATTTCAACTCCCATCATTGTCTCTGGCATCCCTCCGTGCCCTCTCTTCTACGTCGTCGTCTGCGTCCACTTGACCGTAGCTTAGATGTTTGGCCAGGCGGCTGGATGTGGGAACCCTCCGCCAATGACCGCACAGGGAATCGTTCATTGACCACATGTCCCTGGCTTCCGCGGCCTCCTGAGGCTACTCTGCTCAAGCAGCAAGCATTGTTCTTGCCTGGGTTAGTCTGCCTGGTTAGTCGGCATCGGCATCGGCATGCTGGCTTCTTTTGAAGCGCGTTGGATCGTGAGAGGTTGCGCCCCTTCTGTGTTTGGTTGGTCTGATAAGTGAGGGGCTGGAGGGATGCCTGTGGGGAAGGTCTAGGATGAGTAAAGGGACCATTAGGCCTGTCCTCATCTGCTCGAGATTGCCAAATATCCCGCTATTTCTGATTTGGGAAATAATCCCGAAGTTACAAATCGCGTCTTCATCAGCTCCAGACTTGACCTCTAAACTTAAAACTCGAGCTAGAGAAATTAGCTCGAGATATTTTATTATATTTGATTATATTTGATTATATAGTGGGAGTCTTCGGGCTGGTGAAGACGCACCGGACAAATAGCGGGATATTTTGCGGACAACTAGCGGGATAACTTGCCCTAGATATCTTGGGATGATTATCTCGACCAAATATCCCGCTAATTGCAACTACGGGCTGATGAAGATGCATCGGGATAGGGATAGTTCAAATAGCGGGATATTAGGCAATCTGGAGGTGATGAGGACAGGCCTAATAAGAAGGGTTCTATAGCCCCAGGCCCTAGGCATGAGGGGTGGTTACCATGGCATGGTGCATGACTACACTCTCTAATGGACCCGAAGAACAAAAGATGATGGTGATAAGTGATTACTATGTCTCTTATGCCCATTGGATGAAAGCATTTTCAGTATCTGAAAAATGGGTACATATATCAATCAATAAATAATTGCACTGTTTTAAATTTTCACTGCTTGTACTTTCTGTTGATCAGTTAATAAACATTAAAGTGGTTGTGTACTTTCAGAGAATAAAGGGATTTGTTTGCTACTTATTTATTTTAATCAATTTTACAAAGGAGAAAAAAAGACTTCACAAATTAAAATACAGAACACTTCACAATGGAATATGCACATATATGGAACAATAACAAAGACTATCTCAAATACATTTTGTCAATGCTCTATGCTCTTACTTACAATTCTATCTATGACACTATTTCTATGTCTATGACACTATTTCTATGTCTATGTCTTACCAAATTCTGTTGTGATGATTTAGAGAGAGGGGGAAGAATCACAAATAATGGTGGGTATGAACAAGATACATGGAGGAGAGAGCAACTAAAAGGAGGAGAATGGAGATAGAGGGAGAGAGAGAGAGAGAGAGAGAGAGAGAGAGAGAGAGAGAGAGTGAGAGAGAGAGAGAGAGAGAGAGAGAGAGAGAGAGAGAGAGATAAAATGTATATTGAAATGAAGAAGGGGTGAGTGATAAAGGATTAGTGTATATTGATTGTATGCTAGTCCCACACATAGCTTACGGTGTAGCTAAAGGGAAGGGCATCCTCTGATTCAACTCTTTATTGATTCATACATAAATTATCAATATTTTAGAGCATAAAAAACAGAGTAAATGGGGATTACATTGAAGAACAAGTGTTTCATCCATATTTGGTGATGGGATTGCAAGAGGTCACTTGCAATATCAAAGTTCAAGATCAAGTTCAAATTTTAATTTCCATTTTCAGCAAGAAAAATACAAATTATATACAATAAATCAATTACAAACAACATTTTACAAAGCATTAAGAAGTAATTATACAAGTGTACATGTAATTTTTTCTTTGCATAACAAAAAACATTAATTAATTCTTAATTAAGTTACAAGGAATTATAAGATAATCATATCACACCTAGGTCTAGGTCAATAGGTCATCATTAGCTTAAGTTTTATTCAATCTTTATTGCAGGTGGATTACTCGTTGTCGGTAATGAGGGAAAGCTTCATTTTACCATTACATATAAATCAAACATTAATTAGTGCATACTAAGAAACGGTCAGACCTGTCTATTGAGGCCACTCAAGGAAAACAGGAAAAAGTGGCCATTGTAGACAGGTGGCCTTTATATTCCAGTTCTTCAACACATCTCTTTAGTTAGAAAAATTAAAAAATAGCCACTATAGACAAGTGACCTTTATAGAGAGGTGGCCTTTAAGACAGGTGTGTAGAAATGAAAACAGAGGGGGAATATATGATCTAAAGATTGAAAACATGAAGGATACATGGGGAGATATAGAGATCATTTATTGTATGTATAATTTTTGAATGCTTTTTGTATACATTCCTTTTCATAAAAAATTACAGAGATACGTTTTTTCTTCTTCTCCATTTATTTTCTTTCCTTTCTTGCGATCTGTTTTGATATTCAACTCTTATCTCTTCCTTTTATCCATCATTGCTTTTTTTGTTTTCCTTTTTCCTCTCTGTATTTACTCTCTCTGCCTATCCCCATATCTTTCTTTTTCTCTCGCTCTCTCTCTCTCTCCCATTTTCTCTCTCTCTCTCTCCTCCTCCTTCTCTCTCTCTCTCTCTCTCTCTCTCTCTCTCCTTCTCTCTCTCTCTCTCTCTCTCTCTCTCTCTCTCTCTCTCTCTCATGATCTGTCACTCTATGTTGATTTTCCCAACAACCTAAAGCAGGGCACAAGATTTTAGCCTGGGATGTTTTCAAAGAGTGTTTTCTTTTTATCTCAGTTCCTTAGTTTGTGTTTTAATTTGCTCTTCCCTTGAATTCCCACTCAGAATCAAGGCTAATGGATTTTGGAAGAGATTTATCTGCTTCTCCCTTTCTCTCGTCTTCTCTGCTTCACTCTCTATTTCTCTCTGTTTTCTTTTGGAGGAAATTTGAGCAAATGAGTATTTAAGCCTAAAGTGTTTGTATTAAAAGCAAAGTGAGATTGACAGCGGATGTATCAGGAAAGGTTCAAAAAAGGAGAAGAAAAAAAAGGGGAAAGTTTTTCATGCAAGGGAAAAGGAAAGAACACATACAGGCCGAGAGTTTCACAGATACAGTATAGTACATACATACTGTACACGTATGTCCATGTATGTGTATACAGTAACGGTATACATTCTCCCTTTTATCTTACTTCTACTTCCTCATACTTCTACTTCTACGTCTACTTCTACTTTTAATTTACTTCTATGTCTACTTCTGCTTCTACTTTTAATTTACTTCTAATTCTACGTCTACTTCTACTTCTACTTCTACTTCTACGTCTATGTCTACGTCTACCTCTACTTCTACTTCCTCATACTTCCTCATATTTCTACGTCTACTTCTACTTCTACTTCTACTGCTACGTCTATGTCTGCGTCTGCTTTTACTTCTACCTCTACTTCTATGTCTACTTCTACATTTACGTCTACATCTACATCTACTTCCTCATACTTCTACGTCTACTTCTACTTATACTTCTACTTCTACGTCTATGTCTACTTCTACCTCTACTTCTACTTCCTCATACTTCTACGTCTACTTCTACTTCTACTTCTACTTCTATGTCTACTTCTACATTTACGTCTACATCTAGTCTATGTCTATGTCTACTTCTACTTCTATGTCTACTTCTACATTTACGTCTACATCTACATTTACGTCTACATCTTAGTCTATGTCTATGTCTACTTCTACTTCTATGTCTACATCGTTTACACACCTTAGTCTATGTCTATGTCTACTTCTACTTCTATGTCTACTTCTACATTTACGTCTACATCTACATCTACTTTACTTCTATTTTTACTTCTATGTTTACACACCTTAGTCTATGTCTATGTCTACTTCTACTTCTACTTCTACTTATACTTCTTCTACTTCTACTTCTACTTCTTCTCCTTCTACTTCTATTTCTACTTTATTTCTAAGTTTACACCTATGTCTACATCTATGTCTTCTTCTACTTCTACTTCTTCTACTAATACTTCTACTTCTACTTCTACTTCTTCTACTACTACTTCTACTTCTACTTCTTCTACTTCTACTTCTACTACTTCTACTTCTATGTCTACTACTACTTCTATTTCTATGTCTACTTCTACTAGTGCTTGTGCTTGTGCTTCTACACATCTACATCTACATTTATGTCTAAGGCTACTTCTACTATGACTTCAGATATGCTTTAATTTTGTCTTCTTTTTCATTTCCCTCCTTTATTTGTCCATGTTTCTCTATAAGTTGCATTTTTGATGTGGAGGAAGAGGGAATTCACAGAAAAAGAATCACAGAGCTTCACATATTATCCTTTCCATTTCTGGGCTCTTATTGTCTTTAATGGATCTAAAATGGTCAACAATTTCATCTTGGAATAGATCAGTAATGGGATAGGCTTAAAATCCTTTTAGGGACACAGAATAAAAATAGAGACATTGTTTTCAAGTGGAGTATTGATTTCTACTGTCTCTGTGTTTCCATGATTTGTCCATGTTTGCTGAATTTTGAGATCATGTCTTTTTGTATAATTTGTATTTCCTTATTGTGTCTGTCTAAAAATACCAACAAGTATTGTCTCATAAGTATGCATTAACATCTATGTTGCATTCTTGTGCATGTTCATTGAAGAGAATTATGAGCACTAGTTCCATTTATCAAGGTGATTTTAGTTTGATAACTCCTGACAAGTGTATCGTGGGATATGTTAATATAAGACCTCTAAACTACGCGCCATGCAAAATGAACAAGTCTGAATCTTCATTGAATACATAGCTCAACTATCATCAAATAAATCAAATAAAGTCTGTTATTCTTGTTTCTTTTTCTGTCAAGTAAAAGCACAGACGAGCCACCTGCAATTCTATTCTTAGGCTGCTTCATTTACTGTATTTGCTGAATTTATATAGGTCTGTCTCCTCCCAAACTATCCAATCCTCATCCTATTGCTATCTCCAATGCAGAACGGCTGTCAAATATTTGCCTAATTGGAAACAACCTCTAGGGGGAGACTGTCAAATTGCGCCTGGTTGCTGCGTAGATTTCCATTGGTAAACGTGTATTTTCAAACCACAGTAAACATGGCTTTGTGTTTTCTGTTGATTCTGAACTCGTTTGCGTTGATGTTTTCCTTCTAGACAAGCGGGGGAAAGGATGGCACCATGGGATCTGGGAAGGGCAGGTCCATGGATGCATTGTAATGACGTTTGGATGTAAATTTCCTGGTCCCAATCGGCTGGTTGCGGTATCGAATGACCAATATTGTGGCGAGAGGTGCGAGAAATTGCTCAATTAAAAGCCTGGCTGTTTGGCTAAGGGTATGTTCCTTAGAATATCTCATCTTCTTTGACGTTCTACTACTCAAATCTTGCAGAACTTCCCTGTTTCAAGATTTATTCATGACAGTATCTTCTTTTATTCATTTCTAGAGAATGAAATCTAAAGACCTTTTTTCTTCTTGTGAGTGGCGGACAAGATCTTAAATATTTCTGAATGCTTCGTCTCCAAGTGCCTAGTGATAAATATTGGTTCTATAGAAACATTAACTCTCGTTCAATTTCAATACCTATTTTAAGTTGTAAAAAGGGTTGATTTAAAGTAATTCAGGTTTAAAGACAATTCCCTTCTTTGCATGGATAACATCCTCAACACTGACATAAAGCTTGTCACAGCCATCTCTGCCATTGCAACGACATACACACATCTTTCACAATTTCAACCGATTCAATGGGGATTATTGTTAATGCATCATTGAAATTGCTTTCCAATTCCATGATGCGGTTTCGAAGCTAAAAAATGTATGGATTTGATTATCAGAAAACTTAAAATTCTTTCATTCTTTCACTTGCCATTCTCTTTTCTGGGAATGCATTAATCATGACAATTCTTATTATAATCGCTCACGACCCCCACCGCGCTCTAGACACATTGGGATTAAAGATCATTTTGGCCAGTCACAGACAGAGCGGCGCCGAGGCATAGATGAAATATTCCAGTCAGGCGTTCCTCCATTTAACGCATCTGCCATCTATAACTGCCCGTGTGAACACCATTTTGACTCTAAGTGGAGAAGACTGGAGCATGTTCATATAAGATTTTACGTTTTAATAGTTACAGATTCTACAAATAATGAACGAAAATCAGTCTTGATGCATCAGTGTAATATGTATTACTATATCAAAGGCTGTAAATTCAATGATTTTACTCTGCTTAGTTTTCATTATGAGGACAAGTAAATCATCAGTTTGTAACGAGAAGTTTGTCAACTGTGTGAAATGATAGGAGTTAAAAGCCTTCTTATAAAGTTTTTGTCATGCAACAGTAAGAAAATGATTCAGTGTTTGCACAGTTACATTTAATAGTATCTAAGCCTTATAATATTGTAATTTAAAGTGAGAATGAACCCAATATTTGTGAGATTATAAGTAAAATGTGAAAGGCGATTTCAAGAGCAGAGTTTATTTGTTAATATATGAAGGTTGTGTGTTTGTGCTTTATAATCCTAACAAAAATAATCATTCTTTCTCACTAGTTTTCTGTAACATTCACTAAAAACATGAATGCACCCACATATGTTTGATGTTCTAATTTAGGTGTGAAAAACGTTTTATAAGCTGGTTAGTATGATCATTGGATCTAACCGGCTTACGAGGAACCACAGAGTGTTAACAGACCCGGACACGACCCCTCCTAATCTTAAAATGGATTGAGTAGATGTGAAAATAGGATATGAGTAAATGAAGCATATAGAGGGAGGTGCTCTCATCACTTAAGACAAGGAAGACAGGTCTCACATATTCAGGTCTAATCTAATCAATAAATACAGTCTTCTGAGTGCCAGAAGGGTCTTAGCTCATTCCTTAACACAGAGATATGCTGTTATGACTTGCACCAGAGAGAGTGGTTTTCCTTTTTTTTCTATTTTCTATTTTCTTACTTTTTTGCCCATACCTATGTGTGTGGATAAGTGTGACATACCGTACATCAGTTTGAAGCCAAAAGGCGCTAACTCCGTGTTTAGTGGTGTTAGTTAATGCCCTTCTGGCTTCAAACAGATGATATATATGTACCTGAAGGGTTGTGGAAGGAGGACAGGTAGGATTGAGATATCTAATGTTGAGAAGCAGAAGGGTGTTAACTCTGTGTATAGTGGTTTGAGCTAATGCCCTTCTGGTTCCAAACAGACAGAATGAGGCATCAGGAGTAGGGGTTAGGATGAAGGATATACCGGTAGCTATGGAGAAGGGGGAAAGTGGGGAAGTTGGATTGGGAAGGAGAACTTTATGCATTCATGGTTTGTGACAGCTAATTAGGAATATGTGTTGTTGTAGAAGAGGAGGGGTTTGGAAGGGGTAATAGATAGCTGAGAGGGATTGGGGTAGGGTAATTAATGAGGATCTAGGTTGTACTAGTATACATATGTTATTATTAAGTATTGATGTTTTTGTTTCACCTGGGCCTGGGAGAGGAACTTAATCACTGTGACCCTCCTATCTCCCCTTCCGTCTCTCCTCCCAATGATTACACAGTGTTTTCAATAGGTGTTAATTAGTATCACATTAGTAGCTGTAAATGTTATTTTTCATGTAGAGGTGTCGTGATCGTGTGGATATGTCACCAGCCTGTGGATCAATAGGTCCGCCGTTCAAGTACCGCTGTGGCACTAATTTCCTTTGGCAAGACATTAATCTACATATGCCACTCTTCACTCAGGTGTTCAATCTGTACCCGGTAGGATGCGAAATTTAATGTGGTTAGATTAGCAAGTGTGCGCTTGTAAAAATAACGCCTGGCTGAAATGCTCCCCAGGGAGTGGAGAATATACATACATAGTGTGTGGGTAAGCCTGAATCTGATGACCGGGGTAATCAAATATATCTGTAAAGTGCTTTGATAGGGCCTGCGGTCTTAAAAAGCGTTATATAAGGACAAAAACTATTATTATTATTATCAAGAAATGATAGCTATTCTAAGAATGGGTTTGAAAGAGTTTTTTAGAGGTTAGGGCTTTGAAAGCTTCAGATGCATGTATGGTGGGCATGAAATAAATAATAGACAATGTTGGTTAGGGGGAGGGGGAAGGGGGGGGGGGCTATGAAGAGGAGCGGTAAGAAAAGGTGGTAGGGGATGTGAGGGAATCTGACAGATGACATGTGATAATGGAATTAGATGATATCACAGTGGACTGAGGATTAGGTAGAGAGGGACTCCTAAGAATGACAGGTCATAATCAAATAATGTGAGAAACCACAGGGGGGGGGGGTAGTGGTACAATACATAAGATGATGCTAGAAATTGAGAGTGAGGGAGAGGTGTGATAATGCCTTTCTAATGAAGAACACCTGCAGTGAGCATTTAAACATAAACTTTGTGAATGACAGATAAAAATATGCCTGAGTAGATGGGAAAACCATGTATAGGTTAGGTATAGTACAAGTGTATTTTGTTAACAAGAAGGTCTTTTGGAAGTCTACAATAAACATGAATGTTGTAAATCCTAATATCCATTAGACAATATTGAACCCATTTGGTTTGATGCTATTTGATGTTGACCCAAATAAAATCACTGTTCTGAAGGAATACTTCTAGTTTCAAATAATCTTCAGATGCTGTGAACAAATCCATTCCACAAGTTAATGAGTCAATACATTGATTTGGTAGATATTATCCAGTCTTTTGAATTGTATTCCCTGGGTGTACAACCTCTCCTGACAGGTTTGAATCTAATCATCTCAGGTAACATGGGCATGGTGAAGGACGATGTGGAAAAGAGCTCTCCGATGACTCACTTATATCAGCTAATTTGCATAGATGCGCGACAAAACAAACCATCCCATCTCTGATGAGCAAAACAAGCTCTCATTTTCAGCCCCTTACCTCTCCCAAACCTGTGCTAATTTGACCCACCTGTATTTTTACAGCTAAACACCGCTCCCGTCTCCTCCCCTCACCTTCATTTTGAGGCTTGATTTATCGAGAGTTTGGGCTTATCTGGGCCAGTTACCGATGGAATTGATCGGCCCAGCAGACTCCCACTGGTCCCACCTGCTTCATTAGGTGTTGGCTCCAATCAGCCCTTAAGCGTAACCTTTATGCCTGGATTAAGATTGTCTGTCCAGTGTGGAAGAGAGGAATCCAGGCGCTGTGTGTCGTGCATGGTGTGTGTACTTTCTCGCTTTGTAATGATCATGTTGTTAGTGCTAAGCTGTTTTATTCAATAAGTCACCAGGGATTGGGAGGGAGAGAGAGAGAGAGAGAGAAGGAAAGATACAGGTTGACAGATGATTGTGAGAGAGAGAGACAGAACTAGGAGGAGAGAGAGAGAGAAGGAAAGATACAGGATAACAGATGATTGTGAGAGAGAGAGACAGAACTAGGAGGAGAGAGAGAGAGAAGGAAAGATACAGGATAACAGATGATTGTGAGAGAGAGAGACAGAACTAGGAGGAGAGAGAGAGAGATGGAAAGAAGGAAAGATACAGGATAACAGATGATTGTGAGAGAGAGAGACAGAACTAGGAGGAGAGAGAGAGAGAAGGAAAGATACAGGATAACAGATGATTGTGAGAGAGAGAGACAGAACTAGGAGGAGAGAGAGAGAGATGGAAAGAAGGAAAGATACAGGATAACAGATGATTGTGAGAGAGAGAGAGACAGAACTAGGAGGAGAGAGAGAGAGATGGAAAGAAGGAAAGATACAGGATAACAGATGATTGTGAGAGAGAGAGACAGAACTAGGAGGAGAGAGAGAGAGATGGAAAGAAGGAAAGATACAAGATAACAGATGATTGTGAGAGAGAGAGACAGAACTAGGAGGAGAGAGAGAGAGATGGAAAGAAGGAAAGATACAAGATAACAGATGATTGTGAGAGAGAGAGACAGAACTAGGAGGAGAGAGAGAGAGATGGAAAGAAGGAAAGATACAGGATAACAGATGATTGTGAGATGGGTACAAAGTATAAGGATGAGAGTAGAGTAGAAAAGGATGTAAATAATATGAGTTACTTCCTCTCACCTATCTATTTTATTCTCCCTCTTTCATGTGTCCATCCTCATTACTTCCTATCTCTCTAGTTTGTTGTGTCTTTCACTTATTGAAAATGAGAGTGGAGGGGTTAGAAGAGGGAGACAAGCGAGAGAAGGTACAGGTTAATGGGCAGACAAAGAGGGAAACGATCTGGCAGTATCAAAAAGATAGAAAAGAGAAAGATTGTGATTTGATTTAGCTGAAGGGAAGAGAGACTAGAAAGAGATAAGGGATAGGGGAAGGAAACAAAAACAGATCATAAAGTAAAGAGAGTTGCTAGCATATGAAAGAAAATGTAAACAATATTCTCATCATGGAACTAAAATTTACATTAAACAAGCTCAAATAGAAAGGACCTGAAATTTCAATAGATATTCTCCAAAATGCTTCATTAAACTTCATGACCGAAGGATATCGTAAGAAAACATCCAAGATGTTTAGTAGCCTGGGGTCTTAAAACAATACATGTCTTTAGTTCTCGTCATGGATATTGTTTTTAATTAGTGATGACATATAAACTATACCTCTTTCTTACTCCAATACTCTCTCTCTCTCTCTCTTTCTTTCTGTCTTCATCTTTCTTGTTTTCTTTTCCCCTTTTCTGTATGTCTTTTGTGGATGATTTTCTCTTTATGTATATGCCATTTATGTCTGTTTTCATCCACTTTTTCTACATTCAAATTACTAATTACTCTCTCCCCCCCCCCCTCTCTCTCTCTCTCTCCCCCCCCCCTCTCTCTCTCTCCCCCCCCCCCCCCCTCTTTCTCTCTCCCCCCCCCTCTCTCTCTCTCTCCCTCTCTCTCTCGCTCTCCCTCATGCTCAGTACACCTTTCATTCCCATCATATGTGTTCTATCCCTCTCCTCTCCCTAGCTTCCGTTCCTCCATACAAACTACACCAAATTTCGGTTCAACATTTTTTTTTTCTTCAAATAAAACTCATCTTTACTCTTGAAATAGGTAGCTTGGGGGAACTCTCTTCAATTATCCATTGGATGCATATTCAGGAGATTTATTCTGTGATAAAAGGCTAACTTAACAAGTGTCTTATATATGAATGTAAATATAGTTCTAAATTATTCTATTGATTCATGTTATTATTGTTTTCTTCAGGGCATTACTATAAATATAAACTTCATAAAAACTAATTATTCTTAATTTTATCTTCCTCACTTTCTCTCCCTACCTGCATTTGGACTTGTTTCTTGACGATCATTAAAATAGGTAAGTGAATATTGTAGATATTCCTATATATTTGCTGAACTCTCCCAGTTTTCTTTTGATTTGGTTGTTGTTACTTCATGTTCATTCATTTTGTCAAACTTGTTTGTAACATATATTCCTTTGACGTTATAGTCATTGTTGTCTACATCTGTACACAATGAGACTCTGTGCCGTCTTGTGAAGTGTTCTTTTAAGCAATTGTTTCTTATATGCCATTGAATGTTATCCTAAGGGGAAAGAATAGCGTCTTTCCTTTTCGGTTCTCTTCATCTCTCTCTTCGCTTATTTCTTCATTGCTTCCCCTTTCTTTGTAGTCATTACGCTTTCTTGTTTTACTTAACGGCATCTAGTTTAGTGTCTATGTAAATTCATACATTTGATATCATACCCATTCTATGTTAATTTGTCACTAAGTTCCAAAACGGACTTGCATTCTTCTCTTCTACAAGCAGTGAATTCATTAAAAACATATGGGTTTACACATATAGTTAACAACTAAATTATTCATACCCTTACCAAGTTTGTAATTTTTTAAATATGTGAAAAATTGATTTCTCCCCATTAATGTTTGTTGATAATGTAACATATCAAAGCTTACATCTAAAAGTATTTAACAAAGGCCCTACTTTAACCAGTCCACTTTGCATTTTTTAGTTGAGAAAAAACATAACAATTACAAGGGGCATGAATAATTAAGTTGTTACCTGTATACCTGTATGTACTAATTCAATTCAGTTCAAAACTTTATTTCCAATTCAACATTTTAGCAGAACATTCTAAAGTAGGTATTTAAAATATCTAAAACATCATCAAATTGAAGTTGAATTCTGAATTTACTGCATGATACATCATCCTTGAGGATTATATTCATAAAAACACACACAATAAAAACTGTGCATGTTTTTTTGTTAACAATGAATGAATATGAAAACCATGTAATAACAATAATAACTGTTTCTGATAAAGTGCTTTACCAGTTAAACTGATCACAGCACTGGATTCAATTCTGTGCACATTCTCCACTCCCTGGGGAGCATTCCATCTAATGTGCTGTGCTTAAAGTCACATGGTCATTCCCTTGAATGTTTTGACATGGATCTAATGCCTTTCTAACTACCCCATGGACTACTAAGTCCAGACACCGCTGTGTTCCACTTTTCACTCGTACCTTTGAATGTAGTATTAACATCTTTAGCTCTGATCAGAGTCAGACCATATATGAGAAGTAGAGTGCCACCTATCCTATTACATCCTCTCATGCTTCCATCTGCCTTAACACATACTTCTACCAATCGTTCAATTATCAGCGATAAAAGGACATCGCAATGACGACCACAACACTTAGATATGCAAATAAGGCAGATCGTAGACTGCGTTAAGTGGCTTTATTTCTCTTCTCACCCTCATCATTTGCAGGCTTCCCCTTATGATTTTGAGGTCATAGATTTCCCCATCAAACCTTCCAGGTATAAACTTGGCGACCAGGTAGACAAAAATCTGTCAAAATTTGCATAAAATCCCCTCTAACGGTTAAAGATGCGGGGAAAGAGATGCAGAGACGGATCTATTGTGTGAGTCAGAAGAGACGTTTGGCGCCGATCGCCACTCGATAAAATCAATTAATAGGAATGCGAACAAATTCTCTGTGTTTTTGCCCAAATAGTCGTTGAGGTGTGCACACGATGGATTAAAAGAGGACGGAAGATGGGGAGCAGTCACATGATAAACCAGGGAGTAGGGAAGTGAGTCATGAACGCGTAAGATGATGTAAGGATTGAGGTCTCAGCTAAAATCCACATCTAGACTTCTCTTCAAAGAAATCATGATGGAATATTGGCCTATTTCTCCTTTTACCCTTCAAATCCCCTCCTCCTCCCCCTCCCCCCCCCCCCTCTCTCTCTCTTTTTCTCTCTCTCTCTCTCTTTCTCTTTCTCTCACTCTTCTCTCTGTCTTTCATCCTCTTTCTCACTCTCTCCTCTGCTTGTATTAACCTGGTTAGTAAGGGGGTGGAGGATTGTGGGGCAGTGGGTAACGCCTGATTAGGTTCATTAAAAGAATCGGTGGGAAGAGATTCGATTGGGTTGTTGTCTTGGGCCAGTGATGTGGTCGTCGCTTTGCATGCTGGTTAGAAGGCCAAGGATACGTTTACGGTATCAATGATTGCACCAAGTACGCTTGGGTGAACGATCGCCAAAATCAGCGACGATGAAAGATGTGTCATGGTATGTCACGAGGAGTAATGATGATTCTTTCATTTTATCATTTCAAACGTTTTTGTTAAAGATACTTTTACTTCCTAATAATGCTAGTCTCTTGTCATTGTTTGTATGATATTGTATTACATTGCTCCTTTAAGCCTTTGCAGTATATAAAGTATGAATAATGTGCCAACGTCACATACCTATGCTTAAAAAACGAATTGAAAAAAGAAAATGGTAGATATACTGCAAACAATTTTGAACAAAAACCTAATAAAAATGCTGCGACTAAATTTTGGCAATCATTCCCATGTTTTGTATCATGCAGTGAGAGACTTAACAAACAAACAGTTTTTAGCTTTCAGTTTGAGTTTAGTTGTGGCCTGAGTAAACTGAACTCTGAAGTATTTTATGAGTAACTTGTTAAGTGGTTAAGTTTCTTATCAAGTCATGACAAAGGAAGTTGTATGCAGTTACAAATAATAGAATTGTGATTTTAAGGATTGGTACAATCACATGATAATGATAAGTTGTGAATTATTCTATGTATATAATCATTTTTTTGCATTTGTTTTACATGAAAAGTTGGTTCACGTTTGATCTTGAATACATCCTATGAATCAGATATCATCATTCATATTGCATATTGATTGAATTCTTCTCAAGCGACATGAAATCATCATGACAGAAACTCCTCCAGATGAAAACAATAAAGGAAATAAGATGAAAATTGTGGGGAAAAACGAGGGAAAACAAATGTCCATCTTCATTTTCTGCTTGAAATAATCAGGAGGCCGGGAAATAACACACCTTTCCTCTCCCTGATCACCTCCCACCCCCTCCCCACCCCCTCTCTCTCTCTCTCTCTCTCTCTCTCTCTCTCTCTCTCTCTATCTCTCTCACCCATCATCTCCCCATTTTCTCTACTCTGTTCTTATTTTCATCTCTGACTTCTGCTTCATTTACTCTTTGAGGGAGTAGAGATGACTCAAAGTCAAAAGCAAAGGGGAATACCTTTAATGAAATTTCTAGACGATGATATCTCACCCCTCCTTTTGCTCTCCATCTAACTCTCTCATTCCTCTGTCTCTACTTCTCTTTCTCCTTCATTCTGTCCACATTGTATCTCTCCTTGCTTGCTCCATCTTCCATTTCATTGACTTCTTAAGAGAGCAGTGATGACTCAAAGGAAGATAGAAAGGGGAATACCTTTAGCCTGGTATCTGAGAGACGAAAAGAACCCTGCTATGCCACGCATAATTGTCCTCATTAACACATTTGATAAAACAAGACGAGGAAATAGTCGACTTTTGTTTTGTTACTGTCGCACCTTGCCTGATTTACCACTAAGGTCAAATCAGCGATTCTCTCAAGTTCCTTGTACTTACTCTAGAAATTAGCCCAAACCACCGAAAAATCCTCTCCAGGCTCGACTCCCCATTTGGTTCACAGACGAGACAGGATCAAAGTGCAGTCCCACATATTGATATTTTTGTTGTCTGTGGTATACCTGTTGCATGTATGCAGTAGATGTTGTGGCGAGTGGTGAATAACTTGTGGTCTCAAGTCATGGAATATCAATATTTTCTTGTTTTTGATGGTGGTTCTTTTTTATCATTACTCGCATTCTGTTGCTTTGTTGATTGGGTTCTTGTTGATTGTATTCGCATGAACTGATTTAGATCTTTCATTCGCTTCTCAATTACATTTGAACCTGTCTATAAAGGCCACTCTAGGAAACAGTAAGTTAGCATGCACTTTTGCCCTTTGAGACAGGTTGTCCAACATATTTCCTCTCAGAGGGACATGATAAAGCACCTACCCTAGATAGACAGAGGACTTCAATGGAAGAGAGGTTATTGTATTCCATAGTATTTCATGTATATACATTTATTTGTAAAAAGTGAGTGAATTGAAAATGCACCCTGCCCATTGCTACATTTCACTCTATTTTTAAAGCTTATCTGCACTAGTTTATAGAAGGGATTAGACTACCCTGCAAGGTCACTGGACAGGTGGTTATCTCATCAACTCAGCTCTCAATTAACATAAGAAATAGAGAATCATGGGGGACCAATGGTCACCGACTAAACATTGTTTTCTACATAGAGGGAGCAAGTAGCTTCAAGTAGGACAGTGTGGCTTTAAAGCAAAATTTGACCTAATAGAAAAATGAAACATTTCAAATATATGTCCTGATTTGGGGGAACCTTCAAATTTCACAATTTACAATAATCTAATGCTTTAAATCCTATCTATTTTTAAATATTGGATAGTGTAATTCTAGCTAAATGTATTATTTTAAAGACTATTAAAATTGATTCCCAAAGAAAACAAAACAGTAGCACATTTTTGTAGTTGAGTAGCAAAAGATCAACTTGCCAAGCTATCATCTAATAGCCTTGTTTTATCAGCCAGCTCCTAAAATAATTTGTGTTCCCGGCAATGAAGCACACGATAGTCCTCCTGGGGACTACCCCCGTCACTCACAATTTGGTTGCGCACTCATGGTCGCATTGAAGCATGCGAGACGAGGAGCGCCGTCCGACAGGGCAGTAGCAGCGTAGAGGGGATGGTGGTGGTAGTCAATGTCCCCTGAGTCTATTCATCGCGCTACGCATTTTGGCGTTGAGCCCTGGCTGAGAAAGGCAACGTGGTCGTAGTCGTTACGAGATGGTGGCGGATAAAAATTGGCGTAGTGAATTATTAGAGCATGTGGAATGAGCAGGAGTGATGTAGGAAGTGTAATGTGTTGGTATTGAATATCATCAGTGATAATATGAGTCATGCTACACTGGTTTAAAGGGACTGGTTAAATCTTTGATATAAATTGATCCAATGTGATTTACAACGGTAGGATAAAATGAAAGATATACACTCAGTAAAAATATTTCTTTGCAAAAACGGAAATTAGAAGATAATAACCAGCTATTTTTGTTTTTAAATGATTCATTAACAAACTATAAAAAATAAAAAAAGTTTTCAGCGCACTTAACCAATCTTGACATATCAAGATTTCTTTCAAGTATTTTGACCTAGTATCACACTATTCAAAATTTGTAAGACTTCTCCTTTTTCTTTCAAAATAAAAGTAAAAATCATAGGCCAAGATTTCATACTTGACTGAGCAAAGCTGATGCATGTTGATATGTGTCTTTACAAACATTTTTTTGTGCAACTTTCCTTTCATTTGTTGATCAAATTGAGAATATATCTTAGCCTGTCGTAATGACAAAATACAGTTTCATTGCTAGAACTAGGGATCACTTTTTCTGTTGATAGTGAAGAAGGGAAAAATGCAATGAACTTTCATATCTACTTTAAAGCTTTTGCTGGCATTAGTGACATAATCATGGCCTGGAAAAAAGCAAGATTCATAAAGCTTTAAAAAGAAGATGAAATCGAGAGTCCATAGTTTGCCTTATGATTCAACCGGATGGTGGTTTTGAAGAGCAAACAGTAGAAGAGATTTCAAGTCCAGCATTTGCCCTTAGTGTAATTGTTTTGGGACTAGTATATTCTCTGTGGGCTTCACTTAGAAGGCTTGTTTAGGAGGCATATTGTTTTGCTTGTTTTAAAGGAATAGAACTTCATTCTTGGTAGTTTTGCAGTGTACATCAAAGTACATTCACATCCAATATTCTGTAAAGATAATCTGAGCTTGCTAGAATAGTAATAATTATTTTATTTACAATCAATATCTTTCCTTCCGTTGTGATAAGGATACAAGTGTCAATCTTTTAAGCATATTTCCCTGTAATTGTGTTTTTTATCAAATAATTGATTTAATTTGTTGATCTAGTATTTACCAGGACCCACGACTTTTTTAATATTCCTTTATGTATTAATTCATTAAACTGATATTCTGAAGTTGGGTTAATGAGCTACTCCAATTTTGCTGTATAAACTGTACTTAATTTGTAATCAGTAATTAGTGATTAGCACTGACTTGAATTGTTTACAATGAAATTGAATATAATGTACTTGTAAACAATGGTTGAATACAAACCTTATATGGAATGGAATTAATTATAGGAGATAATGAATGAAAGAAAGGGGGTCCCTTCAATAACCCTGAGGGGGGGGGGGCATCCCTGGAGGCAGGGGCGCTTCCTTGCATTCATCACTCCGGAAGAGAGGAGATGATGTGAGGAGGAAATGATGGCAGAGGTAGATGGGAAATTGGTTGCCCCCTTGGGGTTGTTAGGGGGAGGGATGATCAGGGTTAGGAATGAAGATGATGATGGTGATGATGATGTCATCATCTCCATCTCATCTATGAATCATTCAGTCCACCTGTATGGATTGTCTTTATTATAATATATCACTCTATTTCCATTTGTGTATCCTCCATCTATATCTCTTCTATTTCTCCACCATCTCCATCTCTCTATCAAATGTTATATCCCTTCCCCATCTGTCCAAATCAGCCTTTCCTCTTTCCATCTCTCTCACTCTCTCCATCCATCACGTATTGTTTCATTCTTTTACTACATCTCCCCCCCCCCCTTCTATCACTTTCTCTCTCTCTCTCTCTCTCTCTCTCTCTTTCGTTTTTTGTCTCTCTCTCTCTTTCTTTTTTTGTCTCTCTCTCTCTCTCTCTCTCTCTCTCTTTCTCTCTCTCTCTCTCTCTCTTTCTTTTTTTGTCTCTCTCTCTCTTTCTTTTTTTGTCTCTCTCTCTCTCTTTATCTCTCTCTCTCTCTTTATCTCTCTCTCTCTTTTTCTCTCTTCTTCTGCCATTGTAAGATGACTTTATACTCAAAGACTGTCAATCTTCTGGTCAGTTCCCATGCATGATGATAAGATGAAAGTATGTCAAGTAGACCTCAGAATCATCCTTTGACTCTCAGAGGAAGATACCCCTTCAGAAAGGTGACCTAGCTCACTGCTTCTAATCCAAAGACACTTTAGGTACGTCTTCATCATCTGGAGATTGCCAAATAGCCCGCTATTTCTGATTTGGGAAATAATCCTGAAGTTACAAATCACGTTTTCATCAGCTTGAAACTTGAAACTCGAGCTCGAAAAATTAGCTTGAGATATTTTGCACAGCGTTTGCGCATACTGCAAGTCTTCGGGCGGGTGAAGACGCGCCGGACAAATAGCGGGATATTTTGCAAACTAGCCCAAGATATCTTGGGATGATTATCTTGACCAAATATCCCAATATTTGGCAATCTCGAGCTGATAAAGACAGGCCTTTTGCCTAGGTACAGAGACTCCATCTCCTTATACAGGAAGGTTTGACTGTCCAAAATGGTCCTAATATCATCTTTCTCTCTGCCTCTAAGCATCTCATAGGTTAAAGTCCATTCCTCTTTGATTCCTTCTTCCCTTAAAATTGCTGCTCTGTCCTTATCTCTTTCACCCCTGGAGCATCATGGAGTGTAATGTTATGACACCAAATGGTATCAATACATTGTAAACACTACTGAACTGATTCAATTCAAAGTAATTGCAATTTGAAGAGCCCACCATTTACTCATTTACTCTGTAAACAAATACAAAAATCTCTCTGATTAAAACGTAACCAATCTTCACTTCCCTCACCCCTTCAGGAGTATTGTATTTGACTTGAAGTCTTTTTCTTAATCCTTTATCACCCCGTAATCCATTAGGGATAGTTGTTTTCAAAAAGCATGCAGTGTTATTGATTTTAATCCTTTAATTCCTAAGCTTTCTGTCCAACTATTTCAAATCCTTGTGGCTTTTTTTTTTACCTGGTCAGTGATGATGTGAAGAAGCAAAGAGAGAGAAGAGTCTTTGATTTGTATTGATTTCACCTTGTGCTTACAAGATTGGTTTTCCTCTAATGAAGAAGACGAAAAACAAAAAGGTTTTTTTCTCAAAAGGAATAAGCTGACCAGTTGATCCTTTTTGTCTTGTCTTTACCTTCTGAGCCTATTCTCTGTCTCTATTTTGTTGAGGATTCTCTTCCCATGAGAATAGAACAAAACTCCTTTGACCTTTTTCAGATGAAGTCTACAACCCTATTTTGCATTCCTTATTGCTGTTGTCATGTTTTAACCCCCTTCCACCAGCAAATAGTGTACGTGAAATCCGGCGCTAAAGGTGTGCACGAAGTAAAACACCTTGATCAATACTGTCCCTCTCATTTTATGCTTAAAAACAGACTCGCAATCGCTAGTCCCAATTTATCCAGTATGAGAGTCATTGGTATGCCAGCCTGCAACTGGGAAAATCATTTAACTGTCATTAAAAAGGGCGTCCCATGACCCAGTCAGGCTGGTGGCAGCGTCAGAGGGCCATTCTCTTGCACGTTCCTGCTTTTATCCCACCTTATTTAAAAAAAGGGGCCCAAGCGAGCGTCGCCGGCAAATCAATTTTCTTCTCCCCGTCCGTCTGATGGAGATGCAATGATGCGCATTTCTCTTCTCAAGTGTTTGTCCATCTCCCAGCGTAAAGTGAGACCGTACCCTGCCCTCATGCTCAGCCCGCACATCATCTACAAAACAAAAGAAGAGGAAGGTGAAGAGGTGGAAAAAAAATCTTTGATCATATTCAGCAACAGGTCCGCATATCTCCCCTGGTACTGCTCCATTTACATACAGCCATTAACCCTTTCACAGTGTCTCTAGCTCTTATCAAGCTCAACCTAGTGGCCATGTTCATCTCCTACTCTTACTTCTTCTACTTAGAAGATGCTACCTTAGCATTCTTGAGAATGTCCAGCTCTTTACCCATCTTGTACTAGCTCAGGAAAACACTGTACTCTTGGAAAATGTAGATTTGATGTTTCCTATTTGATTCGCTAAAAGTCAACAGTCTCAACAGTGTGTGGCGATGGCCAGACATTAGCCAGTTCATGCTAATTCCTTTCTAAGGAGAAAAACTCCTTTGGAAGGAAACTGGATAGTCCCATGCATGTTACTTTAAAGGGTAACAAACTCTTTCACGATTGTGAGAAACAAGATGATGAATTTGTTTATCCCGGGAAATCTCATCAACAGGATTTCACCTTTGGGCATAACGTGCTTTCAAGGAATGAAAAAATATCCTTTGTGAATTTTTATGAAATTGAGCTTGTTGAATAAAACTTTTACAAATATCTCCATTTTATGAAACCTTGCACTTTTTTTACACAAATTTACAAATCTGGATTGCTTTATAAAACCTTGTATGAGCTATTGCTGCTTCTAAAAAATGTATTTAACACAAATCAATTTTAACAAGTTCAATAAAATATTGCCCTTCACCAAAGCCAAAGGGCTACTACTATGTAGATTGTAACCATGATCCTTTGATACTAGGCAGTCACATTGACCACTGAACCTCACAAACAGTTTAGCTTATCTTACGACCATTTCCAGATCGCTGCGTTGTTGCCATATGTTTTAACCCAGGCAGGGGACTTAGGCATGAGTTAAAGATGAGAGTCAAACAGAGACAGAAATAGACGAAAAAGGACATAGAGATCGAGAGCAATTGTGCTCAAGCATGATGTGGTGATGTGGTGAACAGCTTTTACAGAGCTTTTTAGTTCTTCACACACCATTTAGCGCCAGCGCTTCTTCGATTGATTCATGTGTCTTGTTTTGTTTTTGGAGGGGCATCCTGCTTTCTTTCTGAAAGCCTTTGATGTCATGCAAGTACCTTGTTCACACCCACGACTCTCACGATGCTACGTGTAGAACGCTGGTTTAAACCTCTGGGGGGTGCACAATGTTATCAAATCCTGTCATACTGGTGCTTTGATTGCAATAATATTTCTCCTGATTGATACCACAGTCATGCCACCAAATTAACTCTGGCCCGATCCCAAACTGCTCGTAAATAGACACAATTACGGCCAGATCTTAATTTGATGTCAGGTCTGTGATTGAGTTGGTCCCACAATGTGCTTTGTCAGAGATCAGTCAGGTACTGTTTAGAGGCAGTTTGCATACATAGGTTCCATTTTTGTTAAGTCTGCTCTCGGTCTCATCACTGTAACTGTGCTCTTTAACTCTAGTCTAAGCCTTTAAATACGTCGTCCACTTGTAATAATCATAGATAATATCAGAATCACCAATTGCCCTATCCACAGCATAGACTCTATACCAAAGCCACTTTGTAGACTCCTGTCTCACTGCTTGAGGAACATACAAGTCTATAATATGAGCAGACTCTGTCATGCCATCACCCTATTTACATTAAAACATCTTCTGATGAGGCCTTAGACCTATGGTCAAATTCTTCAGAGGATACAAGCCTGTCACTTTGTTAGAGTCACTGTTGATACTCCCCTGGGCTTGAATTCTTTGCAGAGTTAGCAGAATGAAAGGGTGAACACAGTCAAATGATTGCTATTCTACCATAGATGATGATTCTCTAGACCTCATTTTTTGTTTGGATTTAGGTTAAACAACGATGGTGATTATTTAACGTAATCCCCTCTTGGAGAAAGGGATCATTCTATGATGTTAACATTTATATTTTACTGCTCTTCCTCTAATCCAACAGCAAAGAGATTGAACACAACATACCCTACAAGTCTGCGAGGTCAACAAATTGACTGTTAGTGCTGTTTGGGGGCTCACTTTTCTTTGAGGGCTTGAACAAAGTTCTGGGAGCCTAAACAGAATCCTCTCTTTCTGCATATAAGCAGACAAGACTACTTTGTTGGCTAGAGCATTGTTTTTCTTCTTATCTGATGGGGTTAAACAAAGAGGTTGGGAGTTTAAACAAGTATAGAACATCAATGTGCCAGAGGATTGCCTAGGGGTTAGGAGGAGGTTCAGCACGCCACATTGGCTGCTCAATCGATCTGGTTTGCACCAAATGTACCGTACTAAGAAAGAGAGAGAGAGAGGGAAGATGGGTTTGGTGAAAGTGGGGGAGGGGGCTGCTTAATTGTGTGATGTATATCAGGGGTACATGCAATCCTATGTTGAGAGACAGAAAGGTGTTAAGCATTCATTAACCTTGTGCTAATGATATGAGTTAACATCCTTCTGACTCTGGGATGATAAAGTGTCAACAAGCAGTGCTATTTCATGAAGCCATTTAGCTGACTAGCTTTCTTTCTTGAGGACGACAAAAGGGTTCAAATGAGATAAAAGGGCATTAGGTTGACAGTTATACTGTGACCTTTTGTAAGAAAAAAATAGCAAAGGTGATGAATGGGAGTTACACTAGTATGAAATGTATTATCTGCTGCAAGCATGAAGGTAGTAACAGCTATGTATTGTCAATGGCAGTAGTGTCCTTCTTGTAGGTAGCTAATGGACTAATCAATACTGCACCTGAGTACACGTGCCTTCCAATTATCAAGAGATTGTGTGAGACGGAGATGTAGAGTGAGTGAGAGAGTGAGAGAGAGAGAGAGAGAGAGAGTGAGAGGGGTGGAGAGGCATCTATGGTATACTTCAGAATCAAGAAAAAAAGTCATTGTTCTGACCTAGCAGCCACTAAAGCAGTATGAATGAATGGCTTTTCTAATATATCTGACAGCTATCTACTTTAGATGTTAACTTAGTACATATTGAAAGATGCCTCACACAAAGATGAATGCATCAGTGCCTTTGAGTGAGATCATTCCATATGGGTTTTATAGTGCAAAGCATGCTGTGGAATGTGTATTTTGAGTAGAAAGTTTTTTTTTTTTTTTGGGGGGGGGGGGGGGTGACATTTTGTTCTGTTTCCTTGTGTGAAACAGATGTAATGCGTTACATTTAGTTTTTGTACTGGCAATCATCACATGTAGGAGGAAATGATTAACAATTTTACAGATGAGATTATAAATAAGCATATGTAGTTATGGCTTTTAGAGCCTTTCACCAATTTATGGATCTTGACATAAATATATAAACAAATTATAGATCTAGTGCCATTAAAACCAGTTTATCCAACATTAACAAATACTAGTGAAATCTTTGGTCATATTCAGCAACAAGTCTGCATATCTCAAAAAAACTCAAATAGCACGTAAATTTGCATTTTTTTTTCTTTCTAATGTTATCTTTTGAATGTAGAATTCTAGGAGGTATTGAATTTCAGTCATTGTAAAGACTTCCATTGAAAGGGGAGAGCTAATAATAATACAATGCCTCAATAGAGGCCTGTTTGCCTTATAAGGCAAGGTAAAACTACTTCTAATTTGATTATGAAAAGTCGCCTAGTATGGTTTAAAGATCTTATTGAGTAAGTTGTTATATTAAATGTTAACCATATTCAATATTCAACGAATAATGTAAAATATGAAGAATGATGTAGGAATGTGCAACCTTTGAAGTGTTATCACTATTTTGTGAATGAGAACAGAGTAGATGATCATAATAAAATAAGATGCATGATATCAGCATACAATGCCCCTCTTCACTAGGTTTCAATCTCGGGAGAGATATGTTAAGTTGGTTTGGGGTTTATACCGGGCGGGAACCCCTTGCCACCAATCACTGCAATTTCACAGTTGAGTGGCGAATCTTCTTCCTATGCGTCTCCTGACAGAAGCTCACACCCTCCCAGGCTGACTGTCTATCTCGTTGACTCCCGAGGGCGCTGTCACCTCCTAGGGGAATGTAACCAGACCCTTCACTCAAATCATCTTCAGCCATCGACGCAATCATATCACATGTCATATATGACACCATATTGATCTAACACAGCGTTGTTCCGAGGTATCAACCCTCCAAAGTTTCCCAAATTCACCTTTTTATTCATGCGGTTAGAGCTCCAGAATGTGACACTGTGAGCGATACTAACCGGCTCGATAATTCCTGGCTGAAATTCTAATTCTTCGTTTGTGATTTGCGCGAGCTCCGATCCGCCGCAGCGGCTGTATGTTGCATATTTTGCGGTTGATTAGTGGCGAGTTGCATCTGTGATGTAATAATGTTGTGAGCACCAGTGCGTTTGTCCTGGTTCTTGTACTGTAAGTTCTGCTAACTAATGCAGGGAATTCTGTGAAGTTTTTCTTACAATCTGTGTCTAATGGAGCATGATGCAATGATAAATAATAAGTTTATGTACTGGATTGGGGAAATTATATAATGTTAATCAAATTTATGCTTGTAAGGTAATGTTTTGACAGCCAGTGTTAGTAATATAAATGAAACACAACTGTAGATAACTGCTTATATAAAACACGTTTGTTTCCCTGTTCACTGAAACTATACATAAGGAAACTTGTGTATACAGACCACCTGCTTATAAAGATACTTTGTGGAATTGCTGTGAATGATTATACATGTAATTCTGCTAGTCTTCCAGTTAACATATCCCCACATTTTCTTCCCTGCCTTATCCTGTGTGTAATTATTATCATGGTTATGCTTGTACATAGCTTAATCTCAGACACACCAGGGAAGGTATTAATTTGAAGGACAGCAACCGTAAGTGATTTAGGCATTAATAACCCTGTAAAATGAGTTGTCTTCTGCAGGTCCTATAAAGCATTGTAAAATACAACAGGAGTTTGCGGTCTGGCATATAAGTGTAACTTTAGAACCCTGAAAAAATTGTAAATTCCTTCAGTTTCAGGAATGTGCTTACGAGGCTCACGCCAAGTCTGGAAATCGTACCCCGTCTTTACCGAAAGGGGAATAAGAACGGGGTGAAACTGCGTAAAAGATATCGAACGCTTCTCCCGTCTCTCGCATCCTCTCTCTCTCTCCCATCCTCTTTCTCTCACCGTCTTCTGTCCAGTTTGAAGGGAAGGAAAGTGGTGATGCGATGCGGTGGTTTCAATTGCGCCACCAAATATGCCCTGCCTCCGTCGAGTGCAGGCACTGGCGGCGCTCCTCTTGCCAGGTTGTCGACTCTTTTCATGGCCGCAATGGATCCACTAAATTGAGTGGAAGCGCATTAACCTGTTCAAGGCAGTCCTTATATTCTTTGACTTGAACAGCTTTACTTTCCACATGGTAACATTGTGTGCTTCTAGGTACTACATGCAGCTTATAGTTCACTGTTTCAACAATAATGGAATGAGCATCTAGATGCACACATTTACAACACTAAAGAAGGCTTTTATCATTAATCAAAAACCTTCTCTCTGAATAGATTACTTTTATTTCTTCAAATTATGTTATAATCTTTATCCTTGTCATATCATGTTTTTCATCACACATAATTGTTTTTCTTTTTGAGAGATATTTGTGCAGAAGAGAAGAATCTCAAGTAATGTTGATTATGTGAAAGTATGTCTATACTCTTTGTGTGAATAGTGTAATACATTGTAGCAAAATGAAGTGCATGTGCTACCATTAAACTGTATATTAAAATGATCGAAGCAAGAAAGAGAGAGAGAAAGAGAGAGAGAGAGAGAGTGAGTAAGAAAGTTAGCAAAAATGAATTACTTTTGATTAGACTTACAATGTTCTCATCTCTTATGAAATGGGTTGATATTGATGAATGTATAGGCTCTAATCTAACAGAACTAAAATTGGACAGAAAACAAAGGCAATGTATTTGATTGTAGAATGATTGTCATGTTTTTCTGCTAGGTTTAGGAAGGCTGTGGACTTTGTTTTTGCAGCTTTCCCCTGCCATGAAGCAGAAAGACATAATGTTTTATTGGCCAACATTTAGAGCCCTCTAGCAAATCTACACCTCTCGTACCATCTCTCTCACTCTCACTCTCACTCTCCACATCTGTCTCTCACACATGTGTTCTATATAGAGACCCTTAATCTGCACCTTCCTCTCTCTCTCTCTCTCTCTCTCTCTCTCCCCCTCCCTCTTTCTCCCCCTCCCTCTTTCTCCCCCTCTCTCTCCCTCTCTTTCTCCACATCTGTCTCTCACACATGTGTTCTATGTAGAGACCCTTAATCTGTACCTTCCTCTCTCTCTCTCTCTCTCACACACACACACACTCTCTCTCTCTCTCTCCCTCCCTCTCACTTCATCTTGCTTCCCCCTCCTCCACCCCTTTCTCTTCCCTCTCTCTCCCCTCTCTCTCCCTCTCTCTCCCTCTCTCTATGCTTCCATTTCTATCTCTGCCTCTATCGGCTTTCTGTTTTTCATTAGTGTGATGACCGACGCTTTGCTGAATCTTTTGGCTAAACATTGTATATTCCTCAGTTTCAAATAGTTGTTAATGTGTTATTTAAGCTTTAAATATGTGCAGCTTTCTATGTTCCACCACTCTCTCTCTCTCTCCCCTCTCTCTGTTTCCATCTCTGTCTCTATCTATCGGCTTTCTCTTTATCATTAGTATGATGACCGACGCTTCGCTGAATCTTTAGCTCAACATTGCATATTCCTCCGTTTCAAGCTTTAAATATGTGACCTAATCAAGAGCTAGACATAGACTTTATCCCCTAGAATATGTGATATTCATGTGTTACATTTGCTCTGATAACAATTTTCTCAAGGCTTTATTTCATCAGAGAAATAGGGTTAAGGCTTAAATAATGATTGGCTTTTTAGGTTAGGTTTGGGGTTTTGGTAACGTCTAGTGTTCAAGGTTTCATAAGAATTCAAGATGAATCTCAAAATTCATCAAGTTAGATTATTCTCTGTGTCTTGCTTTAAATGTGTTTGTGACTACTTGTGGCTGGCTTGAGATGCATGTAATTGTTTTGAAGATGAGTTGAGTTTTTGACAGAGTGGATCGTTTTATGGTCTCTCACTATCAGTGAATCAAGTAGCTTGATACATCAGTATGAATATTCATAAGGCAGGGATGATTGTCAATCAAAGTTGGATTGGTCACTCCTAGTCATTCCATTACATGGTTGTGTCACATTTGACACAGTCATTTGACTCCCTGAGTGTCCAATCCTACAGGGATGGAGTGTCTTTTAATGGTGATATCTCATCAAGCATGCCATTTGGCTTTGACACAGAAGAGGTTCTCGGTTTTCTGCAGAAAGTAAAACTGTGGTGATGCCACTCTCCTATCTTTCTCCTCTTTCACCCCAATTGGACACAAGTTTATTTTCTTAAATGTTTATCAAGGAAGTCAGAAAAGCATTTTCTTCAATCGTGTGACATAATGATTTTTCTTTTCCAAAGATTTTTTTTGGCACTGTTTTCATTGGTTAAAGTTACAATTTAACATTTACATGTTGAGCCTATTCAGACAAAGTCTTATTTTCATGCTTATATACTACCTACTGCAAGTTAGAATGATGTCTACTTGTATCTTATAACATACATAGGACTTTTCCTCCAGCATTTGTATGATTTGTCTGCTTTCTCATTTCTAATCAAAATGAGCATGTAGTTATGGAAAAGTACAAGCAGATATCTATACTGTGCCATCATGTATAGGATTGGTGGGTATCAATTTCAGAGCAGTATATTTTCTTTGGACAACTTATTGTGATATAATTGCTGTTGCTATGGAAGAAAAGCCTTTAGCAAGGACTGATGGTAACCAGGGCAACTGGCTCTGCTAATGTCAGTTAAATTTACACAACTTATAAACACACTGTAACAAATCATTGATTGAAAATCACAAAGCATCTCTTCAAACTAAATGAATAGCAGAAGCCAAAACAGAAAATCATAATTCTAGACATGTCTAAATTCACAGCATACCGGCCGGCCGGCTATACCCATTGGGCTTACTTTTATCCTGTAGGGCGAACTTTTGTTATATAGAAAAGGCATAGTATGCACAATTTTAAGAATTCTTGTCAAAACTTTGACTGTTTTAGGCCTTGGGCCACAAAAGCGCAAATTAAATAATAACATAAATTGACAAGTGCATGTGCTGGAAATTGTGCGGCCGATCGTTAACCCATTTCCCTGCATTTTTTCCATCCTCTTTTTGCCTTGCCGGAGATCATTCAATTTACTTCCAATTTTCTCCAGGCAAAACTTTAACAAGAAAGAAAATTGATTTTTAGGGGCTGCTTTTTGTTGTCTCTCGCCTCTCCTGCATATTTGCATAAAAAAGAAAAAGACTCGAGGATATTCGCTGTTATGTTTGATTAGACTATTGTTCTCATGGGGGCTTCAACTGGCCAATGTTTTTGTTTCTGAATTCTCACGTTTTGCCTTTAAAAAAATATAATCTTAAACTGTAAATGAAAATTCTCTTATAAATTTAGCATAAGTAAAAGGAGAAATGACAACGTTGTGATCATAGTTGTATAATTTATTTTAATAATAATAGAGTTTGTAGGAAAAGATAAAACTTTAAGCAATAATTGTATAGATAATGGATTTTGGTCAAATTGTGAACAAATCTTTTTGCCTGGATAAGGATTAATGTCTTTAAAATCTCTCTCTTTCTCTGTCTCTCTGTGTCTCTCTGTGTCTGTCCCCCTCTTTCTTGTCCTCTCTCCCTTTTTCTCTTTCTGTCTGTCTGTATGTCTCTCTCTCTATATGTCTATGTCTGTCTGTCTCTTTCTCTCTCTCTCTCTCTCTCTCTCCCCTCTTTCTCTCTCTCTCTCTCTCTGTCCCCCTCTCTCTTGTTCTCGTTCTCTTTCTGTCTGTCTCTGTGCGTGTGTCTAACTCTCTCTCTCTCTCTCCCTCTCTCCGTTGAGGTATCAGAATGCTCCATGTTTGAGAGGGATGAAGCCAGAGGGATGGATTTAAACCTCAAATTACTTCAATCAGTCTCAGCCTCGCACCCATAATACTGACTGACATGATTTGTTTCAAAATCCATGGTTTCTACATAAAAGCCTTACCTAACTGTTCATATCATTGCACATAGATTGCGAAAAAAATGTTGACATTACTCTCCCGTTTTGGAATGCTGAATACTAAATCTAAAAAGTGAACTGAGTATATAAAAGTATTATTATTTTGATCTCTTTGCTTAAATGCTTGTTATTTCCTGATTTCAGTAGAAAATGGTGAGTTTCTATTCATAGTATCATTGCAATCCACTATACTCACAGTAGAATTAGTTCAATGCTACTTTCTAAGTGTAGCCTAATACTCGGTCACAGATTTGATTACATTCTTGTGATACAACTCTATTCTGATTCACTCTGCCCAGGATAACTGTTTGTCTTTCACAGTGACTCTCACAAGATGATAGCCCCGTCTTTCATTTCTTTGGCTCTTCATTCTACTTTGTGCTCCATCACAGTATCATCATGATACAGTGTGGGTTCTCCTTGTTATACCATCATCATCATCTTGTATTCCTCCCAACGTTCATCCTCCTCCAACCCTTGCTCCTTCTCACTATCACTCTCTTGAATAAACCTTGTTCCTACTTACTTGCACTCTCTTTAATAAAGTACAGCACTATAAGGTAACCTTCCTGATGTTTTACTTTCCTTCCTGATGTTTTACTTTCCTTTTTCATCTTGCTTCTCCTCCTCTCACTTCTTGTTTCATCTCTCCAGAGGACCCAGAATCTTTGAAAACCACGGCAACAAGACATTTGATACACTTGCCCTCAATGTAAAGCTTTGCTCTGATAACAGAAGACAAACAAGAAAGAAGAGGAGAAGGGGTGGAGCATAGGAGGAAGGGAGGGAGGGAAAGAGAGAGCAAAAAGGCCGCAAACTCCCAAAAAACTTTCTCCTGTGTATGTCCCCAATCCTGCCTCCCCAGCGACCAATTATCCCAATTCCACAAATTTATTACGGCAGCCGACGGGCTTTATTTTGCTTGGCCGCTGGCCAGCATGCCAAGGTGTATGCGTGTATGTGTTTTCCTTGCACCTCTTCTTCGTCTTTCCTTCCCCTCTCCTTCGCCCTCTCCTTTTTACCATTCTTTGTTTCCGTAGCGTCTGCAGCGCTGCGACGGAATGTTATCACACCTTTCCTTGATTGGACGGATCTGGAAGCCATTCTGTCAATCTAAAAGGAATTGTTGAGGTGAAGGGAAACATCAATTTGATTTTATTGAGCACACCCTCTGAGCTAACTTTGCTCCTGCTCTAGCGACTATTCAACCTTCCCTAGCGGACCCTCGTGTCTTCTTGTCCATTTTCTTTTATCATGTGTTTGTGCAAACGATTTTATAACGGTGTAGGTGAATCGTTGGTGTACTAGTTTTTTACATATCCCGGACAAATATAAACTGAACGCCCCTCCCTCAAAACAAACAAAATAAAGCTACGCAGTTTTAAAACAAAAGAAATTGTTTTCCTTTATCAAAGATGTCTTTGATAAAGGAATAAAACTAAAAGAACAGAATCATTTCCTATCTGTTGAACATTTAGAAGATTTTTTCCTCTTAGTATTTTCAATCATAAATAATGTAATGTTGTATTTATTGTCTTATTTGAACGCAGCCACATTTTGTTGCTGTTTTCGTGCAAAGGCAGTAGTGCAGGAGATACCTGAACATCTGAACGTGAAACCTGAACATTAATGCGTCTTTTCAAGTATTTGGATTCAAACTAATGTGTAAATGCAAAATGTGGAGAAAACCTGTATTCAGAACTGCAAAATAACAACTGTAAAATGAATTGCCACCCATTTCAGTTCACAACAATGAAAGTCGTAAACTGCATGAGGCATAAATTTGTATAATCGTATATATCTGCTGAGAGCCAGGAAAGAGTTCAACCATAGAAAACAAAGAAAGCTCACTCTCAGAATCCATTGATTTCTTGGGTATATATGATGAGGCTTTTTTATACAAAGGACTCGAGGCACAAGATATGAACGTCAATCTTCAAATCAAGTCATATATTGGAAGTCGATTGCCTGATCGATCCTATTATGTGTTTGTATCTTTGGAGCAATGAATGGCATTGAGCAAAGCACATCTTCTGCCTATCACGGAAGGATTTAATTTTATATTTTCAAACCATTAGTGCAGCCGTGGTCTTGTTTATTCACAAGAATGCCACCATAAACTGTTAAGCATAGCTTTTTTTAAATTCCAAAACTTATATATATGTTTTTTTTGTGTGTGTACTTTTTCAGTTGTGTGATTGTGTAAAATATAAAAGAAATGCTTTAAAAAATGGGGAAAAAGTTGATTAAAATCTTAAAGGAAGGTGATACAATAATATATCGTATGAGCAACTTCCTGTAATCCAAAACTTCTTTAAAATGAATAAATGTCGCCAAACTAAAAAAATCTTGATTGTCAAAGCTCCGTCACCTAGACAGACTCAAAGGCGCCTAGCAGATGTCTTGCATTGAACCAAAATGTCAATTTATAATACTGTGAAGAGTTGCATCAAGGCTGCCACTAGTTTTTCTATTACATATTAACATACACCTGTTGCTTAAGGCTAGAAGACGGACATTCTTAGGTTTTCAGAGACCAACTTTTAAAGACCCATAGTGTAAACCCCTTAATATGCTGTAATATGAATGTCAAAGATTCCACACTTACTTCATTTCTAATATATATATCAACAACTAAAAAGATACATTCTGATCTCAAAAAGGAAACACTTAGAGGCTATGCAGGAGTGACCTGTAAACTGAGAAGATTCCAATTTCTGAGCCCATGTGTACTTTGATCATTGATACTGGTATTCATTTATATCATGGTTAATTCACTGTTTTGAGAGGTGTGTGTGTTAATACCCTTCTTACTCTCTTTAGATCATCCTTTAAACCATCATGAATGAAATACAACAGTCTACACCAACTCTGAAAGACACCTCACAGACTTTCTTCTTCGATCTGTTTTGAAAATCCTACTTTGCTTGTTTATTGAGTGTAGAAATAAATCTATTAAATGGATTTGAATAGCTAATGGTTCAACTGCCTTTATTTACAGCCTATCACCAGTGCCCTATAACTAACAAGGTCCTTTTTAATCCTTTCAGGCCAATCATTACACATTTGTTTGGTTTGGCTCAATAACTTTTTATTAATTAGGATAGAATAATGTTGGCTTGTGATATCCTTTCACATCTACTCTAGATGTTAACTGTGTTGGTAATTGTCGATATCCTGTATGTTTAAGAGCGATTGATAAGGATGATTTTGAATTCTCTGCATGATCAGTGGTGATACTGAATATAATCACTGATTTGTTATTGTCTCTCTGTGACATCTTTCAGACAAATGGAAAAAGCTTTCAGGAAAACCGGTAAAAATTGTCAGTTTTAGTTTTAAAAAGAATTTAAGTAATGTGCATTGGTTACTTGTTATTGGTCTGCTTGCAATAACACACAAGTGTGGAGAGCTAATGAGCAACAAAAAGAATACTTTACCAGTGTTTTGGGAGCATGCATGTACACTGCCATAACCGGCAGTTTCAGCAAAAAAAACTTCTGGAGGTGCGGATGCGTGAAAAACCCTGGGTTTATGCTTGCAGTGAAAATGCCCCTTCTATCTTAGTTTTATTCATAGGCCTTGGACCATTGGTGATGTTTACTCTCTGAGGGAATGTGTGCTCTAGGATTCATGATTTTGATCTCTTTCAAAAAGAAATGCGATGTCACAATTTTTGTTTACACATGGGACTATGTAAGACAAGCACCGTCATGACGCGCACATGACCTGTACAAGATAGGAAACAAGCGTATGACATGGTATTTCCTATCACATTCCCCCATCTCAAGATAGAAAGTAGACTTGGACTTGAGTTCATCAGCGTGAATGGTGTCCTTGGGTCTCGCTCTTAGGGACATGAACAGTGCCCTCATCAGTACAAGATTACCCAAAATGGTGACATGTTTGATGTTTTTGGAACCTCTTTCTCTGGGCTACTGGTCCGTTAGAGCCTACATGGGTAGAAAGAAGACAGGTTGACATGTGCAATGTTCAAAGGTCTGCAATCCTACTGCTACAACCTTTATATTCCTCTCAAATTATTTGGTTCGAATCTATAGTTGTTAAAGATGTTCATGCATGGGTTTATAGTCATTCGTGAAGTAGGCAACTTGGTGATTACTACATAAGACTGATCCAATGGTATTATGCTTCCTTGCATACGTACAAGTGCTGCCCTCTATATACCCATGCTTAAGCAACTTTAATTCATTGTTCTCATTCTGGTAATATTCATTTCAAGCTCTACCCAGAAGTGTTATTTCTTTCCAGCACTCCCTTCATTTTGAGTTTATATTTGTTTGTTATTTTCATAATAATGTAATTTTCTATAAAAGTTTTTGAAGTATTTTATATTTCTTCAATTACAGTGAAGGAACCGAGGTGAAGCAAAACCGTTCCAATACCTGCTTTTACTCCAGTTCACTGGCTTATATTATACTTAATTATTGTAGCTCTATATATTGTTTTGCCTGTCAGATTTAAAGTATCTTATTTTGGTTAGAGTCTGAATATTGTGCAAAGCCTTTATCTGTGCTTGTCAGTGATTTGTGTATCTCCTTTTGTGCCCTCATTATCTTCTCTTTCTTGATTGGTCTAAATAAATTGTTGTATAAGATATAGGCCTATCCTAATACCTGAAAACTTGATGCCTGACCTAGCCTCATCAGTAGCTTAAGTATGTTGAAACACATCAAGATCTACTACCACAACCCTGCTATGAGAAGAAACAAATCAGGCTTCTCAAAAAAGTATCAAAAAGAATTCAAGTTATTGAGCCTGTGGCCAGTCTTGTCAAAAGTCAAAACCATTTTCTCAAGAGGGGGGTCCCAGACATAGTTCTGTCTAAACCCAGAGGGACAAAAACATCCTGATATATCCAATCCCTCATGACCACTATTTACCCATGCCGAAGGGGTGCGGAGATCCGTGCATGAGATATGTATGTGAACTTCAAGTTTAGAAAGTGTTTGGAAACCAATGTGCTACTTTCTGCGCCATTTGGGGTCGAAAGCAGTTGGTTTCTGTCTCAGTAGAAACTATGGAATTCCACCTTAAGTTTAAAGTTGGGAGCATTTTCCAAACTTCTTGTTCTTCCAATCTCTCCTCGCAGTGTGATATGGGGAATCCTGCCAGATCTCCAAACTAAAAAAATATCTGTGGATGAGGAAGAGAAATGAACTATTTAAAAGTATCTGATGGGCTCCCTCTAAAATATGATTTGGGCGTTTGTCCTTTATTCATCTAGGGGTACATGTACCTATCGTGGCCCCTCCCCTTCTTTATACAATATACCACCACTGAACGTAATGTCACCAATTTGATAATTCTTCTGTTTTTGTGAATGATTAAATGTAAATTAAGGGTATTAAATTTGAAGCTAGAAAAAAAAAATGTTCATATCTTTTCATGCAGTTTCTTTAGTACTACTGCACCATCTTCCTACTTTCTTATCCATTCCTGAATCTGAAATATACGTTGACACAAAATCGTTTCTAACTCTGTTTGAGAAAGCTTGAACAATAAGCCAAGCTTGGGTCAATTTCTGATACTGTGTTGACACAGTTCGGCTATTTAAAATTCCAACCTGGTTGTAACTTGTTTGCATGACCTAGAGTTTAGTTTGTATTGCAGTCTAAGTTGTCCACAGTCAACAGGAAGGGGGGCTTGATATGCTTTAAATCTTGGAGGTGTTTGAACTTGATAGCCTTGAGGTAGTCTCTGTGTGTTGACAGCTCTAAACATGTAGGGTAACGGGAGATTGATGATGATGATAATGATGATGATGACGATGATTATGATGGTGATGGTGATGGTGATGATTATGATGGTGATGGTGATGGTGATGATTATGATGATGATGATGATGATGATGATGATGATGACGATGATTATGATGGTGATGAAGATGGTGATGATTAAGATGGTAATGATGATGATGATGATGATGATGATGGTGATGATGATAACGATGATGATGACGATGATTATGATGGTGATGATGATGGTGATGATTATGAGGGTGATGACGATGGTGATGATGATGATGATGATGGTGATGATGATTATGATGATGATGATGATGATCATGATGATGGTGGTGATGATGATGGTGTTGATGGTGGTGATGATGATGATGATGAGAATGATGATGGTGATGATGATGATGATGGTGATGATGATGATGATGATGATGATAATGGTGATGTAGGAAGATTGTTAGAGCATGGGAGAGAAAGAAGGAGAGGGAGACAGAAAAAGAGAAGTATGGAAATATATTATGTTGGGGTAAGATTGGAGTACACACCAGAAAAAAGAGAGGGATTCTGCCCTCAAGGGGCCATTACTGCCATTGTAAACACATAAGCAGTGACTGCCTTCTTGCTGGCAGCCCAACAGTTTGTTTGTTATCTTTGAGGATCAGTTCATTGTCATTGTCATAAAAAGAAATATGAAAAACCATCGATAAATATGATCTGATTCATGAATGTTAACAAATATCTCTCTCTCTCCCCCTTTTGACATTTTCTTTCATGTTCCGCTTTGATGGATTAAAATGGATCTTTTGTTACATCATCATCTTATAAACCCAGGTAAGTGAAACCATAGGCCTATGCTATTCAGGTCATGAATGTAGTTGCTAGATATATTTTCATCTGTGAGAAGGGTGTTAACTCTTATACTTTAATACAGAGTTGACACCGTTTTGGCAGTGAACACACCATTTGTGTAAGGAATAAATCAGATTAATTTCTAAAGATATGGCTATGAGTGTTAGTTATTACATGAGTCAGTTGCCCTTGGTGAAGGAGGAAAAAGAACTTTCTCACAAATTTAGAATCAACAAAGACCTCTTGAATAACATGTTTTTATGAAAACTCTTTACCTCAGAATGCTTCTGCCATCTTTAACTTAGTTTCCAATCAAACTAAACATAGCCAGCATGAATGGCACCATCTTCTAGCATCTCGTCTTCGATTTGAAATCTTTAAACAGGCAGTGATCGTTTCTTTCCACCCCTCTGCTCTACCGGAATAAAGACTCTGCCTTCAAAAGGAATGGTGTTGTTTTCTTGCCGAAGGGGGGTAACAGCGCGCACCCGGCAGCCTGCCTCACACACTCTCTCTCTCAAACTCTTCATCATACATCTTGCCCCATTCACACTGGACGTCCATTTGACAAACTCTTGATCTGAACTCTCCTTTCTTATCGCACATCTTTCCATGCAGTATGCCAAAATCACAATTACAGATTTTGAACGCAACCCCATCTACAGATCCAGTAGTTTCTGAAGCTATATAGTGAAATGTGAATAAAAAAATTCCTCCTTTTACAAATTGATGAGGACAATAATTAATTTTTCAATGAAGATCTTGACCTGCTTCAATCTGATGTGAACATGTGGTCTTTAGAAAGCTCAAAGTATGAAACAAGAAAGCCTAGCTAGAAATAATTTTTTTGTAAAAGACTCATGTAGTTCTTGCAAGGGCAATCCAGCCATACCTATCTTTTTCTTCTTTTTTTTCTTTTCTTTTTTTCCTTTTCAATTGTGAAATATGAAATATGCAATGATAAATTTGAAAAGCCATTAACGCTAATATCAAGTACCCATATTTGAAATTATGACATTTAGAAATGTGACCTATAAACTTGTGACCTATATGCAAACTGTGACATATCTTCACACGTTATTATGAATGTATGTTGCCACATACCTTTACATACAGTGTGAACAACACCATTTCACTGACCAAAATGTTGAAGAACAAACCTAAAGATATACAATCCCTTTCCTATGTGTAGTCCACAGGCATAGTTTCAAATTTCGTCCAATCTGTATTGATGTTTTTCTCTGTGGTCGAATCAAATGCCTCTTTTATGGGGGATTTTGAAACTTTCCTGCCCCACAATGTAAGGTCTAAAGGTATTTTCTCTTTGATCATTAAAGGCCCATGAGCTAGGTGTTACACTAACATGGAAACTTTGCAACTAATTTGCTTGTGTGAACATTTACTATAGAGAGCTATTGGGATATTAACTCTGTTTAAGAATTGGGTTAATGCTATTCTGGCTTTTAGCAGGCATATATTCCTTGAGTTATTGAAAATATTAAATAATTTTTGAAAATATGCATCTACGTGGTGCATAGAAACCATTGCGTCTCAAGATTCAGAATAACATATTACAGATAGTTATACTGCCCTTTGGCTTTAGTAAAGACTTTGTATTGGCCCCTTTTCTTACCAGATATTAATTTGCAAACGATTAGACTTTATAAGATTAACCTTTACTTACCGCAAACTTTGCTTTAACAAACTCTTTATTATTTGGTTATTTCATTATTATTAGGCATTGTATTGAAAATGCCTCTCTCAATTTAGTTCATTTATGTATTCATCAAGAGATTAGCTCATATAAAATTAATTATTTGAATAAATTTCAAGAAAATTATGAAATCTCATCAGTATTTAGTAACAAATTACATTTTCAATGATCCCATCTGTACATGAGTAGCAAATGTCAGGATATCATGCCACATTGGTCTAAGTAAGTTAAACAACTTTGAATATCAATATGATATGATAGGATGATTGATTAACTCTGTTCCCTTTGATGTGTATTCCATATGTATTGTAATTTGTAGGTTTATTTGCATTTTTAGTTTTGTATAAGATGTAATTGTATATCAGTCTATTTTGTGTGTATAGCGCTTAGAGACTTCGGTGGTAAGCGCTTTATAAGTAACGTTTTTATTATTATTATTATTATTATTATATTACCCAAACAGATTGCAGTGTGTATGAACAAATTAATAAGGCAAATCTCATGCCAGTAATTGAGTTATTAATCGGCATGGTAACCTTTAATGTTGCCTGAGGTGAAGTTCAAGCCTTGAGAGAACCATTAGTCTCTACCTGGTAATCTGAGATATTTCCTTTTATTTCCCCATTCCCAAGAGAGTCATTGAACTGGGGCAGCCTTGCTTCTCTTCCCTACCTCAGTCATAACCTGGTAGTAGTGAAGAAAACAACAGAACAATCCATACCATGCCATCAAAATTGATTGGATATTGACAAAATGTTGCGCTGCATATCGTTTTTATTACTTGTTTTCCTTGTCATGCAAAGAAATATACATTATTAACAACACAGGATATCAGATACTCCCTCTGGTCTCAAACTTGATATGAATTTGCTAGATTTATGCTGCTTCCAGGGCCCTCATCTGTGATATATGTTGCATTATGCAATATCAGTATATAGAAGTAAAATGTTACAGATGTGTATACTTGACCATTGAAGTACTTGTATCATGATTTTGTAATTAGTCAGAGAAGTCTAATATTGCCTCACTTCAGATGTTTCATTTTGACTAGTTCTTTAAGATTGCAGTGGATCATATTTCAACGACTTTCTTATACCTTTAACATCCATCTTAGCAACTATACATCTGGAAAAGTGATGCACAACATGTACCATGTCAAAACAGCTTTAATTTCAAAATATAGAGTGCACCAAATTAATTTGGCAAAATTAAAGGTTCATCAAATTAATTTGGCTTGTATATTGTCATGTTTATGGCTAAAGTTACTAATTTGAAGTTGTATTTTAAACCAAAGATAATTGGGAAAAGAATGATAGAAATTTGGAGGCAGACATAAACAAGATTTGATACAATACTAACTTAAAAGATTTAAACCTAAAGTATTTTAGAATTGATAAAACTATTCACTTGTTGGCATCAAAACATACGATTCTAATATTTTATTTGTTGGTTTATCTCATACTCAAAATGATCTTTAGGAAATTGAAATGAGATCATTTTTGGTAAACATAAAACCAACAATGACATATATGTGACAGACATAGAGTATTCTTAAGAATCCCAACTAACCGTGTTGTCTTTTTATTTATTCAGCATTTGCCAAGCAATTTTAATGTAGAAAAAACAATCACATATAGCTATACTAACAGAGTACAGTTGTACTTTCTCAAAGGTCATATATTCAATATCCCTTGTCCCAAAGTATGCCCACAAATAGCGGTTCATTTCACCCTTTTCTATTATTGTATATTTTCATAACATTGAGGTCATTCTGTGCATGAGAGTAAAGAATAGCTTGGATATAGAGAGTGGGTGTTTGGGTGAAAAGGGACAATTTGTTCATTCTTTGCACTTCCGCCAGAACACAAGTGAAAGCGTCAGATTGGCACTAGTTGCTATTGTGCTGTAAATGAATTAGGAGCTGGTACCTGTGAAAGAATGCATCCAAGCGAATAATTTGATGTTAGTTGTTGACAAGTGTAGAAGTACCATACAGGTTTCGTCAAGAGGTTGAGGTTTTCACGTTGAAAACTCTGCTCTTTAGAAACCCATTTTTTTCATTTTACGAAAATTCCTTTGAATTGTTTGTTTGAAAACATGCAAGGTGTTGATGCTGAAAGACAGAAGAAAGAAATAACTTGGTTGGATATGAGGTCGATGGGTCATGATACTTTCTCGCTTTAAATTCACTTTGCTGCATTGACAATGGCTCTATTAGATGGGTAAAATCTTTCTTCTGCTGTCTTTCTTGTTTCATTGACTCCCTCCTCAATTTATCTTAGTCTCACCCTCCCACTTCTTCACATTGTGCCTCCTCTTCTCTCTCTCTCTCTCTCTCTCTCTCTCTCTCTCTCTCTCTCTCCATCTCTCTCTTTCTATCCCTCTGTCTCTCTGTCTATCTATCTCTCTCTCCCTCTGTCTCTCTCTCCCTCTGTCTCTCTCTCTATTTCTTTCTCTCCTTCCCTACCTCCCCTCTCCCTCCCTCTCTCCCTCCCTCTCTCCCTCCCTCTCCATTCCCTTCTTCTCCCTCTCCACGGCCATCCTATCTCTCAATCCGTTGCCAATGATCATCATCCCACTCTCATTCTACCCAGCGACACCCCTGGATTCCAGGGCCAGCCAGCTAACATCATGAAGCGGCTTCCTTCAAAGATCTCACAGAAATTGTGCTACTGCAAGAACTGCAATTGAAGACAAATTTATGATGACATACTTGATTGAATTAGGCAGAAATATGTCAGCTTTCTCTTCCTTGAAGCTTAGGCCATATTGTTCAGCGATGGGCAGTTGTCACAGAGAGACATATCTTTTTTACTAAATCTGCAAGTTCTGTGTGGAGTATAAAAAGTGGGTATAGTATTTTACATCAAGTAAGCTGGCTTAGAAGTAGAGTAACAATTTTGTCACTATCAAGAAAATTAAATTGAATGTTTGATAATTGAATTGAATTGGTCATAACATATTCTTAAAATTGTATCAGTCACACTACACAAATACCTTGCAGTTTTTCAGAAATGTTTAATCAAGAGAACTATGTATTTTAGTTACAGGCCCTGTTAGACATCTAAATGAAAGGACCCCACATCATTTAAAAGCTTGAACAGGATGTAAGATAATACAAAAGCGAATAGTTTTACTTAAACTTCCCTCAAAGTAATACATTCAAGAATATTTATGAGACAAAGTAGACTAGACGAGGTTCCCTATTTTGTATTTCATTGAAAATATCAAAATGTATGCATATACAATAAGAATACTAAAATGTCAAGCAGAACCTTTAAAATGGAAGCAGATTGTAATTGCTTTGTTTTCCAGTGTTGAATTGCTGTACCATAATTGTTAGATGCTACAGAATTGCCTTTTTCACCAATTGGTTTTCAAAACGAGTCAAATGCACAATTGATTTATTGCCATTTGATTCAAATGCCGCCACTTGATGCATTTTGAGATTTTATTTATTGCCCCTTTATGTCAGACATGGGACTATGTTTGAGTTCATTTTTCTTCATACAAAATCAATTTAGCTTCCCACGAAGGGCAATGTCTTCTCTATAACTGAATACTGCAACAAGTGTTTGAATGCATAATGCTTGTGTATCTGATCATATTTGGCCGCGTTCATGCTTGATTTTGACGGCCAGAATCAGGCATCTGTTACGTGTTTAGTTTAAAACACGCTTGCGTTCATGCTCACTTTTGTAGAATCACCGAAAAACGGCGATCACGAACGCCGATCGTAAACTCACAAAAAGATGCGTTTACAATTGTAAACGCGTTTAAATGGGTTCAACGCACTGACCTCTAGTGGGTCTACGTAGCATGCACAGTGAAGGTCACACAATGCCACACAAGGAGAATTGCCTGGATGAGCCAGAGAAGTAAGCATCGACAGCTACACCGTGGAACTGCGATCACGATGAGCGTTTACGATGAGCGTTTCAGATCGCTCATTCTACTTTCAACATCAAGCATGAACGCGCCCTTACATAGATGTAAAATGCCATTTAACATTCTCTGTAAATTTCTAGGGTAATGGATATTTAAAATTCATTTTGATTTCCATGACGTAATTTGTGTGCATTGATTGTAGATCTGCTAAACACTCACTGTTTCCAAATCTCTATCTATATCTCACATTTTCCTTCCCTCATGATTGCTTTTGGTGTTTGTTTTTTTACATCATAGAGTATACAAAACTTATTGAAAAATTCAGTTAATATTATTGATTTTTTTCTCTCTTTTATTCTACAGTATTATTTCATGCTTGGTGTTTTAAACACAAATTATAATCATGACAAAATCACTGTTATCTTTTACTAATCGTGCAAGGCCCCCCTCCCTTATTACCTCCACCACTGTAAAGCGACCTTGATGAAGTTAGGTTGTCATAGTAACGTGTGTTTTATCCATCAAATCCTTCAGTCGTAAGTTGAGGCTTGTCAAAAGGCTGTTAGAGAACATGATGTTAATGGAGGACTGACCTCGCTCGACACACATTCAGGTTTGAATGGAACAAGTGGTCTAGATCCTGGTTTCACAAGATTTCTTGGAGTGGGCAGTTTTCACACAAGTAAGCAGAACACAAATAGAAAACCTGTGATTTCCTCTGGTGCATTTTAGTTTTTCAAAAGAATGTTGTGACGCTTCTCTTCATTTTCCTTAATTTGTCTCCTTAATTTTTCTTAATTTGTCTCCTTAATTACACCCAAGCTTATAACCTTCTTTGATTTATATCACTTAATTTCAACTTTATTTTATCCTTTGGTTTAGTCATACACCCTCCTTGTGTTATATATTTTAGTTTTCTTTTGTATGCAGATTTGTTTGAAACATGAACATGCAACTTCCGTGTACATATAATGCCATAATTTATTCCTATATTTAAATGAAAAGAGTTCAGATGAAAACTTGGTTTATACTAACTTCCATTTTGCATACTTCTGGAACAGTTCCTCATGCAAACTCATCATACATAGCCTGACCTTGAAATGGTCAAATGGTTTACCCACGTATAGCTGCTGTGTATAATGGTCATTGTTTAATGTCATAATCTGCCTCTCTCCAGAAAAACAAAAACTGTTTTGATAAAATATTCCCTTAGTGAGATGAAATTCTTGCCCTGAGAAGATTTGTATGCTTTTAGAGATTTTCCAGCATTACTAATTTCCTTGAACTGAAATTGATCCACCTGCAATGTCTGTGTCTAGACAAGTATTGGTAACATAACTGATTTAAGGACAATTTGGACAAACAATCCTGCAGTTTTTCTTAAAAGAAATCTGAAGATTCTTTATCCACAACAAACAATGAAGCTGAATGTATTATTTTTGTAATTATTCTGATATCTATTTCACTTTGTAAAACTATAACAAATATGGATGAAATGGAGCTTTTTACAAATCTGGCCTAAAATTTGCAGTTACTTTGTAATAATTGACAAACATAGTCGCAACTACTTTTGAAAAATCATCTCAGTGGTTGTCTGAACAACACTATAACAGTGACATTACTGATTCGGCCAATTTGAAATCCCCATACCTAAAGTGATTACAATTTTTAAATATTCATAACTTTCTTATGGTGGATTTCATTCTATCGACTTACCAGCGTGCTTCTCTGATTTTTATTTGATTTGTTTGGATTTCCTTTTTATTTAAAGCCTTTCTTGCTCCAAACAGACATTATGTAAGAACAAAGACATGTGTTTAATGGATGAAAAGCATACTGCCTGCTGAAGCCACTGAGTTAGGACCTCAGCTGAACATATGTGAGGGAAGATGAGATAAAACATTGATCAATGTAATGAGATATGCCTGGTCATTACTGAATGACCTTACATTGCTTGACCTATGTGTGTGGTCTGAGACATATGGACAAAGAAATGACCATAAGCAGACTCCATACTACATAATCACTACATGGATAGGATGTTATGGTACAAAGGCATGAATGGATGGTGTTTCCTCTAGGGTTACATGTTTGAGGTATGAATATTCTGTTGCAGTTCATTCTACACTCATTTGAATGTGATGCCATAGAAGTTTTAATGAATGTGTTAACTTTAAGATCTATCGGCCTATATTCCTCTTTTTTCTAGGTTTGTCTTCCATCTTTTAGCCATTTAGCATTTACCATTTCTGTACATCTATTTTCATATGGGGGCCCCTATTTTTGTAACCCGTTTCATGCAGAAAAACAAACCCTTGATATCCCCCTTCTCTAACCCTTTCTCTCTCTCTCTCTCTCTCTCTCTCTCTCTCTCTCTCTCTCTCTCTCTCTCTCTCTCTCTCTCTCTATCTCTCTATCTCTCTCTCTCTCTGATATCTTGTTAAAGCTATATAAAACATTTATAAAGGAACATCATATAATTGATTATAAAGAATCACAGTATAGCGAAAGGGGCATATGATTATATATTTTTAATACAACCTTCATATTAAAAAAATGGAAGTACTTATCATATAGCTATAGACTTTTGTATATAGCTATACAATGAATGTCAGTTGTCTGAACGCCAGGTAGGTATGCTCCTCCTCTCTCTTGTTTTCTTCCCTCGTTCCACACCCCTCTACTACCACCTGACTGACCCCCACCACTTGACTATCATTCAATCCCATCTCTAAAACGATAAGTCCAATCCCTCCTTCAATCTTTTGTTCCTTTTCTTGAGTAGGTTAGAGGGCCCATGCTTATGGGCATAGATCTCTCAAAACTGACAACATTGTTCTGTCTTGCCTCTCTCAAAACAGAGAAAATCCCACAGAACGACCTCCATCATGCGGCCCAATTCAATACCCATAATCCTCCCCGCTGGCGCATATCTAATCACGGGGGAGGGAAGAGCTCAGAATTTTCATAAATTCAAATGTTTTTCAATCGTTTCTCTTGAATTTCTATGATTTTGCTTGAATCCAGTCCCCCGCCCGTTTTTTGTCTCAATTTGTTGTATTGTTGCATGAAACATACACCCCAGGCTAGAATGGGTAAGGGGGGGTATTGGGTTTCCAATTGAAGCACGGGCAATGTAAATAGGTTTGGGTCCGCAGGATATTTGGCAAAGGATTCCCCATGAATCCGTCATATTACCCTCCCTGGTTTCAATTGATTGCGCTAGATTCTCACTGAACCCATGTGATAATGCTCCCCTTTATGCCACTCAAATAGGCCACATCTTTATTGGGATTTAGCTGAAATCTCCAAAATTACAATCCTTTGTTCTTTGCCTTATGTTTTAGTATACTTTTGGTTTTATTCCAAATCTATCTAACCGTTGGCTAGCTGAACTAATAAAGTTGTCAAGTTTGGAAGATATTTGTTTGATTGGTCCATTATTCTGTACTCTCCCAAGCAAAGTTGGAAGGGGCGGGCTGAGGGGGCAGGCTGAGGGAGTGGGTGATAAGAAGCCTCTTTCTGTCTTGATCAATTAAAAAATAAATTGATTTCCTTTCAATTTTACTCACTTCAGTGCAGAAATGAAAAGCAATCTATCATATACAGTGACAATATTGACTTGTAATAATAATAATAATAATAACAATAATAACTTGTAAAAGGGAATTGTCAATTAGAATTTATACTGTATCATAAGATGCCCTATCATAATCAGTTTTAAGAAGATGTATAACAAAATGACATCCATCACACACACACACCCTCCCCTCCCCAATCTTAATGAGATAAGAACATCCACAAATGGATCATCTCTATACTGTCAAAATTACCATATCATATAAAGCATACCTGACATGGAAAATAGGGAAAAGGAGTTTTACCAGGCTTTTAAATTTCATATTTTGTATTTGAAATAATTGATCACTGTTTCTATCTCCAGCTATTTAGTTCTGTTCCATATATGTAGAACTACCGGTAAACCCATCATGAGTTCCTTCAGTAATATTTTCTTAATAATGGTATCTGTATGGTCCTGTTTATCTAGAACTTCTATCCTAAGGTGCACCAGGAAAGTAAGAGGTTAGTTGATAGAGTCAAATAAGTGCCATATTCTAATGTTGAGCTTTGCTAGAAAAAGACACACAACTCCATCACGTTAAAACCTTCAATTTACTTCAATGATCAGGTTCAACAGTTCAAAAGAAAGTTTAACTTTAATTTTCTGATAAAATACAAGGGTACCTCCAGAGCCACATCCTTCGTAAGCATTTTTATAATGTGCCTGTAGTCTATGTAAAGCAGTTGATTTAACAGACATGGTTAAACACAAGGTCCTCATCATTCATCTTTCATTAGCAAGCGATGTTGAGATCAAAATACATTCCCAGACTATGTCCTAGTCCTGTAACTTACCAAGGTGATAGAGATAATCAATCTGGGATTCTATAATGAAATGGAATTCATCTCTGTGGTCAGCCAGTGATATCAACCAGAGTGGAGATGACGTTGTCCGACACGCTCAACCAAAAATCGCTCCATGCGGTCAATATCTGACACTTATCAAATTCTTAACTCCAACAGTAGGCCCAAGAACATACTCAGCTAGATTGATTAAAAAAACTTAACAAGAGGTTCAAATTTCATATCAATTATCAGTTGTTTTCATTTGTTTCCCAATTATACCAAAAAAGGCATCCTATCAGGTTTCAAAATAATGTAAGATAATTATCATACGAATGTTAGAAGATGATGATAATGGAAATCAAAATTACTCCTCCATATTCACTTTGTTATGGCAAAAATTACATTCAGCATTTGTTGTTTTATTTTTTTTCTTTCTCACTGATTTCAGAAGTTGGAGAAAAATATGGAAATGTGTTAACTAGAGTATGTTTGTGCCCCATCTCTGAATAGTTTTTATTGTTCAGTTATTTCATTTGTGGATGTTATTATGAACCTAAGGTCTTGCCTGTAATTGCTTGAATAGCTGTAGAGGGGCATGCATGAATAACCAATGCATATCGCCTCCAAAATCAGTAACCCTGATTTTTTCAAACAAAAGGGCAAAAGACGCAACTTTCCACCTCTACAATTAATTATGCCAACCCCTTAAACTTGGCCTAAGGCATATTTTGAAAATCAACATACATATCAGCCCTCATGTGCATCGTCTGTTCATGTTGGTATTCAGTAGTAGTCCCGTAGGTGTTCTATATTTCTCTACTTTTGTTGGGAGTCTAGAAAATGACTTTCTATTGAATTTAATCCCTCCTTTTCTTTATCATTGCAATCTCTCCATTCTGCCAGTCTTTGTTCTCTCGCATGGCAGAGTTCTTGATTTAGAACCAACCTGGCATATATCCCAAAGATCCTCCTCCTCTTTATTTCTCGTTACTTTTGCTCTTCATTCTTTATCACTCCAAATACACGTTGCTCTTTTGAGCAGAATGATACGATTAAGTCGATTGAATTGGAAATGTCTGTTTTGATCGTTGCCAATTTGTCTGAATAGCGGTTTAACCCTTTTGTTACCATGCACAGACTCAAAATATTATTGTTATGAACTTTGTATTTGTACTTGTAGGACTGACAGACTTTTTTAAAGATCTTTATTATTACTTGATATGGATATTTTGTTTTTACTTCATACTCATATATACTCTTATATTTTTCATGTTTAGGAGCTTTTGCCCTGCCAATTATACCATGTTGACATCCCTAAAGTCCTTGTTTAGCTATTATGTATGGAAAGGATATGGTTTCTTTGGACTTGCCTCTTTTTATGATTAATGTAGTGCTCTTTATACAAAAATGTAACTGTGACAATTATAGATATTAAAAATCTCAAGAAAAATGTGTAATTACAAACTAGTAGTAAATCAATTTCAATCTCTTTGAATGTTTCATTTTATCTGGATTTTAATTACAAATATTTGCTCTGGCTGGTTTATTCTGTTATTATGAAGGAATTACTTAAAGAGGCCAGACAACCTATTCGCATATTTGCATGAAAGATATATTCTCCAGACCTGTCTCTTTCTACTTAATTAAATCAACAAACGTCTTGATTCAGGGTTGAGTTCTGGAAATGATAGAATTTTTTTTCTTCACAGAATCCAACAAAACTATATTAAACACTGAATGTTCAAGATTACAAATAAAAGACATGTGCCAAACGATTTTGGTTGAAAATGTTTAGGGGCTGAAAAATGAGCATAGAAACATAAAGAAATCAAGGTAAGTAGGCCCGACACCACGTGCTGAACACAGATCACTATGTGCAAATGAGAGTTGTGTTTTTATTGAAGATGATTCAAACAATCAATCTACTGCAGGATAAACAATCCAGAATGAATTATCGCCATGTTCTCTCAGCCCAAGATTAGCGTTAACATACTCTTCAAGAGAGACCTGTATTGTCTTTTAGCATTCAAGAAACTGAAGAAGTCTTGAGGTTATTATCACCTCTCTTCTTCATTTGATGAACTAACCTGATCCCAGGAACGTGACCAGTGCTAAATGAAGAATGCCCTTTATCACCAAGTGTTGATTTGGGTAATGAAGCGCTATCAAGATTCAACAGGCTATTTCTGATTGGACATTATTAAATGGCAGTCGATCGTAAAGAGGCGTACATGGAGGTAGTGGCACGATTTCCTCTCAACCCTACCGAGGAAAAACTCTCAAATCTTACCTCTTTAGCACTATGGAATTAAAGGTGGCATTTGAAAATTGGAAATTTTAAGTTCTAATGGGCCAATGTCTTACTCTTTCTTTTTAGTGAAAGATCTCAATCTCATATATTGTAGCAAAAGAGTAAAAAATACTTCATTGTTTTTGTTTTTGTTTTATTAATGTAATTTTATAAATTATTTTGTTTCCCCAAGATATTTTGTACAAGAATTTACTGCCTCCTGTAAAGTGCCAAATTGTGAATTTTAGATTTAATTGTTTGATGCAGGCTGTTATGAATTATAAAATTCAAGATAATTTCAGGCATAGAGTGACAGAAAGTCTTTACTTGCCCTGTACAATTTCTTTCCCCCCAGATTTTCACAACTTATAGATGTCAGCAGAGAGACCAAACTCACATGAGCCTGACGTCACTTACTACCTCTTTGATTCATAATCATTAGAATATGGGATTTATATTTTAGAACAACAACAATTTATTATGAATTTCTGTTTGTAAAGTTAAAAACATATATGAACAAAAAAGCTTGTAAATGATAAATTCTGTTTTTTTATAAGCAGAAAAGTAGAAGTTTACAGCAGCATTGGTTAAAAACACTGTCAAGTAAAGTTTCCAATTTTACTCAAACTGGAAAACATGTCATATTACTGTCAGAGATTCTCCACACTCAAATGCATGGCTGGTCTGCTAGGATTGTAATTGTGAGGGGTCAGTAGCCGGCCACTGAGAGGAGGAAGATTCATATGGAACGATGAGGTTATTAAGAACGACAGCAAGATTCATCTCGCTCTGGTCAGGACAGTGCGGAAAAACAGAGAGCCCTGATGGCCCAGGAACAACACTTGTAATTAGGGAAGAACTTGGTAAAGAGAGAGAGAGAGAGGGGGGGGGGGGGGGTGGAGGGGGAGCAAGAGAAAGAGAGAAACTATATGAAAAAGGATGGATGGAAGAGAGGGAGAGATCAGAGAGGAAGTAAAAGAGATAGAGAGAGACAGAGAAAAAAAGAAAGAAAGGATAAAATATGAATGGGAGATAGAGGGAGATGGCATAGAAAGAGAAAGAAAGTGAGCAATACTGATTACTGACGGGGGAAAAATGCCAACAGAAACAGAGAGAAAGATATTACAAAGCAGCATTATATTGCTATCCTTATTTCATATGTTGTATTATTGTGTATCATATACTTATCAGCCTGTTTGCAATAGGAAAGTCAATGACCTGTCAAGGGTAGAATCAAAGTGTGATTGGAGCTATACTAAACTTACCTCGCATTTAGACTATCGGATTTACGATATAGCTTTACTTATCATAATTACCTGTTTTGATAAGTATGTACCTTTTTGTTTAAAGTCGTATAAATAAACGTTGTATAGTAATACACTTAGATGCTGCTTATAAGTATCGGCTTGCATGGTGATGTAGATATACAATATACATATATATAGTAATACCTATATATAGTAATACATTTGTTTGAGCATTTAGACAAAATTGAAAATCATATAACTGGGTGCAGCTGATCATGAACGAGCATTGATGATTGGCCAGCTGTCATGTCAATTGATCTCATCAAAATCAGTTTCTTTATATGACATTTGTTTACACGATGTTGTTCTCTAGTCTGTGTGCTCGTTGCGCTATACAATGAGGTTGTTTTAATACAAAGTTTCTTTATACAAGTATCATGTATTCAAGATCTTAGTCTGAACAGACCATGAGTCTAGAACACAGGGGATGCATATAGTCACATTAAAACCAATCTGAACATGAATAACAACAATCATGTTTTCTCATGAGATGGAACCAACCAACAGTCTTTTCACACACAGCTAAAATTCTATAAACATGATTAGTATAAACGTGTTAAAACTAATCACCTGAACATACGACATCATTCACACACAGAAATTTCGGTGCGATCGTTAATCGTTTCGTGATTAACTACTGCTCGTAAAATGCGCAGTAGTGCCATTGCGCATTGAAGGTCATGTCATGTACATCAATCAAAGCGCACACTCCATCCAGTTTAAACACGTCTGAAACATGTTTAAACACAAATAACCTTTCACACACAAAATGTCAAGCTCACTAGATACGAACTTCGTATCTGCAGCCTGCTTTTAGTGGCGTATGCATCGCGACTTCGTATCTATCCCAACATCGTATAAACGATGTTCACACTGGGAAAATTTTCTATAAACATGTTTAAAACTGTTAAGTTAAACATGTTTATACTAATCATCTCTGGATACGATGAATTTTAGCTGTGTGTGAAAAGGCTGCATGTAGAACTAACCTTTTAAGAGCTACGGAGAAAAAGATAAAAGCTAAAAAGACGGAGGAAGAAATGCATTCTGAAAATTAAAACAATTGCCTGAAACAGAATTCCACGCCAATCAGGAAACATTCTCCAGGGCAACCGGCGATGAAATCCTCACAAAAACCTCTGAAAATCAACACAAAAGGCGAGAATTAATGGCCCTGCGTCAACAGTTTGGACAAGCTGATGAATTCAACACCTTCCAAAAGTTGTCACTAATTGATTTTGGGTTAGAGGGGTCTTTTGAGCATCGTGTTGGTGACGATTTGAACGCCATAGGCCGGTGTGCTGCGGTTTGCTCTTAGAATGTCCCATATCCGCTTGCAATTTACATTCAAGCCCTGTGAATTCTGATGTGATCATGTGATCAATCAGACTTGCGAAAGAATTAATCTTCCTTTGTTCCTAACTTGTCTCTTTCTGACATGCCGAATTCCATCCTTGTTTTTACAAATATCATCTCACATTGCTTCTTTTCAGCATAGTTGCAGGTAAAGAGAAGAATTGCATTTCTGTATCATATTTCACTGGTTCGTGAAACCAGGGATGAATTGACAAAATATCATCATGTCAGCATTTTTATAGTGCTATCAGAAAGACATATTCAGTGGTCAGATCAAGTGATTTTGCTCTCAGTTTTGTAAATGATATAAAGATGGTATTTTGTGAGAGATTTATTTCATGAAATTGCCCATCTATACAATTAAAGAATCTGACTTCATTTCTTATTGGATATTGTGCTTCATTGGATATCTTACTGCGTTGGTTTGTTCGGGTGTCTACCACAGTAATATGACTGTCTAGGGACTACCCTCCAGTGCCACATACAGGTGCCCAACACAATTTGTTTTGTTTTGTCCGTTTACTAACAAATCTAAATTGCCTGTGGCAGTTAGAGGCTTAGGCCAGCTAGGATGCAGAGAGAAGAAGATACAGACCATTGCATGCCATTGCCCTTCCTTGGCTGGACTACAAAAACACAGTCTTTGATCAAATCAGAATCGATGGAAATCAATCATGCTCCAACCACAGATTGATCAGTGTCCTCTGGATAGCATCCTGGCCCATCATGTTACTATGGTAACCTACTTCAGAGGCCCTGCATGCTAGTTGTGTAACACCTCGAGATATAACAAAACAAAGATAGATAATGAGAGAGAGAGAGAAAGATAGTGGGACGAAGAGAATACGTTATCAAGAAAGATATACAAGAAAAAGATAGGACATGAGACAAAAAATAGAGTGGTTAAAAAGAGAGGGGGAGTGAGTGAGAGAGAGAGGAGCTAGCAGTCAACGAAAAGACGAGAGAGTACCAAGAGGAAGATTGGTGTTTATAGTAAGATGTAGAGAGAAAGAAAGAGGGAGATCAAGAGAGAATGACAAGTCAGTGGAAACAAAAATTAATCGCCGGCCAATTTTTTAGTAACCAATTGGGCAGCACTCGCGCCGTGACAAGATGCGTTGATTCCTGGTTTATTACATCCGTGCGAAGGATAATGTCGCATATCACCTCCGAAAGATTAGCGAGCTCTTAGCGCAAGAGCTCGGTGGGGGAAGCGTGACTGTATGACAAGGCATTTCATTTGCATGGGACGTGTTCGTCTCATTTAGCCATTTAAGGAGGTTGCTATTTAGCCTGCTATGTTGATATCATTACCTTAATGAATGACCGTCATTTGTCTCACACTAATGTCATTTATGGCTGCCAATAATTTACATCTCTCTCACTTTTTTTTTGGTCAGGCTCTGGAGCGAGGAGAAGACAATTATAGATCAATCGTGATGACAGCCTCATCAGAAATTCACAGTTCAATATGCTAGCAACTGCAGCAAGTTTCATATGATTTTTGTCTCAAGCACACAATGACACGGTCATTAGAGCGATGATTGATTGAAAAGTGTGCAATCAGGAAATTATATTTTCAGGTGGATAAGTTTTCTTCATTAGTTTACATGTTTGTTTTCCATTAATCTCTGTGATTTATTTTAGTCATTCAATCCTGCTATTTATAGAATCAGGGAAAACTACAAGGTAAAACGTAGTCAAGATGTATATTATACAAATAATGAATGGTTATGAGTTCAATAGTGCGAATATGTTCATGAGTTAAAAGATTAACATTCTATTCAACGAGGCGTCAGCCGAGTTGAATAGAATTAACGTTAATCTTTCAACAAATGAACATATTTGCACTATTAAACGAATAGAAAACATTCATTATTTGTTTTATACAACATCGAAGAAGACCTAATAGAACGTTAATCAACAAATTATGCTTTACTCCTTATAAAGATAAATTAAAGTTCGAGTCAAGCCTTCTCGATTACATGCAGATTGCCTTCGCGTCAGATACACGCAGGGATACGCGCACATGCAGCAGAGAGGTACGCAGTCTGCATATAACCAAAAATGCACGGCGCATATAACCAAAAATGCACGACCGTGCAATATACCATCTATTGAATATCATGTGACCAACAATCGTCCAATCAAATGACAAGGATCCAAGTAGGTGTTGTATAAAGATGAATAACCTTTGTTACACCACTACCTTGTTATTATGATTATCAATAATGAGAATTATTCAAATCAAATTATGAAGTGTGATTATTTGTTGTAGTTATATACACTTTGTTAACAGATTAGATAGAAACAGGTTTTCTTTGCTTACTGTTTGGTATTTGAACTGGCTGGCCTCTGCTATGATTTTATCACCCATGAAATCTACTCAAAGCTAATTAGCTCTAAAATGATCACACTCTTCTATTTTATCATCATTAACCATCTCATTACAAAAGACACTGACCATCCTATAGTTCTCTTTGACTTTCAGCATACCCTAACTCAAAGAGGATAAGCATCATTCTTAAAGGTAATACAAAGTTTTGGTATGGGGTCATGAATTTGGTTCAAATGAACATATTGGAAGCATATACGATCCTACAATATTCAGTGATCGTTGTCGCGGTCGAAATCAACTCTAAAGTTATGAAATTGTAAACAATAAACACTTTGCGTTGAATAGCTCCCTCTCAAGGTCAAGATATTAATTAAGCTATAAAACAATGTTTATTGACTAAAATTGACTGATAAGCTATTCTCGTTCGAAAATTATATACCACAACTACATACTCTGAGATTTTCATGGTCGCAGCTACCATTGTACGGCCGTAGGAGCTATTTGAAATTTATCAAAATTTACCGGGAGCACCGGTAAATCTTTATATTAAATTTTTCTCGAAAGCAGAAGTGTTTTATGGGCTAAAATTTCTGGTGTTTTTAATACATCCACAGGGGCATCTAAATATATTAAAATTGTAAAGAATCACTATCCACCCATTTTTCAAAATTTCCCAAAACTTTGTAATACCTTTAATTTCATCTGGCCAAGCATTTACTGGGTCAAATCATTCCCCAGCTCAGTATGAAAAGCTCCTCTTTATTTTGTGCAGGATATTTTCCTGACCTCCTCATAACAACTTTCACTGTCCACTTCCCATGATATAAATCTTCATTTCTTTCTCATAAAACTCTGGATTCAGCAGAGAAGAAAGATCTTGTTGTTGCCTGCTATAAGGTCATCAATGCCACACGTTCCAGTGGCACTAACGACCTTCTAGCAGGCAGCTTGGTAGCTAGTATTGGATGGTCCAATGGTGACCAATGATGTATGGTATTGATGATCCGTCTTGACGTTGTTTTCATCACATGGATGCAGCATCCAGATTTCTGGTTTTGACATTGTCATGACGACTGATTGGAAGTAGAGGATTATTATGATGGGGGATATGATGATAATTGAGCTTTAAGGTGTGGAAGTCAGCTGTGGAGCTAAACAAAGATTATAAGCTTATGGATAAATACATCCACACAATTGTCAAACCTGTATATAATATAAAGACCATTGTAAGGAAAGAATTAAACTTGATGAACAACAAAAGATTCATTTTTGTTTCTTGCATGATAATACACTGATGATTTGTTTAATGCTGATAACACTTGTTCAAACAATTGATATGCTAATGGTTACCAGTGGTTACTAAATACTTCACCTTTAAACCTGAGGTAAACTGTCGATTTCTAATCATTATCTCTTCCAGCTGACAAATGACATGTGTATGTGTCTCAGACGCCACTCTTTCTCGCTCTCGCTCCGCAAAATCAAGAAAGTTTATTTTACCACATGTTGTCAAGACTAGGAAAAGAGTGGGCGACGAAGAATGGAAAAAAGACAGATTTTTGGGGTCCTTGTCATGAGGGTGAAGTCAGAAAGTAAACAGAAATGTGACATAAGCTGCATTTATACTGCATTTATACTGCAAGTAAAACTCATTGTTTTCCTCACATTCAGGTGTTTTCTCAGAAGTTGATAAGCTACTACTGGCAAAAACAACGAAAAACCTAATTGAAAACTCCAACTCTGGAGTGTGTTTTGTAAATGCCTGTTCTCGAAACATCATTAAGTGATTCTAGTTTTGGGTCATATAACTCTCCTCGCTTCTGTGCGATCGCACAAACATGCACTACTCACCAATGAGCAAACACCAACAATTTTTTACGGATTTTTCTAGTAGTGTAAATGGCAGACAAAAAAAAAAGAAGATTTTTGAAGATGGTGTTTGGGCTGTGTAAATGGGGGTATCATCCCTCTCAGTTTAGGAGTGGTGTATCTGGTAGACACAGTAGATAAGGCAACCATTGTTTGTTTGTTGTCTGTCTGTCTGTCCATGATCTTTGTTTGGTAAACGCTTCCTGTTTGGGTTCAAGGCCCAATGACATGATAGAAGAAATGTTGCTGGTTTTATGACGGTTTTATGACGCGTCTTCAGAAGTGCATGTTAGAAAGTAGGGCATTTCCACTTATCCATGTCTTTTGAAATGTTATTGATAAATATTCTTGCACATGGTTTTATTTGATATCTTGCCTTTGTTCAGGTTTTCTCTGGACTTGTGGACTTAACTCTGAGTAGGCTATACTCATTACATGAATTGAGCATCTTTGAAAGCACTGTCTTCTTTGTTACATCTCTTTATATTTATCTCTTTTTATGAGCTGATAGTACCACTTATTTGATTGACTCCTTTTACGATGGTAATCTTTTGTTTTCCTCAGCTTCCTTGTGGATCAAGCTGATCGATTCATGCATTTGTGCTCTCTCTATATTCTCCTCTTCAACTTTCCAGAGTGAGAAATCTGTGAAAGCTTTGTTAATGTTGATCTGTTGTATCTCCCAATCTCTCTCTAGCTTTGTCTCTCCTTGATCTCCTCTCCTCTCCTCTTGTTCACTTCCCCATGTCTTTCAAGTAATGACATTTCCTTTTTTGCCATTAGCGTCTTGATAACCTCCCCTCTACATGGTCACTAATGTACCTTGAAAGGTATGAAACACGAGGCAAAGATCCCCCTAAACTCTATCACTCTTTTCTCTTTCCTAAAAACATCTCCAACAATGGTTCTACCAGCAAACTCCCATCAAAGATGCATTCTCAACATCGTCTAAATTGCATCCTTTGAAAGTTGATGAGTGTAGCAGTTTGTATCCTATCTTCTTTTGCAGAAAGCTTTTTGTCCTGATTGAGTTAGGATAATAGTCATGTCACCTCTCCTTGACTCACTCTGTCTTTACCATACTGTTTTATGATTTACATGCTATTCTCTCTCTCTCTCTCTCTCTCTCTCTCTCTGCCTGCCTGTCTGTATATATCTCTCTCTCTTTCTATCTCTGTCTCTCTTTCTCTTGTTATCTCCCCTGTGTTCTCTCTCCTATCATTCTTCCCCCTGTGTCTCCCTTTCTCTCCTCCCTTTATATCCCTTTCCCCCTTTACTCAGTCTCCATCTCATTCTCTTTGTCTCCCTCTATCTTTATTCTCCTCCATCTATCTCTCTTCTGTTCGTTATATCTCTTGTGTTCTGTCTCTCTCTCTCTCTATCTTCTTTTTTTTTTTACACTGTCACATCCTCCCTTGTTAATTTGTTATTTTTTAAATAAAACTTTCTGTTTTGTTATAAATTGTATTTCAACTTCTTTTTATCTAAACATTGTGTTATATATTGTAAGTCTTCATGTAGTTCTCAACAATAACATTTTAAACCTGGTACACAGATCTTCCAGTAGTTAACCTCATATCATGTATGAAGTATAGATCTGTACATGCTAGCTGTTCTAGATTTTTGAAATTTGATGTTAAAAATTAAATTTCTCTTGAAAGTAATGAAATTTCAAGTAAATTGAATACAAACTAAATTCACATCACCTTATTTTTACAAGGTTTTGTTTAGCATAGGTTGATTGCAAATAGTCAGTTGTGCAGCCTGAAGTTCGGGTAAACTACAGAGATAAAAATGGACCGGAACATTTCACCTTAACCATACAATGCACTGCTAGAGATGCTAAACATATTAAAACAATATTAGTCTTTATCTTCTCATTAGTTCAAGGTCATTTATTACAGTCTGTCACATGGTAAAAGTGCGTTGTTAATAAACCTCAGAACATGCATAATGAGCCGGCCGACCAGCAGAGTGATGTTCCGACTTTCACCACTAATTCCTAATTGATGGGAAGACTGCATGGTTAATAAGCATTCACTTTAAGCCTTTGATTGCCAATATCATCTCCTTTCCTATGTGATTTGATGATACTGGTATCAGAAGTGTTAATAATGAATGTACAGACAAAAGGATCATCTGGGTTGATAAGGAGTATTAACAAGTACAATTTATTTGATGCAGAAAACATGTTTACATCAGGAAAGCTAGTTAGAACATTACCCAGGTTAGGAGATATTAAAATGAGAAAATTGTGATTTTCTTGTTTCAAATAGAAAAAGGCCTTTATTTTGTATGATATTGAGCTGGTGCAATGCTTAAGATAATAAGAAAAATCTTTTATGTTTTAAGGTCTTTCAGGGATATAACAAGTCTTGATCTTACATTCAGAAATATGTTGTACTGGTTGTTCATAGATGTTTAAAATTTGAAGGTAACTGTAGTTTACAAGCCTAGAAAATCCAATGACATTACCTACTGTATTAAACTCTCTATTAAATGATATAAATGTATATACTAAGTACCATGGATTATGTTTACTTATGTAGCATTCAAGCACCATTATAGTCATTTGTGCACAAAATAATTATCATGAATAATAATGAAACAATGAGTTAAGGGACACCATACAACATTATATACTAGTAAAAAGGCATGAGGTATGGTTTAATGGAACTCTTTTTTACATAAATCTGCAGAAGTGAAGTTGTATATCAGTAAGTACGACCACCACCAAGCACAAAATGATAGTACAGTCTCCCCTGTCTCCATCGTACTAGTATGTCAATTACATGTCATTTTTATCGGTATCATTATTATTATCTGTTCTATAAAAAGATACTCTGCTGCTAAATGAGGCAACATTCGTATTCAGTGCAAAATTTTGACTCAATAGTTCTTTGACTAAAATTTTTAAAAAATCACAGGCAGATATATATGTATCTCTCGAAAAGCCCAAATTCTAAGTATTTCCATTATTACGCTCTTCTCAATTCACATGTAATCTTTAATATACAAATCCCATACCCCGTCATGTCTAGCTATCGTTTTCCCTTCTTATTTGCTCAGCAAATACACTTAACCATATTTTTCTTTTCTGGGGGCTGATAATCGTCGGTGGCTGTGTAACAAGTCATGCCCATGGTGCTAAGTACCTCCTTGATGGGTTTGTGAAACGCATCACCTTACAATGTCGCTGGCGCCACCGCGTAAACAAGCCATCCAAGCGATCACGTGCATGCGTTTGAGCACATATCACTGAGATACATACTAATCACAATCCGTGAAAAATGTCCAGATCGAGGATGAAAAGGGAAAAGAAGATACTTACCCTTCAATCATTTCTTTATATTTCATCTTCTGTTTTTCTTGGAATGGATATTTAGATAATAGTTTCTTTTTCTGCTGCTAGGGTGCTCAGTCTCCCCGTAAAGTGTCATCTGTCTTGAAGTTTTACGTCCCAACATTTTGGGGTTATTTCATCATTCATCCATTTTACATGCATCTTTTTCGTTTTATGTCAAAAACATTCCATTTGTGTACCTCCCTCCCCCCCCCCCCCTCTCTCTCTCTCTCTATCTATCTATCTCTATCTCTCTCTCTCTCTCTCTCTCTCTCTCTCTCTATCTTTCTATATCTCTTTCTCTCTTTCTTTTTTCTCTTTTTCTTTTGGGGTTCCCCTCGTATATATATAATTCATTTGTTCTGTGTTTTATTTATGCACAAATAATGACACTAGTACAGCTAGAACTTAAAACTTCAAAAAATCAAAAGAGATGAAGTTCCCATTCTCACGCTGCAAATGCTTTGTAAGTGCATTATTGTGTATACTATACAAAAATAAATCCGTGCTTAAAGTATGGACTTTGTAAATCTGATTTACAAACAAGGATCAGAACAAGTAGCAGTAACAGTAGTAGTATTGATATTTAACAGTTTGGTTGCTTTCTTTGCCTCTGTGCAAGGTGGCTCGTTTGTCACATATACATTTTTTGCACAAAAACAATAATTAAGGGAAGAATTACTTTGTGCAAATTACCTCTTTCCAGTCTTGATTAGCTCCATGCTGTATATTTCAAACCCAATACTGGAAACAGTGAAATAATCTTGAAGCATTTGGCATTATATCTAACCCATGATAAACATCATAGATACAATGAGGCACATGGATATTATTTGTGGGGCATGTAAAGAGCTAGGAGAACTGTTTTTGCTAGTGTAGGACAGTTTACTCTCAAGGAATAATTGAGCTACAAATAGGCCAGCTAACATCACAATACAAGGAGGAGCGGAAAAAGGTACTCCAGACTCTGTACATTATTTGCTCTATCTCCTCTGAAGGAAGGAAGCAATGCTCTTCTATCATAGTGACTCTATCTATTGACTATCAGCACCTGATAGAGAGAGGCCTGATCAGTCTCTGATTTAGCATCGTATAAATGCTTTCTTTGCATTGGAGTTGAATGGGGTCACAGGATTGGCGGGCACCTCTTGATTAGCTTCTGGCCTTACTCTTGATCAAACAAAAGGGGAAATAAGTGTTCTTCTTGAACTAATGTAGGGGTGCATTTATCATCTTTTGCCACTCAGAAACAGCATTTCTATACATACATATCGAACCCCACTTTACAAACGCGATTTGCGCCCTCAGCAGATTATCAGCCTTTTCACACACAGTAAAAAAAAATTAATGCTGATTAGTTTAAAGAGCTTTAGACTAATCAGCTTTACATACGACATCATTCATACACAGAAATTTCTGTGCGATCGTTTTGTGATTAACTGCTCTTAACATGCGCAGTAGTGCCATTGCACATTGAAGGTCAGGTCATATCAAACAAAGCGCGCGCTCCATCCAGTTTAAACACGTATAACCGTTCACACACAAAATGTCAAGCTCTCTAGATACGGACTTCGTATCTGCAGCCTGCTTTGAACAGCGTATAAATCGCGACATCGTATCTGCCCGAACATCGTATAAACGACGTTCGCACAGGGAAAATTTTCTTTAAAGCTGTTTAACACTGTTGAGTTAAACAGCTTTAAACTAATCAGCTCTAGGTACGATGAATTTTAGCTGTGTGTGAAAAGGCTGTAAATACCATGGGAAAGGAAGGTTGAACTAAGAATCTATTAGATGCTCTTTCTTTTTAATCATATACCACAATACATTATACAAAGGAATGATGTTACTGATACTTGTTTCATTAAAGCTCATTTTTGCTCCACAGAGTTCTACTACATACCTCAAAAGAATATCTTTTCCTTATATATATTATCCTGTCATTTATTTATCATGATTTTCAGAGGTTACATCATATTTAGATACCATACTTAATATATATATATATATATATATACTTTAAACAAATGAATTAAATACCTACATTTTTGTTTTTTGTTTTTGGGAGGGGCAATAGTGAGTCAAATAATAGACTCCGATCTAGCATGAATATTAAACTCCTGCCCAATTTCATTTCCTACTATTCTCACAGCACAAAGAGAAGATAATGATCTTGACACATCCGTTTATCCCTAGGTGTTATAGATTAAAACAACATGCTCTCAATAGTTATCCAACCCGTGGACATACCCCTAGGTGATTTCAAGAAAGGAAATTAAATTAATCAGATGCAACCTTAATTAAAAGCCTGACACATTCTACATATGAGTAATTGGTATTCAGTGCCTCTCAATAAATAAGCAACAAAGGTTTGTAACATTAAAGAAAGTCATGCTTGATTCTACAATGTAATCTTCATATAATGTTTGTAAGGCCTAAATATTTTCATTATTATTATAATTCTCTTTTTTCCTTCTTTACTTTTTTAATCTTAGCATGTACGTAGGAGGGGTATCAATAAGAAGAAAGATAGTTGAAAGTGAAAGAGACATTCAGATTGTAGAAAATGATTGTAGAACGTGCTGCAGTTGGATTAATAAATATATAAATAGTACTACGTATATGGACATGGCCAATGTTAGAAAGAGTGTACCTTCCTGTTTCAACAATGGAATTGAGCCTTGACTTTGAAAACAGTGCATTATATATTTTTAGAGTGGATAACTTAAATTGCCCAAAATAGATAATATTTGAATAATCAGTGATCAATCAATGATTTGATAAATATGTTTTTAAGATCAGAACATCGACTCTAGCAATATTGGGCAAAAATGTAATATGAAGTTGCATTTTCAGTCATGTTTCTCATTCCAAGTCCCCATAGGTTTGAAAACTGTCAATTTGACAAATTGAGTGAGAATATAGGTTATTGAGATTGTAGGAGCCTTAGGCGTTTCCTCTCATTTTTTCCTATTTGATACTTCTTTCAGCTTATGTTGCTTGTGTAACGATGATGGATAATTTGTTTGTAATCGCACTGACGTGCATACAATAGATTGAGTAACGGTTAATGAATTATGAAGGTTTTGAATTAAATATATATTGCTTAAAATTGTGATTTTTGTTCTTTTCTTTTGGTCTGTCTCATTATTGTGTCGGGCCCCTTCCAACCACTCTTTCTCTCTCCCCTTCTCTCTCTCTCTTGCTCTCTTCTCCATCTATTTATGCCATGCCGTTCTCTCTATATTTTGTCTTATCTTCTCCCTGTCGTATACTAGGTCCTATCTTTCTTTCTTTTGTCTCGTTCTCTTCCAGTCTCATTTTCTTAGGGTTTTGAAAGGTCATTGCCCTTTCAGTTTAAAAGTTGTTGCGCTTTTGAGAATAAGTTGTTCATATAAAGGTAATTTTGTAATGATTACTGTAACATTACAAACAAATATTTCCTTCTCTCTTTTAAGTACTGTCAATTTTTAAAAACCAGCACCAATAAACAAAGCCTTCCCTTCCATCATATGCAATGAGAAAAAGGGTTTCATATTTATTGATTTATACTTTTGCAATCTGCAAGCTCGAAACCATTTTCTGTTGACCCTAACAAAGGAATTGGATGAATCAATCAAGTTGCATTTGTTTCTTGATACCTGCGGGGTGTCTGCAAGATTTGAATGAATACAGTCCCGCCCCTCCCCCTCCCTCTCTCCCTCCCCCTCAATCATGTCTTCCATGATAAAAACTAAACAAACCCATCCGTAAGAATCATGGGCTATCCCATTTTTCCTAGGGGCATATGAGGCATCCCCAAATTAAAAAGTCCCTCCCCAATATGACTGCCTCATTCCCCCTCCAGCCAATCCCCCTCTCAGCTCAAGCCTAAATTAATCCCTTATGTTCTACTGATGACATGCCCTATTCAATCAGCTGTGTAGCTTGCATCACACATCTTTCCATCTCATTTTTATACTTCACAAATCTTATTAATAATCTGTCTCCTACCTTCTGAAATGCCATTTCCCTCACTCCATTCTCTTTGTGTATACCCTTTCCAAGTTCATCACTTGGTAAGATTCATTTTGAAATGGAAGTGTTGTGACTCTTTTTTTATGGTGTGTTTAGGTCTTGGTGTTTTTATTAATTGGGTCGTCTCTTGGTCGAGACGAGTGGATAAACAAGTCCTTAGGTCTGAAAATATGACTCATTTTGAGAAAAACACCGCAAAGAAAGAGAAATATCCCACTTTTGTAGCCACAACTGATATGTCTAGTGGTTTAGATAAAGATAATAAAGTAGAGTTAGTCTCCAAGATAGCATTCATGATGGATGGCTATGAAGCCAAGACAATTGAATTTAGCTGATATTTGACATTTTATACCCAAAACACTGTGAAATTCTGAATAATCAATCTAATATTAAATGTGCTATTTGGAATTACATGTGAACTCGTTGGAGTTTTGATACTTTTATATTAGAATGAATGACTTTGATCTTTGTACATAGGATCTTTTTGAGATCACAGTTGTATTCATGCAATTTCTGAAAGGAAAGGGGGTAAACTTTGTATTTGTAGATGGGCAGTCTTTCATAGCCTATGCAGAGTGGCTATTTTTTTAAAGAAGCTAGGCGAAGAAATTTCACATAATCACTCAAAATGGGCAAATTATGCATGTCCGGATAGCGTAGACCAATTTGAACACACACATTCTGCTCTAAAGTCTTGTAAATATAAATGAAACGCGGTAAGAAGCTTTTTCCAAGAACCTCCTCAAACTTCTATTCCTGGCTTGAACAGTTTGTTCGCGCAGTAGGCCGATTATGACGCCACTGGTTGGGCACGATCGCAATTCTAGGCCTCGAGCTCGCCTCTCGCACAGCTCGCGTGCGGTGTTTTGCATGGGCCTATACGTATACATTATCCAGACTTTGCATGCTTCATATCCTGACCAGAAAGTGGAATAACAATCTCTAGAAATCATGTAATTACATATAATATTAAGCAAATTTAGATTATATAATACGAGGGGTGAATCTTGCAATTTGATTTGTCCAAATACCCTTCCGTTCTGTGTAATTTGCTGAGATGTTTTGCATTTTGTTCGGTCATCATGCCTTGCCCTTGGCGTGATAGTGATTGCTGTTGATTATATACGGAGACAATAATGATGAGTGAATCGCGAGCTTCCCTTGCATGTTTATGTCCTGCAGCTGCAGTTCTATTTGTAATTGATTTTCGCCAAATATAACCTCACATCTGATCGTCTTTGTTTTGTTATCCGTGAAATTTGCTAAAGAGCCCTACACATCCCGACAAATTCGAAAATGTCTCGCCCAGTCACCCCAGTGACAATTAAGGTGCATGATCTGACAGATCGATCGCCAGTTGAGCGGGGCCGGGGGAGCTGAGCGGCAGCTGGCAGCTCAGCCAGCTCGCGCTGATATACTAGCTATCACTGGACTTGCACCAGCATCGACGCCGTCTTCTCCGAATTGTTCTCTTTTTTCCATCTCTCCTACACCCCCATGATCATCATCGTCACTATCAGTACCACTGTCACTAGTTGTGGAGCTGTGCCCATCAAATTCGAATTCTAAATCGAGTAAAACCTCTTCTTCGAGCTCGGACATTTTGATCAGATATTTAGCGTTCGAGTGGCGTTTGTAACGTATAATGCATGCAGGCGAGAGTTGTGTGAGAGCTCTTGGGAGCACTCTCGCGCTCATGTGCCCAACCTCCTACGTCACAAATCGTACGTCACAATAGCGGGCCGATCGAGGGCGGAATAATCGGGTAGTAATTTCACCACTTTTAATAGCAGATAAGTCAATTCTGTAACAATTTTTGACAACTAAATATTAACCATTAGAAAGATTGTAACATTAACTTTGTAATGATACCAACATTATTAAGATTAAAAGCCTTTTGAAACCTCCGCCTAGCTTCTTTAATACTGAAATTAGGAGATAAGCCAAGAAGAATGTCTTGGATGTATAAAACAAAATTTAAAAACAAATCTGATGTTGTATACCATGGATAGACCAGCATCAAGCTTGACTTTCAAGAAATAATGGGGAAAAATAGTTATAGTGTTAGACTAGTTCACTGACCCTGCTGCTATCAGTCAAGTTCACCACTTTAGACGACTCCTCAGAAAAATATCTTCTTCAAATATTTGCCATAACTATGTGTTGACTCAAAAGTGATACTGATATGATAAATTCATAGTAGGCTCATTGACAGCCAATTTTGAAAAACCAGCACTGCATTTTTGAATGCCATTTACACTACTGGAAAAATAAACACCATCAGGTGTTGGCTTGTTCCGTGTTTTTTGTTGTTGTGAGTAGTGTGCAAGGAAGTGGGGAGAGTCACATGACCAATTTGCGGAATCATTTACACTGCAAATTTCTGCTAAGACCAAGATGAAAACCTCTGGAAAGAGACATGCAAGGCCAAGTTGATTTTCACAAGAAAACAGTGGTTTTTCCCTTTTAAACAAATCCATTTCACAGGACGCTGCTTCTTCACATATATTCTCAAGATCAAGTCTATAGCTTTTTTCTACTTTTAGGTTTTGAGAAAAGAGTCAGGAAATATATTTTGTAATATATTTTAATCTGTCATCATATTACTCTTCTTGTGACTTTTGTTTTATTGATAACTAACTTGGTCTTTTCTTTCCTTTTCTTTCTTTCTCCGCTCACCATCAAATTGGCAACTCCTCCTTCATTGTCTGCTGTGCAGGTGAGTCAGAGATAAACATACATTCCTGCTGATAAGCAATCTTTATAAGAAAATGTCTATCATACAACATTTAACAATGTATTTCAGTTATTATGATACAAATAAACCAACCACAAATCCCTCTTCTTACAATGTTCATCTTCATTTCAAATTCATGAAGGTGATTTTAAATTCTGGTCGAATGATTTCAACTAGTCCCAGTCATGCACTTGTCCTGAACAAAAACCGAAAGTGAGGCCCATTCCAACCTAGATTTCTTTGAAGTGTCAAGTAAAAATTGCCTAAATTGATATAAGCTTGTCACGTCTATCTTCTCCAGATGATCACATTCCTCCAAAATTGGTGTTTTCCTCTCATTCCATTTCTCACAAAAAGCCCCATTATTGACATGACACAAAATCTGTTATTGTAACTTGTCCCCCCAAATGTTGGGTGTAGCCATCTGTTTTGACAAGTTCTCTGATGAAAACAAATACTTAAGTTCTATCAATAGAAATGTTCTTTGAAAAGCAGCAAATTACCTTTTCCTTTTGGCATGTTTATTTAAATTTAAATTGGGCGATATTCAGGGGAAAATGTGCCCACATGCAAGTAACCATTTTCTGTGGTAGCAGCAGGACAGACACATATTTGTTCTTGAGTCACAGAAAGTATGAAAATCTTGGAGAAACTTGCTTGAAAGTGAGACCCACTGAGGGCTTAGATGTGGTGAGGCTCAGTTGAGAATTGGTATTGGGTCAAAAAGTACAGATCAATTAGGTCTACATTGAATGCTTATTCTTAGCATTTGTACAATCAGTTTTGGCAACAATGGATCAGTGAAATCGTACACCACTCGCCCTGTGTGCAAGTTTGATGTTGGCATTCATTTGGAATGTGGCACTGCCTCATGTGGGTTTTGTTTGTGTTTGTGTTGGTGTATTATTTCATGTCAAATACAAAGTTTCACTGAAGTATCATGACGTTTCTCTGCTTGATAGGCCTAGATCTCACAAAACTCTTCAAGTTGATCATATCCTCATGTGTATTGTGTTGTATTCTATCTTTGTTCATGTAGTTCTATATTGGTTTTGGTTTCTGTTCAATGTCTGCTTTGTATATGGTGTTATTTTTTTTCTTCCTATTTTTAGTTCCTCCGCCTGTCACTCCCGTAACACTCCCCCCCCCCATCTTGCTCCATCTCTCTCTCTCTCTTTGTCTGTCTCTCACTCCCTCTCTCCCTCCCTCTCTTACTTACTCTCTCTCTCTCTCTCTCTCTCTGTCTCTCTCTGTCTCTCTCTCTCTGTCTCTCTCTGTCTCTCTGTCTCTCTCTCTCCCTGACCACCACTCTTCTGTCCTCATAACAGCAATTGGTATAACCACTCCCATTATGGTCACCTTATGAATGGCTATTATTTGAAAGAAAAGAATCTTTCTCCTTTCGCTTGTGCAGAAATGTGTCAAGAGCTAACACACAGTTATTGTGTGCAAAAGTAGACCAATCACAATAGAGCGGTCACTCATATTTATTTATCATGGACTGAAACTGGACTAAGTGCAGAGTATCAAAATAGGGAGAATGGGGATTAAACTATTTCCTTTGACCGATGCTTTGTTACAGTTGGAAGCCCGAAGAAGAGAGGTGTTATGCCACCTGCGTTATAGCTGCATTCAAAGTACAAATGGCATTCTTTTTGAGAACAAATTAAACAATATATATTCTTTCTTCTGGCAATGCAGAGTGCTTAATTGCCTGGGTGTTTCAGCTTTCTCCTACAGGTTAAGTTGCAAAAGAGTAGAAAGTTGAGGCAGAGAAGGCCTAGAGGTCAAATTGTCTGGATACGGGTCATCCCCCCAAATCCATTATGACACATTTATTTGTATTTTCAGCAACTTTTTAGAGGTTTAATGGAAGTGTGATGTCAGTGAAGAACCATGCATATAGGTCTGTCTTGGGGACATGTATGATATTTGAGATATTGGTGGCTGGTGTTTAAGGGGGTGAAGGGGTGGGAGGGGGTACCGTACCTTTGTCCTAAGGGGTCAAGTATTAGAGGGAGGGCTAGGGGTGACACTTGATATTTCTTATGTGGGTCGATCAATTTGTGCTCTATTTCTTTGTGACAGGCCTTGTCAAAGGGAAACTCGTCCTAGAGTGTATTATACTACTGTATCTTTTGTGTATTTCAGCCCATGTGCATTTGTATTTTTACTTGTTTTCTTGCTATCTGTACAATAAATGAAATTGAGTAGACTAATTGGATAGTGGACGAACTGGTTCTAGACCAAAGGGGAAATCACCCCTGTAAACTAGTGTCTCCACATATTCCACTCAATCTCTCTCCATCCCTTCTCTCTCCCTTCCTCTCTCTCCCTTCCCCTCTCTCTCTTCATCCCCTCCTCTTTCCTATTTTCTCTTTCTGATTCCCTTCTCTCTCCGTCCCTCTCTCTCCATCCCTCTCTCTCCATTGCCCTCTCTCTTCATCCCCTCCTTCTCTTTCCCATTTCCTTTCTTCCCTTCCACCTATCTCTCTCTCTTTGTCCATTTCCTCCCCCGTGAGGCCTACAATCCTGTATTCTCCATCTCTTTTAAACCTTTGTAACGATACATTCCAACATTAACTAGCCTTTGGGATCAACTCTGTGGCGTAATGAGATAATTACCCTGTTACCATTTACATCTCTCAAATTAGATTAGCCAAACGTCATCTGATGAACTATAATTGCAAATGTACCGATCAATTAAACACTATTAATTATAAAGCTGTGAACAGAAAAGTGCAAACTTAATGCACATGTAAGTCATATATATTGACAAGTCTATTTACAGCAATTATTAAATAAAGTACTTTCTGTGCTTGAGGGTTAAAATGAATACATGTATCTTTTAAGCTCGACATAGATTCAATTGTGATAGTACCCACAAAAAAACGACAGATGTTCAGTTAATGTTCGGTTAATGTTCTATTTGTAGAGTTCCTTCCACTTACGTAATTGAACACATTCGATTCTACCCCTAGGCTAAGCATTGCAGAAACTCTTTGAACATTTAAGGTGATAATACAATGTCATTTGAACTATCTCATGCCATGGACCTATGATCAAATGAGTAGACATTTTTACTGGTTGGCATTACAGTGAATGCAACAAATATTATTTGGCTCAAAATTGTATATTTAATATTAATTTTTTTGCGCAAACTGTTTTCATAGTGTCAGGTAGATACCCCCAAAATCAAATGCAGATTGAACCAAATCGACATATTAGGATATAAGATAAGAATATAAACATTTAAAAAAAGAAACAAAGAGAAAACATTTACAAATTTAGTAAGTAGTTGGTGCTGGTAAAATAATGATACACTGTTTATTTTAGATTTGAAATTTATGGTCTAAGCATGTTTCTTCAAAGGACTGGACTAAGTACATAAGCAAAGAAGTCTATATCAGGTTTTTACAAATGAAAACCCTACTATGTTGCAGTTTTCTCATCCCAAATAAAAAGAAATTATTTATCCACTATTTAACCACTTCAGGTAATGTTGTTGTTAATATTCATAGTTTTTAGAAAAAAGAGTCACATTCTGAGACATTCTTGTGTAGAATATATGTCATCACCAAATAATTATGTTGGTTGCCAGGCTGAGATTAAGCAATACAGAGAAAAAGAGCAATGACTATAACCATAAAACTGTCATCGCCACTCTTCCTTGCCCATATAAGGTCATAATAGCACCTTTCTTACTCCTTGTAATCAGTGGATCTGAACCCAGACTTGAATAGACCTGTTAAAACACTTTACTGCTTCTACTACTTATTAGTACTTCAAGTACAAATCAGTCCTTGTTACGGTCTTAAGTGATGCAGCGTTCTGCCTCAATTGGTAATCGGTTTTACTTCTGCATAATATAGCATTATTGATACTACTCCAAGAAATGGTAAAACTGTGATAAACTTGCATGTCTATCCTGGCAATATCTTGATGTTATCACTTTACAAAGGATATTTCCCTTTGGCTCAACTAGAGAAGATAGTTGTGTGTGTTTTGTAGAGTGTATGACATTCTGATTGTAATATTGGTATATTTTAAAAGTTTGTTCTCTTTCTATCTCCTTTATCTACTTTTATGTATTCTTTCTCACTCATTTGCAAGAGTGTACATCCCAGTTTAGTCCTGTTTGGATAAATGGTGTAGGATTCATACAGTCATTGTACGAACCTGAGAGCATTCCTCTTCTTCTTGTTGATACTGCTAGGTTATTTATTCATCCCTCCCATTACTGAAAATAGTTTAAGTTTATATTTCCCATCCAATAAATTATGCCCTTTTAGTTTCTAGCCACTAAGTTGTTTCTAGAAATGTAATACTCACTGGAATGGAATGCTGGATACATTCTTGATTTGACACTCTGGTCTTTCATTCAATTAAAAGAATAATTGTTCTGACATCTGCACTTTATAGGTCAATCAGCTTTCACAATCAAGACTCAAATTCTCTCCTATCTTGAATTAGTAGTTGCCTGCACAAACAAATAATTTTTTTTATGAAAATGCTTTTTCTCATTCGTGATGATTGCAGGTTTGTAAATCAATGAGCATTAAAAAAAGTTCCTTACTGGTGTGACCTTTTACATGACACTGACAGCATGGGGTAAAATAGAAAGTTACCTGAAGTGGTTGTGTGATAATTTCCCATATATGTGTTGAGTTCCTACCCATTTTGAATGCCGCTCTGCTCCCTATTCATGACCCCAATGATTTCAGGGGATCATCTTTAGATAAATTTACCCCCTTTCCTTGGGCTTACATCACACAGAGATAGAGAGATAACCTCCGGACATCGGAATAAAATAACTTTCATAAAAATGTCACCTGCTGCACGCAGGACTATAGTATGTCACAATAAAACGGGGTTCGTTTGCTTGACCTGCATGCCTAGCTTGAATCTCTGGCAATTTCCATGACGATTCTCATATTATAGCACTTTTTTCTGTTCTGTATTAATTCTTTATTCAACAAAAATTATTTATGAATGTCAAAAATAATTGGCTAAGAAGGAAATTGTTTTCAATTTTGAAACAATGTGGTTATTTTTTATTTTCTATCTCTAAAAAGACAATTACTTGAAATTTACTGTGTAAAGACGAGACATTACTGAAAACAGAGAAAGTCTTCCTTATAATCGGTCATAAATGATAATCGGTCATCACCATCATAGTATTAGTAATACTATGATAACTTATTGTGTATTGTTAGTCTGCTTTAGAAGGAGATGAAGAAAAATACACATTAGAATTTGTATTTATTATTTCAAATCAAAGGAGCCTCGCTGCTAGATTTAATGGCTTACAAGAAAGTTGAATGTGGTCTTATAAGCTTTGGCAAAGGGTCTGATGTTCTTTTTTGTGAGACACACTGTACTAGCCACCCTGACCCCATTTAGAAGACTGGATGAAGGTAAAAGCAAAATGATTGTGTCATTAAAGCTCTACAATCATTCATTCATTCAGCTAGATGATGAAAAACAAACAAACAAAACACAAGATGAAAATTATGGAAACTTTGCCCAGGGTTGGTCTTCTTCCTTCTCACTTTGACTCCACCGCGGTCTTCGGTCGGTAGCACTGCCCGACAAATTAAGTGTTGAAGAAAAGTCATCAATTTGTATATCTGTGGGTCTTCTTGTGTTGCATCTAGCATCATAGGGGAGCGTCTCTTGAGGCTGTTTATAGGAGAAGTAATTACAGGTGTCCTCGACGGAGAAAGAAAAATAGAAGCAGGCAATACGGACCATCAGAAGAATGGGAGAGGTAAAGAGACATTCTCAGTCATGCTATGCTGCTATCAAAATATATTCACTTTATGTAGTAGTATTTTTTCCCTTCTTTGACTTCATCTGCTCTTTCTTGATGCCCTTTGCTCTTTAGCAAGCTTCATGGAGCATGCCTTCATGCACAATGATGCACTGTCGATAGTGTTTTCCTAAACGTCACGTTTTCTAAACCCTTTTCTTTCTTTTTCATCCCACTTTCTCTCTCATGCTCTTTCTCTGTGTATTAATCACTCTCTGTCTTTCTCTCTTTTTCTCTCTTGTTTTTTCCCATTCTCTTTTTCCTCATCCTTACTGTCTTTTGATGTCAGAGCTCCTGTTCAGTGCTTCATGTTATATCTTTAAATGTTCATTCATTATTATGTTCTGATTAGATTCTTTTTCGCCTCTCTTTGAAGCTTTTTCTCTTATCTTAGTCTGACTGTGAATTTTTAATGCTGCTTCACACAGCTACAGGACGTCTTTTGCATTTAAATGCTATACTAATAGACCAGTTCACGGTTAGCACATTACTGCAATGACCCCGAATATCCACAGATCTTCAAAACATGAAGAGGTCCCACTTTGTACATTTCATATTAAACACTCCTATACAGCGATGGAGGTGCTATATAAATAGCCTTTGTTTCCCCTTTTCAAAGAATACTTCCACCTGTGTATCATGAATGAATAATGATTACATAACTTTCACGAGCACGTATCCAGTATTTCGTCTCCGTGTATTTCAAAATTTGTTCTGCAATGACCTTTATCTGCTCATGCTCAGACTGCAACCGTGAACTGGCTTATTGGTCCAGGTTGCAGAAGCACCACTTTTTAGGTCCACTACAATGGGTGTATGGAGTCAAAATAATTCCATAAATTTATGTGACCAGAGCCATTACACAATAAATTTGAAAAAATTGAAGGAAAATTTCTGATTCTTTCTTAGTACACTCACAATTTGGAATCTGTGTTTTCTCTGATGCAGGAGGTGCAGTTAATTTGATCATGAGAGTTCATAGAGGAACAGTTTCATGAAGATTTCCAGAGTGTCCTCCTTATTTACTAATGTGTGTTACTTTTGTTAATACTCAAATTATTACCTGCGCAGTAAGCATGCATATCAATCTCTGTTTACATGGAGTTTGATTTTTAGGAGATTAATATAATGTGAATACATGTTATGAATAGGAATCAGCTTTGAATTAGGGGCCACTAGACTGCAGAATGACATCATGTTTTTCTTTGACAAAGTATGTTAAAGAGTCTCAAATTGGGGGGTAATCTTGGACAAGAAACAGGTTTCCGTGACTTATGTTAAGAGCGATTCAATGAGACCACTGTTCAGATGGCCTTGTTGTAACAAGTTTGTTAGCGTTTATTTCCAAACACTACAAGTGGTCTCACACAATCACAAAAAACATGTCTGAAAGGCCCTCCCCCCTCAGAGCATGTTCTCACTGCTCCAATGAACAGGTTGCTTTATCAGGTTAAGAAGTCAAGACGTCTATACTTTTCACAAATGCTATATCATTTGCAGAGTACCAGGCAGGCATCAACACCCTGTTTGGTTTCATGCATTCTATTCGAGCATTTACACAGAAATATGTCTTTTATCTTTCATAAAGAATCGGACCATAGAGGGCCTGGTTTTGCTTGAATCATGTTGTTCTTTTTTGCTGTAAAATAATGTGCATTTTCTTGAAGTGTAGGAGAAATTTGAAGGCATAAAAAGTATGTTTCTATCTATGGCTTCAATAGTCATAGAAACGTGACTTGCTTTGATGCTGAAAGATGCAGTAGGAACGGGCCTAGTGAGTGAATGAAAGAGAGGAAGAGAGATAGAGAGAGAGAGAGAGAGAGGGAGAGAAAGAGATGTAGAAGCATAATGCCTGTATTCTGTTCTGTTATGAATCACCCCCAACCAAGGGGTTATGTGGAGCTTGTTTCTGAATAACAGAATTGACAAGGAAAGATACCAAATTAGGCCAACATGGTAAATGTTTACGGAACACTAGCCTCATCTGCACCACTGCAAAGCTCACAACTATATCATCCAGCTACGATTCCACATCTTCTGTTTCAAATCACCCTCATGCATCTCTGTGTTTCCTATGTATCATTCTATGGACTGAATTGCAGTCAAAGACATCTGCATTACAAGCGCATAGATGTAGGTGTAGAATACACTGAAGAAAATTAGATCCTGAGTTTGAGGTTGATGGATAATTAGGTTTGGAAACACACACCTCTTGCCAGTGCAAGTGTTGATATCGAGCCTATTCACTCCAAAGGAAAACCTGAAATTTGAATTGCAATTTTTCTTCCATACCCATTTGATTTGTTGGATGGGATGTTCTTATTTTACTTCCATTGACCTTGTTTAATACACAGCGCACAGGAAAATATTTTTGCTATTCACAACCTTTATAATTGATAGAATCTGAATCTGTTCAGAATGTTAATGATTATTGATAATTTTTGTGGTTATTCTTAGTTTAAAGGTATTACAAAGTTTTGGTATGGGGTCATGAATTTGGTTCAAATGAACATATTGGAAGCATATGCGACCCTACAGTATTCAGTGATCGTTGTCTCGGTTGAAATTGATTCTAAAGTTATGAAATTATAAATAATAAACTCTTTATGTTGTATAGCTCCCTCTCAAGTTCAAGATATTAATTAAGCTATAAAACAATGTTTCTTGACTAAAATGGACCGATTAGCTATTCCCGTTTGGAAATTATATATCACAACTACATATTCTGAAATGTTCATGGTCGCAGCTACCATTGTACGGCCGTAGGCGCTATTTTGAAATTTATCAAAATTTACCGGGAGCACCGGTAATTTTTTATATTCAATTTTTCTCGAAAGCAGAAGTGTTTTAGGTGCTAAATTTTCTAGTGGTTATATTACATCCACAGGAGCATCCAAATATATCAAAATTGAAAAGAATCACCACCACCCAATTTTCAAAATTTCCCAAAACTTTGTATTACCTTTAAGAATGCAATCTCATTAATTGGTGTGTGTAAAATGCCATTCACTCAGACTTGTTCTTGTGTCACTAGCTGGGATACTCTTACTTTTGTCTTTGTTTATTTTGTTAACTTGATTATTTTTTTGTTTTTATGATTTTACTCTCCCTGGGTTTCTCCTTATTTTCTACTTCTGGTATATCTCTTTCTATCACCCTTTGTCTTCCTTTGTTTGATTTATCTGTCTCTCTCTGTCTCATTCATCTAGAAGTTCTCAAAATTAGTGGGTCATGAGTATCATATTACTATTTATCATGAGTATCATACTCAAAAATAAATGTTCACGTAATGATTAGGGGCCTTAGTTATGATGAGTTTGATATTGCTTTCCTTCTTGTAAGTCTTCATCTATCAGATGTCACAACCAATCACTTATATCAATGGAATCCAGTAGAAAATCCCCCACTAATTTGCCGAAATCCCCTCTAATCCCGCCCCTATGCCCACCTCCACTGATCACTACCCCTCTCTTTCCACCTTCTCATCCATTGCAAGTATCAGCATAGGGAAGATTAATAATACAAATTTGGCAATCAAATCTCTTTGAGCCATACCGCCCCGACATAGCCCCGAGATATATCGTTTTAATCTCGGGTTGCCCCGACAGAGACTTCAAATACAAAATGGAAGACTCGTTGGAGAGATGGAGACAGAGGGACAGGCAGCCATGATAATAACATGACTAGGGAATTGAGAGAGGGGGAGGGATCAGAGAGAGAGAGAAAGAAAGAGAGAGAGAGAGAGAAAGAAAGGAAGAGAGATAGAGAGTGGACAGAGAGCAGAAGAAGATGAGAATGGAAGAGACCTGCAGAGAATTTTGCAGACAAATTCATTCAAACTTTTACCAATCTATACTTCTCTGATTTGTTTGTTTTCCTCTAGAGTAGTTTGCTATCAAGGTTGGACACTATAATATGCCCCATCATGAATTGTTGATAAGGAAGCAAGATATCTCATAACAGTTCTTTGCAATAGGTTCATGCTGAAATTTTGAATATTGGTTATCATCTGAAATTCATACACATATACATCACTATACTTGGTATATGATGTATTTATATATGTGTATGCCATCAGAAACATATGCAGAAAGGTGCATGTTGCATGATATGAACAAGAATTACCTTAGTTCAGTCATTTTCTCCATTCAATGGTATTCAGAGTTGAGGCTGTCAGGTATTGTGCTAAAAGCTAGGAATTTGTTTGAAAGGAGAATGGTTAATGTTTATATTATATAGTTAATTTAGCAGAAAGAAGCATAATTTTTGTTTTGATTATATAAGTAATCTTGTAGCATTTTAAACGGTTAAATATTCATGAACTTATTCAAATGTTCATTTTTTTCTCTCTTGTTTTGATTTCATATGCGTCTTCATCACCCTTCCTGTGATCTTGGCTGTGTGTCCTTCCTCCACTCAATCATGGATAAAATAACAGGTAAGGTCTTACAAAAACATATCATGATTAAGATATATTAAAGGGCAACCTGCCTTATTTGCATGTGATGAATAGTATATCATTAATGTATGTTTCAGTATCTTAAACCAATTTATAAGGGAGTGTGCTCTTTCAATGTCTAAGTGCCAGTTCTCCAAACAAAACAGAAATGGTATTGAGAAGAAAAAAATCAATTACAGCTCTATACTATGGTTAGCAATTGGTATCTGCATCGAGGACAATCAAAGCCAAGATGTTCTCTTCCACCACATTACACCTCAATTAGTGTGATGACCATAGAGCTATGTACAACACTTCTGTATACCCTTTGAAGTAATAGGGATAAGATATGAAGTTTTATATAAATAATGAAGACTGCAGCATCCCATTTTATTTCCCACACTCTGTCAGCAGGTTTCATTATTAGATACAGGGTTACAAGGGAGGATAGGTCAAAAGGCAGCTATGTTATCTTATCTTCATATCTACTATTCATTCTCACCTGTGGTGCATTCTTGCCGGCTTGTCAAGAGGGACATACGATTACTATATCTTCCTTTTCTCCTGTCATTCATTTTCCTGAACACTTGTTTCCTATTTCATGTATTCTCTTTCCAACCATTCTTTTAAAGCTAAAGACCAGTTATGGTCATGCGATTGCATAGTGAAAGAAACGTTGTTAATCGATCAGAAAAGGTTGATCATCTAGCATAGATGTACCGCAAGGTTCTGGAGTCATCACAAATAAGAAATTTGGCCAAGTCTTCATAAAGTTAGAAGCACTGTACACAGAAAGATGTATATGGGACTACAAACACGTGCGCGACACATGCATTTGTATCTCTTAACAGTATATAGATATACTAATTTACCAAATATGTCAATTAGTAGGCGATTTCCCGTCAAAATTTGTATCGTCATGTAATATTCAAAACATATTCTTTCACATGATTGGTAATAAGATATTCCATTTCATTTTTTGAAATTGGGGCGTTTCCAATACTGTTCTTTACCTTTAATAAATATCTCTCTATATATGTTTTGTTTAATGGGCAGACAATTGTCTATGTTTTTCAACAATTGTGCAGAGCCTTTCTATACTAAATACAATGGAAATAGACAGGCAAATATTTCTAAGTGTAACTTTTCAGGTATGATAAGCAATCCCAGAAGCTAAAACCTAATATCTCAAATATTCTATTTTATATGGGCCTACTAAAAAGATACATAGCCAACAATATATTAAAAGGCAATCATGAAAACATGTGCAACCAGGGATTGCCTGCTAAAGGGTAAAAATCTGAAAAATGGTCCACCTCTTTGTCCTTTTTTTCCCAGGGGGGGGGGGGGGGGGGCAGACAATGCATGCTTTGTTAAGAGGTTGTAATCACTGCATGAAATATTATGTAGACTTAATCTTTAGTTAATCACACATTTCCTCCACCCTAGCCTTTATGTTCAATCACTTGTAACAGAGAGACTTGTTTCCCTTCGAGCGAAGTTAGAACTTTTCAACACTAGATGGAATAAAGCGTACTCGAAAGCTAATTTCCCACAGAGAATGGCCAATTTAAAAAAAGTGTTCCATGTAGCCTTTGATCAAGACATATCAACCATTTGTTATTAAAGTACCCCAAACAAATATGCTGCTGTATATTCCATAATGAAAGAGTTGAAGATAAGGTAGGGAGGAAATATTCTGAAGTTAATAGTGAAAGAAAAAAAAGGGAAACAGATGTGGAAGAGGATAGAAGATAAATCAGAGAGGCTGTAACCCAGACTATATGTCTCAACACATCGCTAGATTAAGTAAATCCATAGGACTTGGGGATACAACAAAGCCTAAATCCTAACCCAAGAAAGTACCCAGGAAGGGCTCAAAGCTTACATCCTCATGCTCACAAAACACCGGAATTATCAAAAGATGCAACATTACAGGAAAAGTCAATTGTCACTTTTGTTTCTTGTTGCTAATGTGTCCTATCATCACCATCTTACATCCAATCCATGGCTTTTCCTCTCATTTCTTCTTTCATATTGGAAGGCATGTTGTAATTTGGTTGGATCTGCTGGAGTTTCTGTTCTTCTTAGAGCCTTAAGGATGTTATCTCATGTAATTTCACATTCAACGCCCTTGTGACTCTTTACAATACAGAGTTTTAAAGGTATTACAAAGTTTTGGTATGGGGTCATGAATTTTGTTCAAATTCACATTTTGGAAGCATTATGCGTTCCTACAATATTCATTGATCGTTGTCCCGGTTGAAATCGAGTCTAAAGTTATGAAATTATAAGTAATAAACTCTTTATGTTGTATAGCTCCCTCTCAAGGTCAAGATATCAATTTAGCTATGAAACAATGTTTCTTGACTAAAATCGACCGATTAGCTATTCCCGTTTTGAAATTATATCACAACTACATATTCTGAGATTTTCATGGTCGCAGCTACCATTGTACGGCCGTAGGCGCTATTTGAAATTTATCAAAATTTACCGGGAGCACCGGTAAATTTTTATTTTCAATTTTTCTCAAAAACAGAAGTGTTTTAGGGTTCAATTTTTTTAGTGCTTATAATACATCCACAGGGGCATCCAAATATATAAAAATTGTAAAGATTCACTATCCACCTAATTTTCAAAATTTCCCAAAACTTTGTATTACCTTTAAGTTACCGGTAGCTGGTAGGCTATTGCTCTCTTTTTTCTTTTTGCCGGGAGGGGAGGGTGGGGGATCTTTCTTCTAGCCTCTTCTCCCTCTATGTATGTGTATAAAATTGCTGAACTGAAGTTGTCAGATAAAACAGGTTTGCAATGAACTCTTAGAAACAGAAATCAAGCAAAAGATCAACATAGGTTATATGCTCTAAATGTGAAACAAAGCAGAAATCTTTGAATCTATTTTACCCTCCCTATGTAGTGTTCATGAAGTGTGAGATTTAGCTCTTAGGTATTTGTAGTAAAAACATGGAATTCTTTCAGTATTTTACAGAGGATTTCTATGTTGTTTGTTTAAGTGAGTGCGCTTTGAAGGAAATCAATAATCATATTTCTGTGGATCAGCGTAAACTCCGCCTGATGCAGAATGTTTAGCTGTAGGCAAAGCTGCACTTTAGATGGAGAGTGAAAAGAAGCTTAGCACAAGCTCGCAAAGGTGGATAGTGAATTGAGTGCCAGGGATTTAGTTTAAAGTAATAAATGCCAAGAAAATACCCTTAATATTTCATTTATTTTGTTGAAGTGTTTAAATTTAACTTTGTTATCATGTGCAGTCATTTCATTGCTAATCATCCTTGAGTTGTCAATTTATGTTGTAATTGCTAGCAGGTTGGTATCCTAACGAAGATGATGGAACATTATATATCACTACCATAGTTACTATAGCAAATACTACCGGTATGTCATATATGAAAGAATGTTTTATAAATGGCTTTCAGTCACACAATTTGTAGTTTCTAAAATTTGCATTTTTGGCGGGGAGGGGGGGGGGGGGGATAGTGAAAACAGTCCATAGACATTAGCTATTACACTTTATGACTATTGTAGCTACCAGTTGTATTCAGGCTCTTTACTGATAATTCAGTTACAAAGGCTAAATTTCAATTATTTTGACAAAGGAATACCTGTTCCTATTATTCTTTTCCCCCCATTAGATCTTTGTGAATGCACATCATGTTTGACAGTTGCAATTATAAACCATCCATGCTGAAGAAAGAGCAACCCCAAATGATGAAAATTTTCAATCAGCAGAATTAGCTTTGTAAAAAATGAAATGACTTTCAACACATGGCATGGAAAGACGATTTCCACAAAGCCAACTATTGAAATCATGTTTGTTAACACTTAATAAAGGAAAAGTATTTTTCATAGATTGGTTGTAAATGAAGAACAAAAATGCAACTGGTAGTAATTGATCTGTGTGAATAATAATAATTCCCATGATGCACCTGACTTTCCAAACTGATCTGCTCCATGCACAACTTGCTGAAATGGTTTACAGAATGGTGAACCTTGCAAGAGAATGTAGGCATGTCCTCATCAGCTCGAGTTTACCAAATAACCTGCTATTTTAACTATCCTGATCACAAATTTGCCAGTTAAGTTGCGTCCTTATCAGCCTGCAGTAGCAATTAGCAGGATATTTGGTCAAGTGAATATCTCAAGAATTTTGGTCTTGTTTCCAAAAATATCCCACTATTTGGGAAATAGCGGGCTAATTAGCGCCTGTCCGAGCTAGTTTGTGATGAGCGTATCGGTCTGGTGAAGACGCAATTTCGAGCTTCGGGATAATATCCCGATTCTGAAAATAGCGTGTTATTTGGCAAAGTCGAGCTGATGAAAACAGGCCTAATGTGCATTGGAGTGGGAACGGTTCAACATCGAAGAAGGTAAAGCTGTTGAAATAACATTGGATTGGAGAAATGGCTGGAAGGGATGAAAGCAAACAGGGGGAGGTTACAGAAAGAAAAAGATGGAGGACGGGTTACGTTTTTTGATCAAACGAAAGAAGAAGTGAACGAATGAAACTTTACAAGACTAGAGAAGGAGGTAGAGATGAATTGAGGGCGTGCGGCGGCCATTGTACTGCCTTGTTGATGCAGGATGCATGGAAAGCAGAGAACAAAACTAGCTACAAATTGAAGAGCTCCAGGCAGTGCTCATTTACCTTCCAACCAAAATGAAGAGTTTGATGGAGCTGCAATAGAGAGACCTGCTCTTTGGCAAGGCTCAGTAATTCCTCCCCTTCCTTTCATCCTATTCTTGAGCTCTGTTTTTCTCTCTTTTGATCAGAGGACAAAAGAAATTATAATATTTCCAGCGCACAAGTGGAGTATTTGGGTAGATCTCAAATATACACTTGAAGTAAAACCTGTAGTCACTAGCCTTCCACTTTCGTCTGCTATTACACTATTTTCTCATCCTGTATAATTTAGAGTTCTCTCTTACGTGACTCTGTTTCAGAAAGTGCAGTGAATCTTTATTTGAGGTATTGCATATTAGGAGCAAAGCTTGTTTCAAAATAGGAAAACCAAGTCTGTATGAATAGAGATAATACCTATGCTTTAGGAAAGGGAGAACAAATTATGAAGATATTGCCATAATACTTGTATTCTTGGTTACTGTACATATAAGTTACTTATTCTCTCATTGTTTATTAATATTTGTTTCCATTATCACAATGGCTTCTACTTTACATTATTTAATCAATATTGAATAAGCAGATTGCATGAAACTTACACAGGGGAAGGAATAGTTAAGTTAAGAATAGCCTACAACCGTAGTTCCATGCTACAACACACCTTAAAAATATCCAATTGGTAGAGATATACAAACTGCATTTCTCAGAGACCCAATAGATTTGTCTATGTACGTTAATATAACTTTAATCAGAAGTAAGTGAATGCCCTATACTATCAGGGAGGTCACAGGACTCAGATATTTGTAATAAAAATATGAACTCTTTGGTGTTCTGTGGTATTTCATTTAGGTGTACTCTTACAGGAAAAGAAGAATAGTTTTAGAGGTTAAGAATGTTTGATGTGATGAAATTAGAGTTTGTGATAATGGATAAGCATGTAGACACCATAATCAGATTGTTTGATAAACTTCTTCATTTCTCTACTCATCCCTGATACTAATTTGACCTGTATGCATGGTAGTACATTGACCAGTGAAATGCTAATACCCTTTGGCGATACATCAACCAAAATTAGAAGATTTTGTCTGGATAAAAAGGTAGGAACGATCAAGAACAAATTATTTTCATGTTTCTTTACAAACAAGCCACAACTTGTTCCCACGCATTGCCCAAATGGCTCTCGTTTTCTACGTGATCTTAAAAGAGAAGGCATGAGAATTGATGGATGATAAAGCTGTAAATATGACGGGTGAATAATGATTTTATTTCTGATCTCCCTAAGGGCTTCCTAATCAAGACATCATGATCAAACCCACTTTAGTTTGTCCCTCCTCTATTCAAATGCTCTCTTGCACTCTCTGGCATCAAATAGTTGTACAACAATTGTCAGAGAAATCTCTTCTTCAAGCTAACAGTATACCCAGGAGATCTGTACGTATGACATTGGATCCAAAATAGGTCTCTGAGTTTGAATCATCCGTTAAGAGAGAATTGCCAAGGCCTCAAAGAAAGAGTGAAGCGATTGCCATGCTTTTGGGGGTATATGTCTTGCTTTTGGAGTCAGAATCAGAAAAATAACAAGAATAACATAAAATTTCTGGGAAGCAATATCTTTTCTGCCGCAGGGGGTAACCTGGTTTCATTGACCATCTCCTGGTAAGGTTTGAACTGATATCCTCCACTCAACGTGCTTGTAGTTTACAACATGTATTTGCTTTCGTTGGTAATTCTGTTTACATGCGGTTCCATTACACAGAAAGAGTATCTATTGATGCAGACCAAGGGAGGTTGTGAAGAGACACGATTCATAGCAGTTTTTATTTTGTTACTCCAGAAGATTTCTGTGCTATTGTTGAGTGTAGTTTGAAACACAAAGACCTTTCTCTCTCTCTCTCCTGTGTATGGGATGATTAAGGTTTGATCACCCATCTCCTTGCCCATAGCCATCCACCCTCCAGACATAGACACAGAATGAAGATACTATCAAACCATATCTCCCAGCCCAAAACCTAATATGATTATACAAATGACAGTTGCATCTGCCATCATGTTTCCTTGTCGTAAAGAGAACACTGAAATTAATTTTTGATGGAAAGAGAGAAAAAGACCATAAAATAGAATTGCGCCCGTAAGGCAAGCAGTTACCAATAGTCAAAGTTGAATATGATAATGACTATCCTTTCCGCAAAACCCACACAAACTGTTTTCAAGCTTTTGTAAAAGGACGGTATGCAATTAAGGGCTAGTATTATTGCCCAAAATGCGTTCTTCCCCCAATCTCCTCCGACTGAAGGCTTGCTATTTTACACAATGCTCCAGGGGCTATTGTGCGGCTGGTATCTATTTAATTCTATTTCACTGGGCTATCTTCTATTCTTACTCACTGCCCATCATCCAATCATAAATTCTGTCACAAAGAATTTAGTCAATATTATGTGATTGAAAAGCACACACATATAGAAATTCATATCATATTAAATATTTAATTTAGCTTGATTCTATTATAATAGTGCACAGTGAATCAGGTCCTTCTTCTCTGCCTTCATATTTACCTTTTCAGGATGCCGGCTCAGCTGATATTTGCTTGTCTGTAAATATTTTACCAAAAGATTGTTTGTTTCCGAGGAAATACATGCATAGATGGTCAGTCATTCAAAACAAGTTTATGCTCTTGTTAGTTTAACTAACTTTGAATTCATGACAAAGTCTTTATTTCCTGTATATTATGACCAGTAAAATTAAATGGTGCAATGAAAATAGTGCAAATTGCTATTAGATCAACAGAAATATATAACCTTATATATAAACTAAATATTGTATTAATAATGAAATGATTTTGTTCAAATAGGGAACAGAAACAAACCATGTGGTGTTATCCATGCCTACATAGTAAATAATAATATTGCAAGTAGTCTCTTATAGGTCCACATTTGTTCTCATTCTGGACAGGCCAATATTGAGGCATTCAATTTCTTCACCCCCCCCCCCCCCCCCCCCTCCCCCTCTCCCTCTTTAATCATCCTGATATAAGAACAATTGCTTTTGAAGAATCCCGGACTGATATTGATAAGAGCATGAGTGCATTGACATTATTTTCTTCAAAAGTCTTTATAAGATGGGAATTTTCTGTCCAATAATTCTATCTAGCATTAGGGAGCTGAGCTAGAAACGGCCCACCTGGACATAAGGTCAAAAGGGTACAATTCTATTTACAGGGGGCATAAATCATGAAAGATAACTCATAAAGTAGGTCAGGATAATAGATAACTTCATCACAAATGAAATTTCCTCTGGAATTTGATGAGCATGTTTACAAAGCTGGTATCTGGAGAGATTACAGCAATTTCTTAGAATGTAGTTATACTTCACAATATTAATTTAGCTGGGTAGTCACAAGATACATATGGTATTAAAATTGATTTTCCTATGAACCTGGTTCTCCAATTGTTGATGTGCAAATGGACCCTAACACATGGTATACATAATGTGAAACATACTGCATACTACATTATACACACCTAAAGACAAGCACACACAATCACTAGAGAACAGGTTGTTTCAGGACTGATCCACTATTGTTTTATGTAGGTGTCCAGGGTAGATCTGTGAAGTGAGGGATTAGTACATTGTACAAACTGCCCAATGTTAGTGGTATGTTTTATATTTTGTGCTGTGAAAAGAAATACAATGTTTTGTATAGCATGAAATTGAATGTACCTTCATAATTTCCATTTTTCCATTAATATATGGTTCCATTACGGAATGTAATTAAAAATATTAAAAAGCTGCTAGCCTTTGAGGACCCATGATTTCTAGACTAGACAATTATTTATATGTAAGTCAACATTTATTTGACCGTTATTATTTTTCTGTTGATTTGAGCATATCTCCCTCTGCAGCAATATGAAAACACTAAACAGTGCTAGATTTTCATTTCTTACAAAGAATTTTCAGAACCTATGACTATAACATTTCATACATGATAGCTGACGAATGTAGTTTTTTAAATTGCCAAGTTTCATGGAGTTCGCACTAGTTTGCATAAGGGACTTACTGCCTTTAAGAAAACTGTTTGAACTCATTTAGTAGATGAAGCCATCCCTCAGGGATTTCCCACAAATTAGTCACCCCCTTTTGACAGTGGATATGAACCCTCATGAATATTCAGTAGCCAATACTTTTCAGCTAGTCAGGATGAAGGTGGTGAAATGAGCATAGTCTAATAAATCAGACATATATTTGATTTTAACAAAAGATCACTGTGCTTTCACACTTCGACCTTAACTTGGAACATTTCTAGTTTTAAAAGATTCTTATATTACCAGATATAACAAGAAAATGATCTTTCTGTGTAGTACTGTAGTGGGATTGTATGCCAATGATTTCAATATAGGTCTGTGTGGAGAAGACCATAGTCCCAGTGTGTCAGTCCATTTGTGTGTTAAGCCAATGGAGTAATCCCTGTGTGTCTACACAGTGTGTGCATTTGCCTGGTAAGTCTGGGCTAATGTATGTGTGTGCAGTGTAATTGGCTGTGTAGTTCCACATGTAAATTGTATGAGTGTGTTCTGTGAGGGTTGGTCTTCGCTGGTTTTATGGTGAAGCAGGGGAGAAAGAAAGAGAGAGAGAGAAAGAGACAGAGGAGTGGAAGAAAAAAGCGCAACTTGTGCAAGATGCACTCTCTGTAATCATTTGCTAGCTGCAATTTGTGCGGTGAAGAGCACCTCTGATCGTTCCTTCTATGCCTGAAGTTCTGGGGTGGATCAACTCTAGCATCCTGATGAGAAACTACCTGGATTTTTATAGCTGGAGTTACTTATTGGAGTTGTCCATTACAAAACCCAAGAGAAGTTTCATATTGAGGCAGGTCTGATCCGATTCAGCAGTTTCGTCTCAGGAGAGTTTTCTGCACTTTCACTTATGACTGGAATTCAGCATTGAGCATACTGGAAGATCTGTTTTGAATTTTGGTTGGATTTTCGGCAGACAGATTAAAGTCTCTTCACCTTTTCTTGAATAAATTCTGCATATATTTCAAAGCATTATAGAAGAAGGAAATGTAGGAGTCTAATTTTCTGTGCAGTTTTATTTTATTTTAGCATTATCTACAAATCTGGCAAGAATAAGTCCAGTTGACTTTTGATACTAAAGATTTGACAGCATTCAGCGAAACACTTTTATTTGTCTTCACATGGTCTTGCACCCATTCTTTATCGCCAAGATTCAAAAGAGAGAAAAGATATCCTTCTGATTGAAGGAATTGTACTACCACTTCTGGAACACCATCCACTTGTATTGTGTAAAGCAAGCAGGTTGCATTAGCTAGCCTTCCCTCTGGCGAGGCCCAAGCCGGCCGCTAGCTAAGGCAGGCTGTACCATGTCAATACCCATCAGCTGCTAACGTTGACCAGACCATATCACCGGCCAGGGTGAGAGAAAGAGAGAGGGAAACAAACCAGCCCCAAGTGACCGGCCAGCCAGGCGGGCAGTCTGATTTAGAGAGAGAGACAGGGTCATAAGAGACCGTCGGCAACGCTAGACTCTCTGACACCAATAGATTTGAGCCTCTCCAAGCTCTCTCTTCCCTTACCAAATTCCTCTTACCGAATTCTTGTCAAATTCACCGCTCATTTTTAGTCAACCAAACATCAAAGTGAAACTTGGTTCTGTTTTACTCTTTGCCAGCAAGAAATCTCCAGTGTTTTCAGCAAGTGGAAAACAAATTTAGACGTGTTATTGTTGGAGCTACATTTTGTCAAATAGAAATGTCAGACTTTTGAGCACTGACTGAGGACACTCAATATTTAACTTCGGACTATATTTAAATGGCCAGAGTGGAATATTCTTGTGACTTTCTACACATATCAACATCTTAGTGGAGTTATTATAATTTGTTTACATCGATGAGAATTCATCTCACGTTTAGGAGTCATGGCTTTCGGAATATCATTTCTCCTTCAGTGGATTATTATTGCCCAGTTCATAGGTGAGTAAGAATTCAATCGTATTCTTTTTATTATTCACATCATGATTAGGGGGAAATGTAGAATGTATTTGTACCACTTTGTATGCTTTTTAATAAAAAAATTCCCTGCATTATTTATTGAAGCAGAGTCAATTAATGATTCAATTTAAATTTGTCATTGAATAAAGTTTATAATTAACATAATTTGTTATGTTAAGTAATGCATCTATTTGTTTAACTAAATTTTGATACAATTTATGAGTGAAAGCAAGTTTACACTTGTCTTTAGAAATTATCTCCAAATGTGACTATGAAATAGTTTGAATAATATTCTCTTCGAGTATAAAGTGATGTTTTATTTTTATTTTAACATCTCTTTGAAAAGAAATATATGTTAATTTCTTGGAAGGGAACTAATTTCATGCTTCTTTCAAAAGTTTTCAGAGGCTATAGGTAACCAAATTATGAGATTGATATCAATCGGATTTCCAAAGTACATTCCTCAAAAATCAAGTTATACTAGACATTTGATATTACATCTCTGTTTATCTGCTCACCCCTCTCACGTTCGGGTATGCATACGCAGTTACAATATGTGTTTTCTCACTTAAAGTATCTTAATTTCCTCAAAACAAATCACTTTTGAGTATGGTGTGACAGATGTAGCTTGTCAACACAGTCGTATCCCTAATTTAGGGCCTAAATTAAATTTGCTCCAGGAAGGGGGGAACAGTTTTTCAAATCTTTCCAGAGTACCATTTGAGGTCAAGGCTGAAAAAAGGGACCAAAACCGTTGTCGTGATCATGCATTAATCATGAATTATTTTCTAATCACTGGCATGATATTGTGAGACAATTGACTTTCAAAGATATTAGTAGTTTTAAATGCATGAGTGTGGATATCATCTAATAGGTTCTTGTTACAAGGCTTAACGATCATCCCATGTCTAATTTTGGTTGCTTAAATGAGATTACCAAAACTGGCACTTATATCTTCAGTAATACTACTGTTCTGTATTTGAAAGATACAAATGACTAAAAATCACATTTACACAAAGTTTGCACTGTCTTTACTCACTTGATGTTATACATATTTAATATTAGCCTGTTTATTTCAAATCAAATGCATTCCAATTTGTTGGTGAAACACAACATTTATAATTCACAGTGTCTATACTAGAGAAAATAAACACTTTCAAAATGTTTGGGCTGAAAATAAGATGGGAAATACACAAAAATTGAATTTAATATGATTGTTCTTATCAAACATTGTCTGATTATGCCTGGTTAATTTGAAATTAACAATCTACATTTTTTTTAATGAGAGACATATTATTTAATAGTCTTCTTGTGTGTAGACTGAAGGTGTGTTATAATTGAATTTCTTTTTAAATGCACAGCTAACATTAAATTCTCAGTTTATTTTTAGAATATTTTGATTAGCGAAATTTCTTTTGTATGAAATGGTATTATGCTTTTCCTTAATGACATTTTACAAAATGATTCTAGGCAAACATATATATTAAACTGAAGCAAGAGAATATATTAGGCAGGCAATCTGGAAGATATATTGCCTGGTGAAATGGGGCATTTCTAACAGAATTCATTCCCGAACCCTTTATGAATCCTCCCTTGTTCTCCGAGGTCCCGTTTCCTGAAAATGATTTATATTTCAGGCCATCTTTCCTGGAGTAGTTTGGGAAGACTCGTATATTTTCTTGAGTCTCTCGTTCGGTCAGACCAGACAATCTGTCACATAAATACCAATGACATTTGTCAAAGCATAATTTTTGAAGTTCATGTAAACCCAAGATCAAGTGGGCAAAGGAGATTTGTTGTTGATGCATGGTCGCTGTACATGTACATGTTTCCAATGGGACTGGAAAGAGATGTAATCCTACATTTTGTATTTTTCTAAATAATAGGAACTTTGTCAAGAGATTTAAAAAAATTCTTCCTCCAAAACACAGGCGTAAGGAGAATGTGGGATTCAAGCTATTTTGTCAAAGACTCCATTAATAAATTAAAGCTATATGTTTTGTATACCGGTATGTGTTTGGGGCAGGAAAATTATGTATGTGTACATGTACATGCTGGTGTTCAAGTATGACACCGAGTTGTAAGATAGTTTTGTAGGTGTAGTAACAACCAATTTGGAAACAAATTAATTTGGGGATATTCTATCTAGTGTACTTTATATGTACGCTTCTTCATTTACATGCAAAGAGTATTTGCTCATGAATTTTAGCAGATAAGAGAAGCTCTTTACATTTTCAAAGTGAAACTCGTAATCGTCTTGTTTTTGTGTTTATTTCTAGAACGGTTCCTATTTTTCTGACAACTAAGAACATCTCCTTTCAAACGGTCTCTGTTGATCCTCTCTTTGATCCCAGACCAAGACCCGTTTGTAGCTCTTCACAAATAAGACCAAAGGCAGGCTTGATGGTCTATTGTTCATGTACCTTCCAGCCCTCAAGCATTCTCTTGTATTGATCTTGGTGGTCTGAAAGTGTTGCTTCTATGACCCTTAAATGTGCCTATTGTAATTCAGTAGCATCACTAACAGGCCATGTTGCTGGATGTTTTGTTGTGACAAGTAGGGAGGGGGGGGGGGGGGTAAACTCAATTAACCAGTACAAACCCAAGATACTAGACTCACTTCCAGTTTTAGTTTATTATGTCACAAACTTGAATCAGTATAAACAGGTCTCCGTACCAACTAAATTAGAAAAGGAGGATAAAGATAATTGATATACTGTAGGAGTACATACACAGTTAACAACTAAATTATTCATACCCTTACCAAGGGTTGTATGTGAACAAATTGATTTGTCTGATTAATGTTTCTTGATAATTCAACAAAAGCTCTCATTCAACCAGTCCACCTTTCATTCTTGAGTTACAAAGAAAACAAAAGACATTAAATTTACAAGGAGTATCAGTTGTATGAATAATTCAGTCGTAAACTGTATATGCCAGCACTAAAACATCATTGGAATCAGAACGTTGTATATATTTTGTGTTGCTCAATGTAAAACATTGTGAATAAACGGTATAAGAGCCTCTGTTGATTGCAGAAAATACAAGATTTGATTGATACTAATAACGCCTAATAAAGTCCAATAATGCTTAGTGCTAACACTAGTAACAGGGACTTGTTAGTTCCCTGGTGCTAATTTCCATCACCTGATGTGTGTTCCTCACATGGACGAAGATAGGTTTAACATCATTAGAATAGGTCAGTGACTGCCATACATACATTGCAGACAGGAAGAAGGAAGAAGGTTGAAATTGGTGAGAAAGAGAGAGAGAGAGAGAGAGAGGGGGGGGTAGAGGGTTTTTTAAAGAGACTCTACTAGACAGAGGGCGCGTTCATGCTTGATTTTGAAGGTAGAATGAGCGATCTGAAACGCTCATCGTAAACGCTCATCGTGATCGCAGTTCCACGGTGTAGCTGTTCATGCTTACTTCTCTGGCTCATCCAGGCAATTCTCCTTGTGTGGCCTTGTGTGACCTTCACTGTACATGCTACGTAGACCCACTAGAGGTCAGTGCGTTGACCCCATTTAAACGCGTTTACAATTGTAAACGCATCTTTTTGTGAGTTTACGATCGGCGTTCGTGATCGCCGTTTTTCGGTGATTCTACAAAAGTGAGCATGAACGCAATCGTGTTTTAAACTAAACACGTAACAGATGCCTGATTCTGGCCGTCAAAATCAAGCATGAACGCGCCCAGAGAGAGAGACAGAGAGTGAGCGAAGGAGGTGGAGGCAGGAGATGAAGGTAGAGAAACAGTGAGAATAGACAGGGAGATGGGGATATAAATGGAGAGTGATAGAGGGAGATATTGACGAGAGAGTAGAGAGATGAAAGTGGTTGGATTTTGAGGCTTTCCTCACCATCTGTTACAGAATTAACTAAGCCACCTCAAGATGTTAATCACCCCGAGATAAAAACCTTCAGGATTTATTTACTTTAATCCCTGATGTTGGTGGTAATAAGGAGAGATAGGGTTTTAATCTCCTGCGAGAAAAGTACTTTCTGCTTACATACCACCCTCTTTGTTTTTTCCTACTTTGATGTTGCCTGCAATTCTTGGAGGTTTATAATCCCTTGGTGTTTACTGGTGTTGTGCAAAGTACATCCACCAAAGTAGTCTCATTTTACAAACCCTGTATGAGTAATACCTGCTAATAAATTGACATATTCGAAGCGTCATTCTTTAGTATGTGATAATGCAGTCTGTAAACATCCTTTTTTCCATGGGAGTTCAGCTGTCAAAGTTAGTTTGGTTGTAGTTATTATTTCTTTTTGTATTATCTGTTTATCCAGAGCTTGTAGAGGCTTTCCACGTGTAAATAAGTCTGGTGTTTGTTTTGTTTTGTTTTGCCTTGTCTTTTCACTGGAGGAATTTTGCAGCATACTGCTAATACTTATAGGTTTGTGATTGTGTTTTCCCCAAATATTTCTTGCACTTTTTGTATGCTTATCATTTGTTTTCAGTGTGAAGCCTAGACTCCTACATACATCTTATTGGGAATATATATGCATTGATGAGAAATAACTAAATACGCAATTAATTTAAAGATTGTTTTATGAAAAAATGAAGTCACTTAGATTGTACTCATATGGAAGTAATGTCTGTGATAATGTAAATAAGACTAGACACATCCTTTCCTTGGTGGTTTCTGAAAGAATGGGGTTTAAAGCCCATTGATGATAGGTATATAATGCCCCCTGGGATAATCTTAATCCCCATCTGGTGATGTTAATCCCCTTTCACCTTCAAGAAGACCTGGAAAATGAATTAGGAAGTGGATTGTTCTTCCTGTTGTCTCTATAACTGTCTCTTTTTATTGTTGTTTCCCTGTATTCCATTAGTATACAAGGTCACAACTCAACAAAGTGAACAAACTATGGCCTAATCATTGGATGAGTTATGTATAAATACATCAACAACAACAAAAATCACGGGGTGGGATTTTCGAACTTTTGAAAACAGAAATGAAAAAAAGAGTGTCATCTTTAGTTTAAACAAAGTTATTAGCATAATATTTCCAGATGAGTATATTTACCAAGAAATTACTCAAATGAAAACAAAATGCAATAGTATGGTATTGTGCTTTGACTAAACTGTATCTGAATGTGATACATGTTTATACATGTAGCTACCATACATTTTAAGTTGCATTTTTAGATTTTGTATGGTCTAGAAAAGGCAATGAAGTTGCATATAAATATTGTATTATCAAGATGAATGCCATTTCAATCTCCTACTACCCATTAACTTTAGACCAGAGTAGAGCTACTGAGCAAGAAAAGCAAAGGTCTTCAAATTAGGTTCTATTTCCTTACATTCTATAGAAGCTGAATTGATATGTATTGTGTGTAGATTGACTTGTACTTTCTGATGAGATCTATTGTCTAACCCCCTTGTCAAGTTCAAAAGACTAGAGGGCTTAGCCTGGAGTAGTCAGGGAGGTAGAGAATAGAGCTCGTAAAACCTGCTACCGACTCTCCAAATGATCTTGTTGTGGGATCCCAAATGACCCATTTGCTTCTCAAGATGAAGCTCTTTGGTGGAGCTAGATGTTTAAATGTATAGCATCTTGTCAAGAAGATGTCTCAATTTAGAAAAACAGTTGTTAATGCTTCTTGTCTTTCTGGATGCATCCCAACCGAAGCAAGCATACTTCAGTACTTTATAATATAGCGGTATTAGAACTGGATGTTGTATGCATATGTGTATTATGTTTATGAAAGTTGGTAAATTCACCATATCTAGTTAGATTAAATGTATTCTGTTACACTCATTAAAAATGGATATTTAATTGGCAGATTTAAAGACTTGAGATTGTTTTACAATGATAATTAATGGATGATATACCTGATAATAGTTACTTTAGGCCATTTCACTGATTTCAAGTTACCATGGTAGTTTAATGTGTGGGTTATCTTGGGCTCAGTGTGTAAAGGGTTAATTCCAACAACATGTATGTTGTGTATGTACATGTATGTTTGTATCCTTCCATGATTCATATACATGTAAATAGTCTACAGGTACAATTCAATACCGTTGACACTATTTTTACTCTCTCTCTCTCTCTCTCTCTCTCTCTCTCCTGTCTTTGTCCTGATAATCATGCAGGCCTATGTATTTATAGCTTGCCTTCTTTATCTGTGTAGATCTATGTAGAGGCTAGTGATCTCTGTGTCATGCTCGGCCACAAGGTGTTGAAGAGATCATCGTCCCTTTGGCAGGCTGGTATCATACTTCACTCATCTCTCATGCTACTTTCCCCCTTAATGAATTACTGGTAGATCCATCCACTCTTAGACCAGGGGCCCTCTCTTCCAATCGGAGGGGTGCAAATCATCGCCCCATCAAAGGAATAGAGGAATAAAGGCTCCAACATTGTTGCTAATACTTAAAAGATCATTTTTGGTTTCCATCTCATACCATGTTTAATTACCCCAGCTTTTGGCGGCCTTTCTAGTTTATGAATTAGGCATATTACGTTGTTTTGCTGGTCGGCCGGCGTTAAAAGAGACTAGTAATTTCCATGTTTTATCATCCTAGTTGAAATGCAGTACACATGTCAAAGCCATAGCCCCTGCTGTTTGAAATTGGTGAAATTAGGATAAGAATTGAACCTCCAAATGCAGATAGTCTTATCTGTACACGTATAAAGGGACCAGTTAATGGATATACGAAATGGCATATTTGTTTTTATTTGGAATTATGAGTTATTTTGCTTGAAAAAAACCCACACAATTTTACACATACATTTACCAAAAAATTGTTAGCCTCATTGGTACCTTTTTCATTGTAAAGACAAAAATATTTGATTTCAGGCAAAGGAAGAATATAAGTTATTGTGAAAAATGCACTTCATTCACTTTTGGAGAAGAAATTGTTATTATCGTACAACCCCAAATACCCTAAAACCAATTTACATGAACATGTATGTTACTTCTGTGGGTTTGGCTTGAGTCACATAACAAATACTAGGTTAATACGTTAATACCACTGTTAATACCACCGTTAATACCACCAAATTGGGTTTGCCCAGGTAATGTTCTGAAAATGGAAAGATAATAGGTTGATTCTGTGTAGGCTTCATTGTGACTCAGAGTCAGACTGGCTCGCTGGCTGTCATTTCTTCAAGAACTGAAGTGAACTTTTTAAAAGAGGAAATGATTTGACGGGCGAGGTGTGATGCATGAAAAGAGGAGTTTTGTTCCCCGAGACCAACCTTTGACGATGCACTGTATGTGGTGCTGGAAATGTCGCCAAGTTTGCCACCTTATTACAATGAAAACTTGATGAAAAGACCGGTATATTCACTGTGTATCCAAGGTGCAATATTTTGATTGGATTGTGGTGAAGGCATTGTGGAGAGAAGAAGTATAAGAAAGCGTGAGATCCTAAATGGAGTGTTTTAATTCTTGAGCACATAACAAGCTAAGAAGCACAGTAGGTGGGCTGGGGTTGTATAGGGGTTGTCAGTCGCTTGGTTCATCCCAGATCACTGTACTCACTCAGGATGGGAGAAAAGAGATGGAGTTATTCCCAATGAAGAAAGACTTCCTCACAGCATGGTTCCTTTTATCATGCTAGGTCTATGAGTTGCACACATCGCCCCATGCACTGCATTAGCGCTCGCTGTGATGAACAACAAACCATGGAGTACGAGAGAGATGTAGCTAATGAAGTTACTCTTTGGTAGAGGTCTGAATTCTGAAGTAGAAAGATGGTGGGGTATTGTTAGTTTGGAAGAATGAACTCTAGTGGTCTTTGATCTGTCATTGTCTCTCACATCATGTCTGTTCTTACATGTACGTACTTCACAATACTTGTGTCCATCAGGATTTACCACCTTTTCATCCGTACTGTTGGGCTTGCTGTGTGTGTGACTGAAAGATAGAGTATCCATTTGATGTGATAAATTCAACACTTTGTGGATAAAGAATTAGGCTTGATTAAAGTTTGGACAATCTGAAGTTGAATGAACTTCTATGTTCTGTAACCTGTCACATCAGTACTATTCTACATGTATGTCATCTTTATCAGTTCCACCCATTTCATACCCCTTTCTTTTTTAGGACTCTTTCTTAATCTTATTCACAGTTTATTTATGAGTAATTTTTGAATAAGCTGGAACAGCATTCTCAGCAAAACATCAAGAAGCTAAAGATGGTACAGAACAGAAGTTCTAGTAATGTCTAGGCTACAATATTTTGTACTTGTTTATGTTGGTCTTTTTCTTAGTGTTTTGGTGTCCATGTATATGAAATGTAGTTGAGTACAGTTGACTGCTGTACTTTTATTTTAGAGTTGTACTATTTAGAATGCAAGTTTATATTTTTCTGTTCAGGCAGAAAATGTAGGCCTACTTTATCAGAAGAAAAAATAAATCCCTGCATCACCTGTTGCGATGCATATTCAGTAATTCAGGATTTACTTTTGTACAAGTGACTGCAGAAAAGTGCAGCCTCATTAATATGTGCATTTACACATCACTATAAAGATGTAATCAGTAAGTAGTCATGCAGGAAAAAAGGATTAGATTTGCATTTGTCTCAAGAAGATTGGTAATTGTGTGATGGAATGCAAGTCACAGTGGTAGGGATGATACAGAGAAAGAGGGGATGGGAAGAGAAAGAGAGAGGGAGAGAGAGGGAGGGAGAAAGAGAGAGAGAGAGAGAGAGAGAGGATGGGAAGAGTAATAACCTACAATGTAAGAAAGTACAAGAAGCCAAGAATTGCACATTCCATGATTCCAATCTCGGCCCCCAATTTAGGCTCTTAATTAGAAGAGATAAGCTGGGAGAGGTTTTTAATTAGCCCAAGTCTAGTTACCATTTGTTTTCTAATGAGATGTAGGCCTACTATCAGTTGGTCCCTTGTGGATTTGATATGGAATGGGGATGGGTCATCTTATATAAATGAGATGTAAATATAAATTTAAATCAATATCAATTTACGGTGAGTGTATGGTTATTATCTGCTCTAGATTAAGAGTCATCTTCCCAGGAGTCAATCATACATGTGTGTATGTTTATTTATGGTGTATTTTTGTGTGTAATTATGCCTTCCGCATGAAATAATGCGGAAGTTTCTTACTATTACGTTGGTGTTTTTTTTTAAAGTGATTTTGTTTTATGTGAGGACAAATCATGAATGATGGAATTTGTACTTCGTTGAACATATACAGGTACCGATCATATCTTTAGAGAGGGAATGTTTTCAAAGTACATGTATGACATGAGGGCACATAAAATGCTAGATAGTGAAGAATAATACGGTATAGAAATCTAAAGGTATAATTTTAGGTAATGACAACATGATCGAGAAACAAAATGTTTGTATTTCTGGGAATGGTTCTACGGGACTTGTAGGGAGACCTGAAAATATTTGTAAGAAAACAGAAAAGACCTGCTCTGCAAAGTTGATTGAATCTTCTCAAGGTGAACATAAAGTCTCGGACATTCCTTCACTTAATTGAAATTGAAAAGAAAGTGCTTCTCAATCCTCCTCTCTCTGGAATGACATAGAGGGAATCGTAAGTGCTCCCTCAAGAATGGCTGCAGACTTTATAACAGAGCTTCTGTAGGATTGTGTAGTCTGTGAAGGATATATTCTTTTTCTATTCATCCACGAAGGATAAAAGAGGGAGAAAACACAGTCTGGAACACCAGCTTGTAATGCTCTCATTATTCATTGCATAGAGTCAATTTTATGCCATCCCTTTTCCCCCTTCTCTCTAAATGTTCCAAAGAGCTTAATCACCTTAGATATTCGGCCCTTGAAGATTACCGAAATCGTATTTGGACATTTGTTATGGAGTAGGCGTTCCAGTAGTGATACCAAAAGGAGGGACATTGTGTCAAATTATCTGGTCTTTATTCACGAAGCCAGCCCATTTGTTCCATTTCATTGACTTTAAAGAGTCTTTCTGAAATGATCCAGATGCCAGTGTATGTTTTTATTAGCAGCAAAATGCCCAATTGCCTAGAGATCTTGAGAATATAATTTGGTTAAAGAAAAGTTTTTGAACAAAGTAAACTATAATCGAGACAGTGAGCCCTTATGGAAGAGGAATATTGAATGCAGGAGGTTGTTTTTCCAAACGGGGTTTATGAAGTCTTTTGGTGGGTAACTACTTACATGGCTTTTCTTGAAATTTATTTAGCTCTTTGTGTAAGGAAAACGTTCAGTCAGTTAGACTGATTTATTGCACAATAGTTGTCAGAATACATGTAAGTCAGACAAAAAACAGTCCTCCAATTTTCTAGAAAGATAATATTTTCTTCTCTCTCTCTTTTTTAAAACTTTTTTGTACTTGTAGATGGAAATGCATGGTGAAATGGTCATACAGGAAAAGAGATTTTGCAGAAACAATCAGAATGAGATATGGACTTTTTAAAACATTTATTTCAAATAGAAATTGTCTTTAAATGAGATAGACATTTAAATTATTGATTTTGATAATTAGTTGCTCTTGTAGATAGCAGTTTTGAATGTTGCATTGCGTACTCTGGTTTACAGACAATTACAATGTTCCAGTATGATAGGTAAACTAATAACATTTTTTCAAGTTATGATACAAATATAAGAATTCTATTATTTTCTGTGGTTTGTAAAGCCAATCTATCTAATTAGATTCTTATCTTCATGTAATTTGTTTGAGGAATTCACATCTTCTGTCTCTCAGCAGTACCTGTAATTGTTATTTTGTGAAGAACGTTACTAAAATTTGTCAGTGGTGTGTGTGTAAGCCTACTACTTAATGATTAAAGACTAATAGCAATTTTGTGGTCATATTAGCTTCATCTAGGATATAAATTACATTGAAATGAAATTAAACCACATTTGATTACTGAGTTTAATATGCATTGTTAGTCTTGATGGAAGACTAATGTGGTTTAATCTTATGCATAATGCTTTTAGTAATCCAATACTGTGAAGAAAGAGGAAAGACATTTGAGATTAGGGGAGAAAGAAAGGGGCAGAGAAAGATAGCTAGAATTGCAGCTTTTGAATAATGCATTTCTTTTTACTTTCAGGTTTTAGTTGAAGTGAACACCAAAAAGTTCAGTTACTGCAATAGGATACAGACAGGCTTTCTCGGATGAAATCTTGAGCACTCGTTCTCAGAACTGTGTACAAAAAAAACCCTGTCCTATAAGATTTAGGAATGAGTAGAAAATCAGCATGTCAGAAATGCAGAGTTGAAGTTGCAGAATCTATTTCTTTTTGGTATTTAAATCTTATTGTTATTGTTTTTTATCATCATCATTGATTCATTATAATCATCATCATCAACTTTACTTACAACGCGAAGGGTTCTTCACACAGGACGAAAACAATGTTTATTCAAAAGTTTCAAACTCAAAGTCAGGCAACCATTCATTTAAACTACTGGTACATGTACAATGTACAAGCTGGCGTAATGTTGCATTTAATTCCATCTCCACAACAGAACTCAACAGGGGAAGTACAGTGTGTTACTGTACATGTACCTACATGTACCATTTACACTAAATGCAAGTTATTCATGTTCAATGATGTTGATGGTTTATTATACAGAATTTTCTCAGACAGTTCTTGTTTCTTATTCTCCTTCTTTTCCATGATTGTTCATTTACATGATTGTTCATTTACATGTATATGTGAAACAACTCAATAGTTTACAGTAATGCACAACAGTACGAAAATACTCTACCCACATGACTGTACTTGCACTGGAAGAAGAAGAGAAGAACTGACTGAAGTGAAACAAATCTTATGAAAATTCAAATAACCCGAGTACCTGACACACTTCTGTGGGTTTTCTGTCCCCCTTCAAGTGAGCAATACCTTCTAGAAACTAGACAGTTCTATGATGGTGTTTCAGGCCATCCATGTTAAGTGTACCCCACCCCTCTACTACTCCATAGCAGTTATACCCTAATTGAGTATGCAAAGAGAGTGAGCATCAATAGGGTATGGTGTGTACCCTCTAATTAGGAAACTAAACAATTACTGCTTCTATCCATACCCCCTTCAGTGAACCCTTTGTCACATTGGTTCTATCGTCACACCTAGATATAACAATACATCACGCCCCTTTCAAGCTGGTCTTTGTACCTTGCTTGCTTGGAGACGCTATCTCTCTGTTTTTGCACCCTTTCCCTCAGACAGTCTTTTCTTTTTCTGTTTTAGACCATCTGAGATTTTCTAAACAAGAAACCTCTGTGACTGTGAGCTTTTAATGATTGCAGTTTTCATGGCGACACACAGGTCCTCAGTATAAATAAGGTGCCAGTCTTGTAACTATAACCCAATACGTATTGAGTACGAAGTATACCATTTTTCTACAGATATATTTTCTACATACTATTTGACCCCTTTCACTTTATTACATGAAAGTATAGTCTTAAATGAAGAGGATGTTTAGGGGTGTTGCGCATGCAGCCCTTGTCAGGATTATCTTTATCTACAAGGGGTATCTGCTGCCCTCTTAGCAACACCTTTCTCTCGGCTCATGTATTTCTCATTCATTGTCACCCTGGCTTTGTTGATGAGTGTTTGCAGCGCAAATAGAAACAGGTTGGAATATGTAAAGGTGTAGATTTTTCCGCACAAAGTGTTTAGCCGAACAAATAGTGTCAAAAATTGGCCTGGACTGATTGGACCCAAGCATGAAAGGGGATCTACATGTACACAAAGAAGGGAAGATGAATGAAGTTATGGCAAGCTAATAATGGGAGTGAGTGGGAGAAGGACATTATAGCAAACATAGAAAAACACACCCCCCCCCCCCTCCAAACAAAGGGGGGGGGGGGGGTAAAAGTAATAATAACAAGAATAATTAAAATAAATGAATTAACTACAATTTTTTTTTTTTTTAACGTAAAGAAAAGAGAAAAGAGAAAAGAAGGTTTGTTTGTTACCGAGGAGCTTCAAACACAAGGAGTCGTTATGTTACTCTTGATAATATGGTGTGTATCATCATCTGTCTAGTCTACTGATGTTTCATGTTTGACATGGAAGTGTTTATGAAGATATGGATTATTGACCCTTCCTGTATCTCTGCCAGTCTTATCATTCTTGTTTGTATTGTCAGCAATCAGTGCTCAGCAAGACTGTGAGAAATCCAGTTCAATCAAAGTAGCTTACAACATGACAGGTAGTCACAGACTGAAATACACAAGTTGGTACAGTGCAACGTACTGCAAGTAAATACAATATTCATACGAATTGCAATTTTAAGAAAACCGTCAGTGTTTGCTAATGATGCCTTTTTTGTGAATTGTGTGCAAGCCATTTGTCACTGCTCTGCATGCGATCACACAGAAGCAAAGAGAGTCACATGATAAAAAACCAGTGAAAAATACACAGGGGCTCGGGGCGAATTTGCACCTGAAATGCAAAAAAAAAGCCCCCGAAAGTCATAAAAGCTAAAGAGCCCCCCAAAATTTGCATAGAGTTCAATGCAAAACAAATTAAAGACTGTTATTTTCATGCAAGCAAGCTTGAAAAGTAGCCCCAAAAAGTATTTTTTCCCCTGTCAAAAACTATAATCTTCACTGATGATTTGAGAAAAGCAGATACACTGCAAAAATCAGTGAGATTTCTGCTGGCGTGAAAAACACACTCCACAGGTTGGTTTTTCGATATTGGTTTATACATGTAGTTGTGTAGAACCATGGTAGAACACAGGAATGTGAGACAAATTGTGTAAATGCAGCTATTGATAATGTGTGATGGAATTCTGTGAAAGTGAGAGGTGTGGTGTCAGGTACAAGGTTGTAATGAGAATGTAGAGGGACTGTGACTACTGGGTCTTATCAGTTGTTATGATGGGATCACAAGTATTGAGATAAGGCAGAGAAAGGAGGAAGTCAGAGAAGAAAGGGAATCAGTTCCAGGTGGTCCTTTACATAACATGTGGTCTTGATTCGCCCATTTACATTTTACATTGCAACAAAACCAAATAATTGAAAAACCATCACTTTTTAAACTAATTTTACACTTCTGGAAAAACCCATAAAAACTGTTGCTGTTTGATAATTCTGTTTATTGCTTTTATTGGTGAGTTGTGATTTCTCAGATTTCTATTTATTTAATTTCAGAACAAAAATATCAAATAACAAACAAAATTAAGGCAGGTTGAAAAAAAAAGAAAAGGGGACAAGAAATCAGAAGTTACTGTATTTGGCTCTAGTCAATGGAGTAGGGCCATCTGGTGCAGCATAAGAAACTGAGTGGAAGCTCTCCACCGTATTTGCATGAGTGCAATTCAGACTTCATTAATATGACCTCTGACATTGACAACATGCCTTGTCAACACCTACTCCACTACCCTTGAATCCAACCCAGACTAATTGCAACCTGATATAAGCAGGTCTTAATGAGCGTCCAGACAATCAATTCTCACTCAACAAGATTTACTCTAGACCACAATACCATTAAAGAAGCCTCAGCCAAAAGAAGTGCCCCCATTTCCATTGTCTAGACCTTCTGTGCACCTAGCTGTGGTGGTCCTAATACAGACCCCTTTTCAGGGAGTGCAAAGCTATTCAGCATCAAGTCCTTTGTGAAGTTATTGTTGTTTGTGGTCAAGACTATTTGTTCACACCTTGGCTTTGTCCATGGTCCAGCTTAGTCCAGCTGTATGCTAATTTTTCCATGGGCTTCAGAAAAACTGATTTTCTTCCCATTTTCTTCCTTCCCATTTTCTTCCTTCTTCTTTGCTCCTTAATTTAGTTTCGCACAGTGGTATCTTATGTTAGTTAGATGTGAGCCTTCATAAGTTTAGAAAGGGGGGGGGTTGAGATAGAGAGAGAGAGAAGAGAGGGTGGGGTAAGATGAAATTATGTTCATCACAGAAAAGTGGGATTTTCCAAATGATAAAAATGAAATAAAAAGGAATAACTAGTATGATGGTTAAATTTGGCCACACCTATCCATTTCAAAGGGTGCTCAGGAGCCCATATATGTAAATGTAAAGTATTTCAAGAAAAATTGCATTATCAGTTTATGTGCAAAGTTTATACTTAATTTAATAGCCTTTACGTTGTACATGATGAGCCAAAACACATTACACTATGTGGTCTTGACGAGATTCAAATGGTTAGTTTAAGTCCCCGAGCAGTAATTCCATGTTGATTGGTTTTTATTATAAAAGTCCTTTTCATTTGGGATCACAACATTTTACAGGAATCACAACAACTTTATGCAGTGGTATTAAACAAGATTACAAGGGTAATCTTGAGGCAGTTGATTGGCTTCAGACTCAGAGCTTTAGATGCTTGCATTTGACAGGTTTTTAGGCTGTTGCAAAGTTTGTGTCCAGTCAGAATATTCAATGTACAGAAATAGGATTGATTGATAAAAGGATGGCATTTTTAATCCCACATTGCCTTCAAGGTTTGAGTGGAATTGAGGCTATGTTTGATGGGTATTGAATACTCATCACTGACTTGCTATACATGTATGTCTCTCTCTCTTTGAGTATTTCTCTTGATATAATGTCACCCTTTTTTTTGCCTGCGTGCCTGTAGATGTGTCTCTTTCTCCTTTTTTCCTTGACGCCTTTTTTTCTTCTTTTTTGTCTCCTTCTGAGAATTTGTTTGTATGAGATTGATTTAGGAGGAGGTACATGAACATAACATATTTGTTAAAGGTAGGTATAGGAATGAAGGTAACAGATATTGGAGAATGTGCAAGAACCCTGATAGCTGATATACAATTACACTTCACAAAGTTCTGTGGTCTATGGTTTCATGCATACTGGACCTACCGAAGTGTCTTCTGAATCACGTTCTCAAACTCATTAGTGAATCATTACTCTTTACACCACTGTTTGCCCTCAACATGATATCCTGAAGTTCTCAGGATTTTCTCACACACAACTCTCCCCTCAGCTCATCCCTTTAACTTTCTCTTTCTCTCTCTATCTCTTTTCTCTCTCTATCTCTCTTTTGCCCTTTCTCTCTCTATCTCTCTTTCGCCCTTTCTCTCTCTATCTCTCTTTCGCCCTTTCTCTATCTCTCTATCTCTCTTTCGCCATTTCTCACTTTCTCTGTTTGATGTTTCTCTTTGTACTTTTTTACTATGAGACTTGAGAGCCTTCTCAGCTAGCAGAGTTTACACCAAACTGTTGCTGCTACAATAGAATGGGACATTAACTCATTCTTATATTTCACCCCAGCTACTAGCAAATTGTTACTGATCGCTCCACAAAGACACTGCAACAAAACCAAGATTAACGAAACTCGATATGTAATTTTTCTTGCCCCAAACCCCTACATCTTAAGTATTTTTTCCCCTCAACTGGTTTTGCCTCCAAAGCATGATATTTGCCTGAATTCTCGTACCCAATGCAACAAGGGGGTGAATGGAGCGCATGCATGTCTTATTATCGTGTAACCTACACCAATTACAATATGCCATACGTGGCAAACTATACAAAGTTTTGCCCCAAATGCATGATACTTGATATTTGCGAACAAAAAAGTGACGTTCTGTTCCAGCCATGTTGCTCATTTATGTTCTGATACTGTACTTATGACTTCCAATCTATAAAAGTGCTTTAGCATCACAGCCCAAGTCTTTTCTTGAATTTGATTTCTGTGATGTTTTATTGAAGAAGGATTCATGTCCTGAAGCAGATTACCAGTACTCCGGGGAAACAGGAAATAATGTACTTACAATGTGGGTTAATTACAAGTAATAACATTACAAATGAGAAATTGAGAGAGAGAGAAAGAGAGAGAGAGCAAGAGAGAGATTGAGAGAGAGAGAAAAAAAATATGGGGAGAGAGAGAGAGAAAGAAAGAGAGAGAGAGAAAGAGAGAGAGAGATTGAGATTGAAAGAGAGAGAAATATTAGGAAGCATGTACTTTTTGAAGAGCAGTGATTGCTATGAATACTGTTCACAAGCCTATTCACATTAGTACAGACATCAGAGCTCTAGCCAGTCATAAGATGGCACGTTATGAAGATTTTGTAATATACCAATGTCTACCAACGTGTAGACAAGTAATATAAAACAACTAGGGCTGTGCATGGGGCTATCCTTACTATTGTTCCAGAGACTTCGTAAATGATAACATGTTCAAAACCTAACTATCAATATACAGTTGTAAGGGGGAAAGAATGGAAGTAAACAATTTTTCATCTCAATGTACATGTAGGTAAAACAATGTACATGACCAACATTCTGAATCAGTATTGCATAACATGTTGCTACCAGTAGTAAGTACTACCCATAATATACCCCCTTGCCATTCTGTAAACAGGATGCTTTGTGCACTACAAAAATATCCACTTATACATGTAGATGAGGATGTGTACACCAACAAACATATAAACAAATAAATGCTTTATTGCCAGACTTCCTTAAATGTAAACCACTATTCTCTCACTAAGCTTTCAATGAAAGATGATGATTGGTTATTTTGTTGAAGCAACATCCCAACACAATGTGTTTAATGGTCTCTTGATGTGTGGAGAAGTTTGTAATTAATTATTGATGAAAAGTGGTCGATGACGACAGTTGGAGGGTAATGCCCTGACGTTCACTCAACTTCCAAAATATTTAATCTATCTGTTGATTGCCCAACAGTATTTCTGTTTCCGCACATCTGTGGTAAAAATTGATTTTCTGTTTTAAGTACCAATAATGGGCAAAATTACAATTTATTGAGGCTTAAGTGGTTTCAAATATTGGTAGCTTCATTTTATTCGATGAAATCAAGGATGCAAATCTATTCAAAATGTAGAATCTCAAAGAAAAACTAGAGGAATTAATGCCTTGACTTTGGCAAGCGAAACACATCAAATAAATTGATTGTTTTTCTTTCTTGTTTTACTGGTAGTCTTTTCAGGATAGTCTTTAATCCTTGGGTATTAAATTTTAAGTGAAGAATACATTATTTCATATGTGTTAACTTAGAGATACTTTTTGAAGAAAAAAATTGAATTTTAAACATCTCCTAACTTTCCAACAGTTGAGCATAATTGTGAGAAAAATGAAATATATTTATTTTGACTGTCTCACATGTTTGATTTTTAATTTGTTGCCACCCCCCTCCCCTCCCACCAAGAAAACACACCAAACAAATCAACAATATCGAGTTGGTGTTATCGTAATTCAAAACAAAGAATCCAGTTTGTTATTTTGTTTTGATAGGCAGCTGATTGGTACTTATTAATGTGTTTGTGTTCCCAGTGACTGCTCCACCTCCTATACCATCATATTTTCAGCCGCTCCTTTTATAAAGACCTAATCAAATCAATCAAATAGAAATTGACCCTCCCCACAAACAAACCCTGACTTGTAAGAACCCAAATAATGACTGAAACACGAACTTGACATACCCCTACATTCTAAATCTCTTCAACAAATTTGCACACCCTGAAAGAGTTGAGTCCTTAGTCAAACACCCAGCAAACCTCCTCACCCCAATGTTATGATGACGTTTCAATCAAAACTATGTTGCCCTTTGGATTTCAATCTTTTTATATTTTGAATTACAAAAATATATGCTCAGACGTTAAATCTACATGTACCTGTACATCTCCCATTTTCATTTCTGATGCAATCACTGTTTTGCAGAGTTTTTTACAGCGCAAGATCTCCCTTTTTCCCAATTCTCCACATCTATTTTGTTAACCGGAGCAAGATTCCTTCGTGCCTGACGGATCGTTTGGCCTCTTGTGTCTGAAACGAAACGCACATTTCCGTTAACAAACTCGCCCCTCCATCCCGACCGGCCAAGCCGCGATAATGAGTTTGCGCAAACGAGAAAGAAAGCAAACAGTAGTGGTGGTTTGGATTAGGTTACACTGGTTGCGCAGATATCTTACTTGCCTGTCGTTGTGTCCGGCTGCCCGGCCGGCCAGCTCTTCCTCTCGCTCGCTCTCTTGGTTATTCTGGCTTGTAGGAGATGTAATGATACTCTAGGGATTCTTGTCGGTGTGTTTGGGGGGTACAGTGTTGAGGTGATCAAATGCACCATTGATTACATTTTAAATGATAGGGATTGATGTATCAAGAAAGAAGCCTTGCTTGGTGCGTTCACACAGAAAGAATCTTTACTTGCTGTGTTCATACAACCATTGCTGATTCAATTGTAACAAATGCCTAGAGTAAGAGTAAGAGTGTGCCGATTAAGAGGAAGCTCTAATTTGGACTGTTTTTCAGAGCTGTCGTCTAAGAATTCTTTTTACATCTTTGATATGGGACAAGAGAATGAGGGACAGAGAGAGAAAGAGAAAGAGAGAGAGAGAGGAATAAGATGCTTAGCGGATGTGTGTATTCTAGTGTTTCTATCCATACCACTTGACTGCTGTCATATCAAGGGGATAATGCAATACACCTGTTTACTCTTTGATCAAAGGTTTCTCTTGCAACTTAACAGTTTTCCAGAGACTTGCCCAACATAGCAACAACAAAGAACTAAAGTTGCATAATGGATTCCATCCATAGAGGTTTCATTATTCTGTTTTTTCATAGCAGGTAAATGAAATTGCTAGTAAGCCGGGGCTAGGGAGAGAAACATGCATAATTTGAAATTTGTTAGTAAAAAGTTCTATTGAAATCAGCATACAGAGCCATGAACGGTTGATTTTGAATGGTAGTAGGATGTGTAATTTAGTTGGGGAGAATTATATGGGCTTATGGAAAGTCCTCTATGCATAGCTTGCCAGGTACCAAGTAAAATTGATTTCCAATCACCTCCCATCCCCTCCTATCAGTCCTATGCCCTCCTATGCCCCTGATTCAGCTTCTGTTTTCTAATTTTTCCAAAATACTATTTGATATTTCACTAAAAGTAAATTAAGAATAATCCGAGGAAATTGAAACAAAGCAGCACAAAGTGCAAGTTCACCTCATTGAACCTTTGTTGAACCTCTGTCTGATTAAAGATATCAGTTATTAAATAACATCAACTCTCTCATTATAATTTGTGTAAACCCCGATGAGAATCTAGTTACTTGCCGCTACACATCTATATTTGTATTCCAAAAGGCTGGTATTGCATTCAAACACAATTCAAAGTATGCTCATATAATCATGTAGTCAGTTATTGACTTGTTGACATTGATGTACATGTATTGTATTTATATGCATACATGTTTATAACTGTATTCTTTTGTTTTCTCTTTCTTTTATTGCTTCCTTTCATGACTGACTTTGGACATCGCATCATATTACAGGTAAGATCTTCATCATGTTTACAAAAGTGAATGTTGTTGTTTTTGTTTGTTTTTTTTCGAAACAGAAATTTCAGATCAGAAATTCAAAACATAATTATTTTTTTCTCTCAAAGGATTTGAATCCAACCCAATACTTGTACATGTATATGTACTTGTAAACTAATATTGTCTGCTATAAACCACAAGGCTAGGCACTCAAGTTGATTTATATTTTATAGTTTTATATTGTTTTTGTTCTTGGAGATACATGTACTAAATTAATTTACATAGTATGCAGTGCACTTTTTACCGGTATGATTAAGTCTATGTCTGGTTGCTAAGACTATAGGTACGCGGAGCACCATCTAGTGTTATCACCTAGGCACTTGCGACCCTTCTCCAAAAACCAAAGGATAATCTCCTTTCTTATGATGCTCCAAGAGTTCTTTGGGATGTTGTCGTCAGGAGCGATTCCTTGTTGTCGCTGGAGTGCATCAATGACAGGTTGGATTTGGGATGCATTTAGGAAGGGAAGGAAAGCATTGTACTGATTAGTATGTGGCTTGCATGCTTTGTAGACAATGCATTGGGACTATTGATAAAGGTGATGTCAGTGATTGGAAATGCAGTAAGGGGCAGCGAGGGAGGGAAACAAGCAGAGACGGATGTTTCCTCCTCAGATCAAGAACATGCTTGAATGTCAATTCATTTCATTTTCAATTCAATTCAATTCAATTTCAATTTCAATTTATTTAAGTTTCCAACAAAACAACAAATCAATTATAAACAATATTCTTATTCAGAGTTTTCGTTGTCACTCTCAACGTACAAAGGATTTTTCTTTGAATAATTTCAATAGATCGGTTTACTAACATATTCAAATTTCATGTATACTTTTAATACAACAATTTATTTGAAAACCTGAAAGCTCACCCATGGATTGCTCGACATAGTAACAAGAACTGTATGCAGACCAATATATCTTCTGAATATTTTTTCCATTGCATTCAACAGTACTTAAAGGTAAAGACCAATATTGGTAACGCCCCAATTTCAAAAAATGAAATGGAAGCTCTCATTACCAATCAGGTGAAAGAATATGTTTTGACTAATACATGATGATAAAAAATTTGCCGGGAAACCGCCTACTAATTCATATATTTGGTAAATTTGTTTCTCTCATGGTCGTGTGAGAGAGATAGGGTAGTCCCATATACGTCTTTCTGTGTATAATGCTTGTAACTTTACGAAGAATGGGCCAAATTTCTTATCATTTTGATGATTCCAGAACCTTGCAGATGCTAGATGCTAGATGATCAACCTTTTCTGATTGATTCCACAACGTTTCTTTCACAATGCAATCGCATGACCATTACTGGTCTTTACCTTTAATTTTTCTGACATTTTCACATAGTTTTCTATGAATGAGATTGAGACCTACATTGTAGCAATAACGCTATGCTACGGATTGTACTAGCATGATAGCATCCGTGCTATTAAAACATTAAAATATGTATGATTTCAACCTTGAATAGGGCATGCTGTACTTAGCATGTTATCTCCACTTTTAGTTTCAGAGAAACCATTAATTGCAATTGTGGTACATCCAAGCAGTGAACAGGATCTTCATTGAAAGATAAATTACCAGCAAATAGAGATTAGCCTTATGAAATAATAGAAATAATATTTTAAAAACCTGAGAGCTTAAATTCTTGGAAGTACAGTACATGCTTTGCCAGAATAATATATTTCACTAACCACATTGTAGAGATGGTGGAATACTAATGATGCTCCTCCCATTGACGTAATAGCTGTCTGTCTCATAATCCATCATTCGGGAAAACTAAATGTAATGACAGGATTGCATGAAATCTAAACACGATCATCCATGAAAGTAGGGCAGTAGTTTTGCTGTCAGACTTTCAGTGGAATTTTACAAAGATGGTATCTTACGAGGATTGTAAGTTTATTTTGTTTTTAAAATTAATTGAGAAAGTTAATAAGCATTAACATTTCGGTAGGGAAACTGTAGAGAAGAAAAATGGAAAACAAAGATGGAAAGGGAGATGTTAGGAAGGTAAAACAGAGTTTGAAAATGTATATTGGAAGGAAAAGGAAACTGATTGATAAAGTCTGGTAGAAAGCCTATTTATGATGAAGTAGTGCATTTCACGGCACATGAGTACAGTAATAAGGTCTTATATCATGCAGGCCTACATTGTACATGGTAGAATATCATAATCCTGGTGCGTTTCTCAGATATTTAGACAATAGCAAAAGGAAAATTGGAAGATTGCAACAAATGAATGAAATAATTGTTCCCCAAAGATTCAATGTAAGTCAGGAATAGGCCTGCTCTGCTCAGTATGTAGATGTCAATATTCTTCATGAGGGATTAACATGTATGTAAAACCTTCACTTTGCATTCTTTGTTATGACAATGAAGAGTACTATAATTTTCTTCTGTATTCACAATGTTTTTACATGTGTCATACTAAATTTCAACCTTGTCACATCAATTCATTCTCCCAATTATTACCAAGAAACCTGCTAATGCATGTTGACATACAACTAGGAATGTATTATGATTCATGTAATCACTTGATTACTGTCTTAACTGTTCTCCTTTGGTTTTCATTTTGAGCTGAATTATCCTCCGCAAGGCTCTTTCATGCTTGGATTGAGCAAGGAGAAAAGCATCATTGGAGCAAGTTAGCTCATCCAAAGTTATCACGATAGGAGCGCTACTCTAATCATTAGGACTACTTCTGTGAGCCCTTTGTCGGCACCATAAAATGGTCAGAAAACAAACAGGATTGTAAAGGGGTGGGCACACACTGAATTCCCTTGGGTTAATCATAATTATATCAATCTTTTGTGCATGATTATGGTATAGAACCGCCAAACAATGGCCTTGTGGGATCAACCTCAAATGTTTAATCAATCCATTGGGTTAGAAGTAATGTGCAATGAAAGGATGCAGAGATCTGAGTATTAGTGCACTGGATACACAGGACACTCCTACATCAACTCAAAGTGATAGCTTGTTGGATGGTTGTGGTATATAGTTTGCAGATCTGAACTAAGTTAAGGTCTAGAACTCTCTAAGGAATGTAGACTAACTTTGCATATACTCTGTACTGAATTGGTTCCTGACATCCATCGATATGTAAGCCCAAATCTTCCATCTTCCAGCTCAATTCTGATATCAATGATAAAAACAGTTAATAACAGATATAACTATTTTGGTAAGGTCTTTTTACACTTCTCAGAATTGAGATTGTGCCATTCAAACCTAAAAATATATCACTTATCAATTATTTAGTAGTTTTCCGGGTTAATTGGGTGAAATTATAACATGTACAGTAGTTGAAAGACCCTATATTACGAGCTGTGTAAAGAAATTTGGATAGATGTAACAAGGTTGGAAAGCTTACCATGTTTGCTTTCCTTTGAGCCAAATTGTAGTCATCATTTCTACAGGTTTAACGGTTGTGTCATGGGAGAATGAAAACACAGAAGTAGCTCTAACCGAAAATGAAAGATGGTGAAGTAGAAGAAAGGCTGCAAGGAATCTGTTCTTACTTTTCATGTTGATATTTGGTATTTATAATAGTGTTTGTAGAGATGCTGTTTAAATAGGTTGCTAGGTTGTTGTCATAGCAACAGACTATGGATGATGCTGTGCTCATGTTGTGTTTTCTCCTCAGGGTATGTCATGACTACATGTATATGGCAATATGGTACATTTGTACTTTTAACTCCTAACCTTTACTCTAATAATGCACCTCACGTTTCTATCTCTTCCTCTTCCGTATATCTCTGTATCAAACACTTTTTGCTCATGCTTTGTCCATCTTGCTAATGCTCCCTCTTTCTCTTTCTTGTTGCGTCTCAACTTCCATAGTATTTGAGAAACCAGATATCAGAAAGGAAAACCTCGCTTTTCTCTTTTAAAAGCTATGGATGATGTGCAAATTTACTGCATAACCATTAGTATTTATTTTCAAGTGACAAATTAAGCATATTATCCCAGTAAGGCCAGTATACATATATATCTCTCTCTCTCTCTCTCTCTCTCTCTCTCTCTCTCTCTCTCTTCTGCCTTGTACCCTCCTCCTCTGCTTTCACATATGAAATGCTAGCCAACCATAATGTTACAATTAACCTTTCCTTCATGTATAAATGACTCGTAGGTAAGCAGTCATTCCCTATCTCCAGCACCCTGCATTTTTACAAGCTTGCAACGTACATGTAACCAAGATACAGGCCCTAATAGTCAAATATGACAGGGTAATAATAATGTTAGCAAGTAGATGAACTAAATATTGTAGGATAACTGACATGAGAATAGTAATTAAAATGTCACTTCAACCTCAATTAAAATTGTATTGCCATTTTCATTTTTTTGCATTTTCCTATGCTAGTAACCCTGAAATTCAACCTGAAATAAACAAGGCATTTCAAAATACTTATTTCTTGAATATGGTATGAAAGATGACTGCAATATGGTATGGGAATCAATTTTATTGAAATAACAAAGACAGTATTGTATGGTACAAAATAACAAACATATTTATTCTCAAATTTAGCCTCAACACCAAATTTTTAGAAATGTAAATATGTAGATTATGTGCATTTATCTACTGCCTCTTAATTCAAAACATTAAATCATTTTGTTTCCCTTCAACGAATGTTCTTACCTTTATGTATGGTTTGATACAAGCACCTTTATAGTGCCTTACATAAATTTGAAGTTTGCTATGCGAATTTCAGCAGTCGCTACATGCCTTACAAATTTGCAGTCTTTCCATCAGCACATTTATGCATTAATAAATAATGCAAATTTAATAATAAGCACCTAAATGAATAAGTAATGGAAGATTATAAGTATATATACAACAGTGTCTTAGTATCTACTCATTGGGAGCCTTCTCCCGATCACAGATCACGTGCGGCACGGAGACCTGCGTCAGTGCGATTGTCACCCTCGGGGACTAATATCAGCCTGCTGCGATTTATCTGGGATATTGATTTGAACCTGCTCGTCTGCACTTGGCGGTGTCGCTACAAAAGAAACCTAGCTTTGGCTTTAAGGGATAGGTGGAATAAATAGTAGTTTATCGGGGGCGGGGTGGGGCAAGGGGAGGGGATTAAATAAGGAACTATACCATGTGAGAAACCAGATTATATCTGGCTAATCGTGTCACGTGACCTTAAAGGTGTTACAAAGTTTTGGTATGGGGTCATGAATTTGGTTCAAATTAACACATTGTAAGCATATGCGATCCTACAATATTCAGTGATCGTTGTCGCGATTGAAATCGAGTCTAAAGTTATGAAATTATAAATAATAAACTCTTTATGTTGTATAGCTCCCTCTCAAGGTCAAGATATTAATTTAGCTATGAAACAATGTTTCTTGACTAAAATCGACCAATTAGCTATTCCCGTTTGGAAATTATATATCACAACTACATATTCTGAGATTTTCATGGTCGCAGCTACCATTGTACGGCCATAGGCGCTATTTGAAAATTATCAACATTTACCGGGAGCACCGGTAAATTTTTATATTCAATTTTTCTCGAAAACAGAAGTGTTTTAGGGGCTAATTTTTTTAGTGCATATAATACATCCACAGGGGCATCCAAATATAACAAATTTTTAAAGATTCACTATCCACCCAATTTTCAAAATTTCCCAAAACTTTGTATTACCTTTAAGTGTCTGTGAGAGAGTGAAATCAGCTTACATAGTTACAAGAAATATTTTACTCTGCTTTACATTAAATTAAAAGAAAGTCGTTTTTTCCACTGCTAGTTTGTATAAATTCACCCCCATAAATGTACCAGAAGTATGAAGAAAATGAAGGATAAGATGAACACCTATTATCGAGTACATAACTTTGTGCGATCCAGGGAAGTGTAATAAATCAAAAAAATATATATTACAGTTTTAAAAAATAGTGCTATACATATGAGAGCTTTAGCCCCAACAGCCCTATTTCATATGATGTATTAAATGTGATTTTAGAACCCAAATTGTCTTTTTTGGTTGGAGGGCTTATGAGAAGGAAAATCAAAACATAGGATCAATTCATGCTCTATTTGATACAAGCAAAGATGATAACAGGGAACATCAAAGATGGTGCTTGGAGGTGAATTAGGACATGGTCAGCCTATTTCTTGCAGTTATTGCCTTTTATACAGATTCTCTTGTACTAGTAAAGATAGTTGAAATGGACTGAAATACAAATCAACTTAATCTTTATCACCTGTTGCAGAAAAAGGAAACAAGGGATTTTTTTTTTTTAATAATTCTCTGTAATAAACTAAAGTATTGCAATTAGAATAGCATTGGTTGAACAGACCTGTAACACAACACTATACTTGACATATATTTGATCACTTGTTGGACATTTTAGAAGCTTTGCAAAACATTTAAATACATTTTCACCCCTCATGAAGCTGTTTGAGACCAAGGTTCCATGCTTTTTCAGTCTCAGAAACTTCCTGAAACTTACCCATCTTGTCATTTGAATATTCCTTATAACTATTCTCTTTGCTACATATCTTTTTAGATCATTTTTATATGAAAGTGAAGGGTTAACAACTGGTGTTGTCAACTTGAATGATGACCAACTTCTTCCGTTCTTCTTTTTAACAATTCTATTGTATTTCTATGTTTCTTTGTTGTTATTTTTTAAAATACACTTTATACATATCAACTCTTTCTTTGCGTTTCAATCTCGTTCTCTCTCTCTCTCTCCATCGTGATCTTCTTTCCCTTTTACCTTTCTTCCATTAGCTTTATATAGGATATCACTTTCTATTGACTTCACATTAACTGCTCCATTTATTACCCATCAACTTGAATAACATTTCATCTATTAACCATTCTATTGGTTTCAATCTCTTTTATTTGCTCTATTTCTTCTCTATGGCTTGCAACCTTTACCACTTATACCGTCTGTCTAGTCATTCTAATTTTCTTTCTACTTCTCTCTTTCTCTTTGCCCATGTTATTTTTTTAAAATAATGTCTTTTCCCCTCTCTGTCTATGTCTGATTTTCATCTCCTACTTTGCCCATTTCTCTTCCTCGCTCCCCTTCTTTTTCTTGTTGAAACATTCAGTTCTAAATTTTGTTGTTGAATTTTATTTATGGTATAAGCTATCATCCTTCCTTTCATCTCTCTTTTTCATCTTCATTTAGTTTACACCTTTACAGTCATAAGTTATACCCTTGTCCTGTTATGTCCATTCCATTTCTCAGTTTATGCTTTTAGCTCTTGCGCCCTTTTGCAACTGCAACCTGTTATATTCTTGCCCCTCTATTGACTTTTGCCCACTCTTATTTTCATCAAGTTTTCATCAATTCTGTGAATTGCGGCCTCCCTCCTAATTGACCAATCAATATTTTCCAATCACAAGCTAGCCTCAGTGCTTCTCTCACTTTTATCAAACAGCCTCCCTCCTCCTCTCCCATGAGTGTTTGTGAAGAGATTGCGCCATGTTATCATCTTGTGAACATACACCGTCAAACATGATCAAACATTGTCTTGTCCTTGACGGGTCGTTAATTCCTCCCTCTCCTAAATGTTATGGAACTAAAACTATCGACATCGGATTTCGATTGGCATGGAACTGCTGGAGGAAAATCTATAGTGAGAGGCTCAGAAATGCCAATTCTAGAAGTGTGTGTATTTGTTAAAAAAGAGAGAATGGGAAAAAAATATGAGGCACACAAAAAGTGTAGTTGAAATAAAGTGAAAGTGCTTTTTACTCTGTTTAGTTTGTCTAATGCTGTCTAGGCCTTCATCTGCAGTGAAACATTCTGTGAACGTTTGCGATCATTGTATTGTGTTGCTTGGGAAAAGAGAACATGCACTTAGGCAAGAATTTCTTATATAATTACATTAGTGTATCATAAACCAATGGTGGATTGAATCCTTACATTCACAGATAAGACAAAATAAAATAGCATGATTGATAGTTGAAATGAAAAACATTTCATATCATCTCATATCTATGCTTGTGCTAGCCCTCTATAATGGGGAGGGGGTAATAGATTGATACTCTGTCACTCCTCATGACCCTAACATGTTTATTCACCAATTCACACACCATTTCACATTATATCTCCCTCCCCTCCCCCTATCCTCCTCTCTGAGTACCATTATCATACCTATCCTTCCCATTTAACAAATTTATGATTTTTAATATCCTGTTCCCCTCCCTGCGTTGAATGCCTCGCCTCTCCCTACCTAATGAATTATTAGAAATTGCATGAATCGGGGCCACCATGAACACATTTGCTTATATGAGTGTGATAGCTTAATTCAAGCGCACCTCTCTTCAACACTTTTATTTACGTGAACGAGATACACCAAAAGAGCGAGATTATTTCCGCCCAGTGGTTCGTTTGAAGTGTTGCCGCAATCGCCTGCAAACACAGGGCTGTGCAGTCAATAAAATGTGTTGTTACTATGGGCTGTGTTCTATCTGTCGGGTGGAGAGGGTACAGAGACTAATTTTGAGAAAAAGATTTGTGACGTGGGAACTCTAGATCCAAACTTTGGTTTCCTGTTGCACAACCAAGTGAATCACACAGTGTTTAATGCATTCAATTTCATAACTGACCTCCCTCTCTCATTCCCCTGGGCTAGCTCCATACAGGCATTATCCATACATGTAGGTAATGGGTCAGGTGTAGCAATGGTCATCTTTTCTCTGCCCAATTGTATCTAGGAAGCAATGATCATACAATTCCTGATTTAATTTGTGTAGAGTAAGTTACGATGATTGAATGCATACATGGACATGGAGACAACTAAATTCTACAATGTATATATTTATATATATAGTGTTTGGTGCAATTTTAGCTCTGCAGCTTTAAGAAAGTATGGTCTTGTATGAGATTAGGTAAGAATTGACAGACAAGAGCACTTTACAAGAACCCACTATTATTGTTATTATTAAAGAATGATGTTTGATACATTCACATCTTCATTAGACAGCATGGTTTAAAAATACCTCTTCCTTTATTTTGTTGTCGGTCTAACTCTGTGTGTCTATCCACCCCTGACCCTCTGTCTCTCTCTCTCTGTCCCTCCCCCCTCTTTCTCTCTCTCTCTCTCTCTCTCACACTCTCTCTCTCTCTCTCACTCTCACTGCTTTCTTTTCATTGATTTGTTCGTCTTTGTGTATCTGTGTTGGTATCTCCATCCTTGCAACAGATAATCAAAGTTTGTTCTTCAAGGGCCATAATTTCCCATAGTTTCTTACCAGAGTTAACCTGGTAAACTAGCCTTGCATGCCTCCAAGATCTTACTTCATTTTAACTACGTTGTCAACGAGGGCAAGGACAAGAGAGAGACAGAGAGAAACACAATCATCTGATCATATCAAATAAAATGTGCCCTCATGCAGAAAGATATTACACTCAAATTGCTCCCTGCTCCGAATAGTCATGTTTTTTGCTCCAAAATGAAAGTTTTCAAAAACATAATGCCTCAATTTTCCCTGTCCATATGCATCAATGAAACCCTGGGTTCTATCTTGATGGTTAAGCACGCCTCTCTCTATCCATTATTTTGGGGCAGAATCCTCAAGGTTACATTGCCATGACAACCATTGTTAATTTCATATTATCTGATTTCCATCCCCATCTCTACATGTTATCTATTTGTTTGTCATATATAAGGGCATTAGGTCATAGAAACCAAGTAACTCTTTCCCCATGAAAGAAATAAAGAGAAAAACCATTGCCATCAAAAGGTTGCCACTAGCATTGTACTTACATGAAATGTTGTACTCTTCAGCTTATCAATTCACAAGATTGGCATTTGTTTGATTGTTCGCTCCATTCTTCCAACCAATTTGTCTGGAATGAAAATGTATAAGTAGTAGAAAGAACAGAGAAGTTGCCTACTTGTTGGCAACTTCTCTGTGAGCCATGAGCCCTAGTGTAGAAGGGTTTCAATTTAGGAAATATTATTTTTGTTATATTCTTTTTAAATATTGATTTATTTCATCATGATTTCTTCCTACCATTATAAGGTTTGACATTTGACAGTATCAGTTTCAAGCAAAGTCTTGTTAGTAAGAAACATTCTGCTCAATTCTCCAATTTTATAAACCCCTTTAGCAACTGCTTTCATGATCATTTAGTATCTAAGCACAATTTTAATTAACTGTCTTGAAGTCCATCATGTGAGCATAGATGTTAGTTGACTCAGATGATGTTCATCAATGACATGGAAGGAAAGGTAATGATGAATAGGATATCATAATAGAATTCAGATTTTTTCTTCTCTCTCTCTCTCTCTCTCTCTCTCTCTCTCCCTCTCTCCTTTGATTGTTCTCTATATCCCGTTACCACTCTCCATGTAGGCCTATTGTTTCTCTTTCCCTTTCTTTGACCTTTTCTCTTAGTTCTCTCCCCTTTCTTCCTTCCTTTCTCTCTCTCTTTCTTCATTCCACCTTGCCCCTTTCTCTCTTCTCTTTTCCCTATCCTTCTCATTCTTCTCTCTCTGCTGTCTGTGTCCCCCATTCTCTCACTCATTTATCTGGATACTGTGTGAATATATGAGTGGTTGCACAATCCAATATATTTCCATTGATTGAATCTTATCATAAATTCATGAGCAGGCAAGATAGAATTCATGATTTGATTGTATTTGTCTCATCCTCTCTCTCTCAAAGAGTCTTTCTGTCCTTTACATGGCACTTTTGGCAGTCAGTTTTTCTGTATATACCACATTGATGAATTACATGTACATCTCAGTCCTCCCCTTTCATTTTTTGTATGTTTATCATGATCTGTTTTATATCTGCCTGTATGCAAATCTTTAAATTTCCTTTTAAAGTTTTTTTATTTGTTTATCTTCTACTCATTATTTGTATTGCATCACCTCTTATTTGTCCCCCCCCCCCCCCCCCCAAGGTTTGTGATTTATGAACTAAAAAAGTTGACGAAGACATGAACTCCTATCTACTTGTACATTTCCTAACTCATAATACTGTAAAGAGAAACATATTATCTCCTTGGGCTAGAAATCCCTATGTATAGCTATATTCCTGTATATTGTTACCCCCCCCCCCCCCCCCTCCCCTCTATCTCTCTTTCCATCTCATGCCAGTGACCTGTTATAGATGTGTTTTTGCATCAGAACAATATTTGGTTGGGTAGGATTTGCAAATTTCAGCCCAGGAAAATCCAATAGCCCTGCAGCATTGCAAGAGTCAATACACAAGCAATAAGGACACCAGAGGACTAACCCTGGGAATGAGATATGTAATAAGTCAGACCATGTGCTTGTAAAAGAAACAGAGTTACTACTATATGAAAACGATAGCATAACATATAATATGTATTCATATGAGAGTCCAAAGGGCTTTAGCTTCACATGGGGATTAATGGCCCAAGGATATGCTATGTTTCTCTTTACAATATTTTAAGATAGATTTGAAAATGTACAGTAGAAAGTAGTCTATGTCTCTGTCAACTTATTTTAGTTCATCAATCAGAAAGTTTGATATATCAGAAGTATAAGATAGCGTTATGAAGTAAGTCAGCTTGAACTAGTCAGTCAGTAAGTGTCACCTTTTTACTCAGATGCAATAATTCCCTATTTAGGCGTGATATCCTAATTGCACTTGGGGAGTACATTAAAAAAGGACTTCCGAGAAATAAGGCTTGAGGGAAGAGGGTATTATGTGCCTTTTGCATTGATATATACTTCTATGCCTTTTGGGTTATAAACCTAGCAGCAAGATTCCGTCTCCATGATGGTTTTAAGCTGCAAATTAGTCTTAATTTAATCCCCATCAATGAAGAGGCATTGAAAATCTTACCAGACTAAAAGCCTTTTAGTCAGTGCTTAATAACACCTCTCTGCATCTTTACAAGTCGTAATTCACAGCGATGCATTCTTTCTGCTCCCCTTTTGAAGTAGCAGGAATTATCTGATGCAATTTTAATTACACTCTGCCCCTCTGTCCTCGTCCCATTATCGCCCAGGCACCAGTAACAGCAGTTTGCCACTGAGGCATTTCAGCAGACAATATCTTGGGATAGTGTTCCTCCAGAAGGTTAATTAGTCAGCCGCCTTCATTAGCACCAGCCTTAAAGTGTTTACCCTGCATTAGACCAAACTCCTTATGGATGGCTTCTATCCTCTCTATCTTACACCATAAACTAATTAATATGAAGTCACTACTTGGAGGGTTTTTTCCTTTGAGTAGAAGAGAAGATGGAGCATCTTAGCCTGGTTCTGAAGAGAGAATATAAAGTAGAGATTGCATGGAGGAGGAAAGTTGTAATAGAGTCCAGTGGTAGAGTGGGAATATGAAACGGATTTAGAGAGACATTGAGAATGGAGGAGAGAATAGATAGGTGAAGTTATAGATGTATTGATAGAGAGAAAGGTAGAGATGAAGAGAACGAGAGGGATGGAGAGAGAGAGTGTTGTGAAGATGATTATGAACCCTGCCATATTATAATAGACTAGGGGATAGCACTTAACTGCACATCAGGATAAAATGACATCTGGATTTATCCTCCATAGAGATATTATTCACATTAATTATGAGGAAGTTATTTTCAGAAATGGTAATTAAAAATGAATAAGCACATTGTTAATACACGTCTTATTAATATTTTAGGAGTATTTCCATTCTGCTTGCAATGCTGCCTCCTTTCCTGCATCGGTTCAGCAGTATACTGGACAGAAAAAGAGTCAAATGGAATTGATATATTTGTGGTGACATTTTATCAATGCGCTCTCACATCAATAGTTCATTATGGCAGAAAAAAAAATCAGTTATGGTGGGGAGATATCAATTCCAAAATCTAATTTCTCACTTCCAGAGTGGTCTATTGATTGCGGAATGTGTGGAGGTGAATAAACCAGAGCCGGGCGGGATCTTAGCTGTCAGAGAACTGTTAAGTATTGGTAATACACGTAATCTGATAAAGGGCAATGAATATATTGATGTGCTTCCAATGTAATTATGGCAGCATTTAGGAGGAGGATGGAATGAGAGCAAGAGAGTGGGCACCGGTTGAATCGTGAGGCAAACCAAGATGGGTCAATGCTGGAGCAGGGAATAATGGTGTGAGGTGTAATTTGCAGGGATTGCGTTACAGGCAGATCAATAATTTGTGTTGCGCCCTCATTGGCAGGCCTTGGATGAGTGCATTGAGATTGATTTGTAGAATCTGTGCGAGGAAAGTTGTTTGTTGATGTGGTGCGTAGTATTTGAGGAGGGAAAGATGAGAATTTGAAAGGAAGAGAGAGCTCAGAAGGGGAAGTGGGCAAATTGAGAATGGGGATAGAACTTTGTTTTCTTGTAATTTCATGTTCAAGTCCAAAATTATTTGTAAAGTTTGTTTAGGGAGTAATAGGGTTAAAGGTAGGCCACTGTCACTACTAACTGTGATGACAAACTTACACAAAAATGTCCTTGGACATGCAATAGAGAGTTGCATGATCGGTTGTGACTGTGGCTTAATGCCCAGTTTATTTCATAAACATACTTTGGTAAGTCTGGTTTTACTACAACATGTACTACCATACTACTGCGCTGGATTTGCTTTTCTTCCTACTTCTACTACTTCAATTCTGTTGTCTACTTCAACTTCTACTTCTACTTCTTCTTCTTCTATGACTACTTCTACTTTGTACTTATACTATTATTATTATTATTAAGGTTTTGCAAGGGCAGGTGTTACAGCATACATTTACATTTAATTACATTTCTATTTTTAGTATGTTAACTTTTCCTTCTACTACTGTGTACATTAAATTGATTTTTAGAGATATATATTGATATAAACATAATGGAGAATAGAGTATGTAAAGTACATACAGTTCACAATCTATAAAACAATTACCTTGGATGAGACTGAGAGCGGAATGAGAATGTATTGGATTAACACACAACGAGCAGACAAACTGTCTGGCTTTCCAACATGCCCTGAGTAATAATACGCTATCCCCTTTAGTCTACAGTGTATCCAAACCAGCGCATTGATTTTGTATTATGAGGTTGATTGATGGGTGGCAGAGCATTAATGTTCTACCACATACCTCGCCCTGTTGTTGTACATTTAATTATATATTTAGCTCTATATCAGAGAGATTAGGTTACGTAATGCTGCTAGGACCTCATTTGATATATCACAATAATGTAATGAAGAATGCCCATTACCCAGGTCATGCATCAAATATATGTTGTGTGTCAAATACATTGAGGATCTTTAGATCTTGAAATAATAGGCAGGTAAAAGCTCACTAGTGACTGGCATAGTCTGCCATTTTCAAGATGTAAAATACATAAGCTACTCTTGTGCTCCCACACCCTGATTCTATAGTTCATATGGCTTTATGAATGAATGCTGACTCAAATAATGCTCATGCAGGTAACACTTTTGCCTAAAGGCCTCATGAATTATGTAACGGCTTGAACTTGAATGTGCCAATTTAGATGTTTATCCCTTGCCATGTGTTGCATGCATCCTCAATCCTTTTAATTTCATTTTAACATCAAGACATATAGGGAAAGACATTCTAGAAAGTTCTAAAAAGGAAGGCAGCCATTATATGTAGATCTTGCCTTGTATTTCATGAATGATAAACAATGTAGTCATGATCCAAGTGTGGCTGTCTTTACCTGCCCAAATGAGACCTAACCTTGTGTTCCGTTTCACACCGATCGTGTAATTGATTCCAGACACCTCAGCTTGTCGCCGTAGAAACCTAGCAGCTACAACCAGACAGACAATCAGAACAAACCCAGATGAGATGAGCTAGAAAATATAGACAATACAAGGAGGAGAATAGGAGGCTGGGTAGGATCGTAGGGTGATATCCCACAATGCCCCATGGCAAACTGGGATAACGTACCGGTAATGACCGTGGGCTGGGATATCGCGGAGAAGGTTTCATTACGATATCGGCTTACCAGAATGCCCGGGACGCAACTCTCATCAAGATATCGTTATCGACCCTTGCTAATATTTTATACCAGTGGCTTGCATGGGATGTAGGGTGATGATAGGAGATGGGAGGGTGTGTTATGGGATTCTTGTCAAGAGGGTTGGTAAACATCTTCTGCATCCTCCTCTGCTTTCTCCTTCTGCTCTTCCACCTCTCTCTCTCTCTCTCTCTCTCTCTCTCTCTCTCTCTCTCCTCTTCTTCCTTCTCCTCTTCTTCCTTCTCCTTCTCTTCTTCCTTCTCCTACCCTCCTCTTCCTCCTTGTGTATCTGATTTGAGTTTATGTATGTCCTTGGAGTGATTGTGAATCCCAATTGTATGTGTTAGCTGGATGGGGCAAATGTTGGTAGTTTGAAAACAGCTCTCAAATAGCAGCTCCCCCCTCCCAGAGCTTTCAAACAGCTCTCAAATAGCAGCTCCCCCCTCCCAGAGCTGTCAATATCTGCACAAGCTATCCTTTTCACAAATGACAGGGGCACATACATTAACTTTGTTACATTTTGTAATATTGCCTACTTGTTTGATATTCTACTTTTATATCTATGATTGTATAGGATGTTCAGGCCATAGGATCTTTTTAACATCTTCTATCAAAAGTAACAATTAAAACAAGGGGAAAACTAGGTGGTACATGACAGTGTTACTATAAAAAAAGACTGCATAGAGGGAGTATTTACAGCCAAGATGAAGCTCAATACTTGTTACATGAAGGCATACAATCAATGCTATTCATTGGATGAAATAGATTCCCATCCGTCCCTGTGAGGATTCTAACTATAGAGGAGAAAGGGAATGATGTAGGTCATGCAGGGTTGCAGAGAGTCAGCTTAGGTTTCTCCTCTCATATGTGAAAGGCATGCAAAACTAGAATATAATACCACTGAGAAGCACAGAGTGTTGAGAGATAGCTCATGCAAGGAATATGTCACGGTGGAGGTTGAGAAAGTATTATATGGCCGGACATCATTCAGACTCCAATGTCTGGTCTTATCTTAGTACCAGATCATTGTGAAGAGAAAGCGTTATGGTCAGAAGTTTGATATGAGCTATTGAATACTTTTACATCTAGTTCATTTATATTTAGACCAAGTGTCTGACAACTACCAAGCTGGGAAAGTTCAAAATAAAAACTACAAAAGTTATAGCTATATTTATTCAGGACTTAAACCAACACTCCTTTTGAGATAAGTCAGCAGAAAATAGATTATTTAAATAATTTACCCTTTTATCATTCAGTATTTAATATATACCGCGATGTAGACCTCTATAACATTTTCATCTTAGTAGTCTTAAGCCTAGACAATGATGAGATACAGAGAATAGTTCATGTTTAGGAGGTGTATGATAACCCAAGGATACAGGCGGCAGGTTAGAAAAAAAGGGATGAAAATGAGATTGGTAGTGACAGTGCTGGGACTAGAGAGACCTTGCTACATGATTTCACTCAATCCACTCCAATGACTCTAACAGACCCCTACTCATCCATAGCACCATTCTCACTCGAGGGGAAGATACGAGGCAAGCACTGCCTGCACATTGCATGTTATACACATTACACCATGCGCGCAGGCCTATATGAATTGTGTATGGTATTTTACTTGAGTCTTGAGACCATCGGGCATCAACAAAACTGTCACGCTATTCTGAAAAATTTGAAGGAGAGAAGGTTCTTTGTTGTGCATGTGCCCCCCCCCCCTGTACTTTATCTTACCAAGTAGTTCCTATTTTACCATTTCGATACCAAGGCTATATCTCCTATGAGAAATCTATGTCCCTGGTGAAATAAGTTGATTATGAGTGAACTTCAAAGTTCAAAAGTAGTTGCTCATCCTGAACTATGTCATACTGCACTAAAACATCACCACAAGGTAAATCGCTGCGTTTTAAACCAAGAGGAACTCTGAGTTTTCAGTTTGCTCTTCATCATCGACATTAGTGATGAGGAAGTAGGATTCTTTGGTGACAGTGACATGAAGCCAATGTACCTGCTAGATAGCTTCCTGTGTAGGGCATGGGTGTTGAATGCGTTAACAAGGAATCATACACATGTCGACATGGCCCTGCTAGCTCACTTATCACTTGCCGTTTTATTATAATCGTAGCAGCACGGTGACGATTTGGGATGGGTTTTTCATACAGCACTGCAGGGAACAAGTCCATGAAGCAGTTAGTGTTGAAAGTTCATTGGAAAGTCAGGGTTGGTGCTGAATGTTGTTCAAGTAGTGACATGATTATTCTGATACTTGATAGTTGGCAATTTGGGCTTTATACATCTTCGTCTGTAAAATTACTGATATATCTTGTAACCCTACTGATGTATAAAGAATAATGAATTGCAAAGAATCATACCAAATTTAGTTTCACATCTTGTTGTACGTAACAGTCCAACCTGTTCTCTAGAACCTGTGTGTATGTAGATCATAAAGCTGAAAATATTCTGTAGAATAAAGATGATAACTGCAGACACAAATCCTTTTATTTTCTTTTAATTTATCAATGTCAGTATTTCAATTGTATAGGAACCTACAACCCACCTATCAAAACAAAACCATTTCTCAGCAAATTCTTGACCGGACTCCAGATGTATTGTAGTGCTGAGCCTGAGAGAGCAAGTCAACATCTATAAATCAACCAACATTTCAAAAGTCCAACAGTCAATCCATCTTTTTCTGTAGAAAGACTTTAAATGCAGCAATCTCTTTCTTTGGATCATTTACTATGCTGGTGAGATGACATGGAATCCTCCATTGAACGGCTTGGAAGAATGTCTTCAATTCTTGATCTCCTTATTTGACCATCTTAAAATGATGATATTTATTTATTGAAGGACATCATGGCCATTAAACTGCTCAATAAAGAATATGTTACTTTTCATGACTGAATAAAACCTTGATGTGAATGTAAATGTAGGCATGAGCTACATGTAAACGTGTTTTTCCTTGTATGTTATCCAAAAATTATAGGAAAGAATAGAAATAGGTAAATGATAATTGTGAGGCCAGGGAAAAAGCAAGTCATGAATGAAGCCCTGTTCCTATTTGCCAATAATCTGTGAAAGAGAAGCCCTGTTCCTATTTGCCAATAATCTGTGAAAGAGCCACAAATGTGGCTACTTTTTTACAAATACTTTACCAATAGCAGCAAATATATCTAAATGGTACCACTGAATAATATTGTACTTTGCTTCCTGTAATTCGCCATTTAAAAAGACTTTTAAGAAAAAAGAATATATCTGATTGAATAAATGAGGAGGGATATGTTGAATGCTCAAAGCAAAGTAAACAAAAAAGTAGAGAAGTAAAGTGTAGGCCTGATGTATAATGAGAGATTTAAAAGAAAGTTACAGTATCAAAACAAAATCATTGAAAATGTGAGGATTTGGAGCTGGATTATGTTCCAATGCGATGCACTCAAATGATTTCAAAAGAAGTCTTATTATCTAATCATGATACTAAATAATCAAGCTACATCTATCCATGGAGATTCCACGATAAACAACTATGAAAATTGATTGTGTAGAAATAGATATATACCTTAAAAGGGGCACGACATGTTTAAGTAATTGTGTTGCATTAAATAGCTGGAAACAGGAGGAGAAATGGGGGCTTATAAAGCAGCTATCCTTGTGGCCTTTTATAATAGTTGGATCCGAGTGTAAGCTTTAGATCGGATTATATTCTTGAGACCGCCCTGCCTGCAAACCCAGTCTGATGTGTATTATAGATGATGCTCTCTCTGTAGGGAGTAGAGCAGCCAGCATACATGGTAGCAGCATTCAAGAGAGAGAGAAGGCAAAGTGGTAAGGAGCAGCAAGGCAAAATGATAAGGAAAGCTAGAAAGAGAGAGAAAAGATGTGATTCTAAAGAGCAAGGTTAGTTCCTTTTGTGACAGATGGAGCCTGGTTTCAGTTGTCATGGTGACCTGCTATTCATGGTATATAGGTATTCTTCATAGGAAATGTATCGTGTAGGGATAGGATGAAAGGTGTATGTGCATAAGTAGTACGCCCTTCTAAATATCTAGTGATGGTAGTGAATCATATTTCTAATATATTGGGACTCAGTTATACTGTGTAAATATGTTCTTTTTCCAAGTAATACAATTTAAATTCAGTTGTGTTATCATTTAGATCAGGCCTTCTCAACTAGTTTATTAGAAGTGCCAAAACAAAAATTTATTGAGGTTAAAGTGCCAACCTGTATGTTTGGTGACTGTGTTGCGAGGGAGCGTAGCGACCGAGCCGATACCGGGTGGGGTCCAGGGGGCAAAGCCCGCGGAAGCTAGTGGATTTTAGGGCTTTTTTAAGGCCCAGATGTGGCATTTTTAACACCTTTTTGTTCCATAAAACATCAATCATAATTTCATACAATCCCTGGCTAAAATCTACACAGGAAGTTAATTGTAGTTATGTAGTTATTTTCGTGCAATAAACACGGAAAATGTCAAAATCAAGTGAAAATCAAACAAACAAAATGGCTTGCTTACACGTTGTGATCAAATTTGACTGCGACTTTTTGATTTTGCTGAGTTTTTTAATTTTAAAATATAATTTTTTAATTTTTTCTTTCTTTCATTTTTCGTTTTTCATTTTTATTTGTTTTTTATTATTTGTTTGGAACTGACGCGCGTCACTTCGACTGATTGCAAGCGCCACAAGTGGCGCGCGCGCCGTCAGTTGAGAAGGCCTGATTTAGATCCTTGCAAAGCTCATTATAAGCAAGGAAAATAATATTGACATTGAAAGATATTTTGTGTAGGGCTACAGACAGTGTGCAATGATATTTTTTTGCAAATATTATTTTGAATTATCAGTTCTCGCCTCTCAGCAAAGTGGTTTATTGATTCTTTTATACAGTAGACATCATTGAGCTGTTGTTTTTGTTTTTATTTTGTTATATACATGTCTGACTTGCAGTTGATATCTGATACCCTTTCTCAATATACATATAGAAAAAACATGTATTTAGCAGAGGTAAATGTCAGATGCCATTTTTGTCTTCATTTAATAATAATAATAGCCTAATAGTCCACGCCAAATTTTATTAAACCGAAACGGAAATTCTTTTACCCTATAACAAGGCACCCATGCATCAAATTGTGAAATAGGTAAACCAATTTTTGGTCTACTGTGTATCTACATGTACCACACAATTCAAAATAAAGGCAGGTATTAATATAGAGGGGTATATATTGCCTGTTCATAATAAATACGCTTATCTCATATACACAATTCGTTACAGTTCTATACCCAACCGAAAATCAGCTTAACCCTATTCCCTATACATGAAATGCTATGGCCTATACCATAAATTTTCTCTCATTTCATTTAGCGGCCAACATACGCATGACCAAGATGAATTGAGATTTTTTTAATAAAGGATCCAAGAGAGAAAGGGAATGAAAATAACCAAGAGAAGACTAAAGATTGATGGAGCCCAGGCAGCTAGCCAGAAGTAGAATATATCTAATATTATTTATGCATACCCAGCGAGCAGAGCGCCTCTCATAATTCAATACAATCGGTGGACTTTATTTGGGTTACCCTGCTGTGTTCTCTACTGCAGGATATATTTCTCCATGCTTATAGATATTTTTTGGAAGTAGAAAAATATTTACTGTGTTTCTCTCTCTCGGTCGTAATGAAAATTTGTTAGCATCAGGTGAAATTGAATATATGGTGGGTTATTTTTGTCCTTATTCCATCTGTTGTTATCTTTCCTCTTTTTTCTTTGTTTATTTGTTTGCTTGATTTTGTACTGGTGGAATTCAAATTGCTCGTCTGGTTTAATGTGAGATCAAATGTTAGATGTCTGTTATTGTGACAAAGTATAGAGGTTTCTTTTTATTAGATTTAAATCTTATTGGTGAAGGAAATTAAAAGGTTAATAGAAAAAAAGAAATATAATAGGCCTGCATAAAAGAATTCAGCAAGGATAAATTGTGACAATAGTAGATTGAAAAAGAGCTCCTGTGAAAAAGAGCTATTTTAAATCTCTCCATGTCTCTCTTTTTGTTAGTGTCTCATGTACTCTAAATAATTATATGAAATGTGCCCTTTCCTCTCATCTTCGTTTAGAATTTAAGATTGGCTTTTTAGCCAATCTTTCTTTATGTTGTTAGTGCATTGACCTTTCTGGGATTTATGTGTTCAGTTAATTTCCATGAAAACTAACTGAGAGAAAGCTCCTTTGATGAACGCTGTCATGTACTTCTATAGATAGGAAAATGTCAATTTGCCAGGTAAGAAGAAAGGGTTATAGAGAGGTGAAATAATTCAGGGCTTTCTTCATTTTCAGAATTTAAATTGATGAGGAAAAATGAAAATTAATTTGAGAATTCCGGCTCAAAGTTCATCAGGGTGACATTAGATTAGAAAAGCAAGCTACCGGTAGGGCATATTCCACAGGGTTCAAATTTTGTTTATTGAAAAGACATTGGCGGTTAATATTTGTTGAGGTTTTATTGTCAAAAAGCAAAGAAGAGTAGTATATCAGTGGGTTCGGCATGTTTTTCTGATTTTTATCCTGTTCCATATTATTTATTAATTGATCTGGAGATAAAGCGGGAGATAAAGCAGGGTCCAACAAGTACAAGATTTTGTTTGTTTACTCAAAGGAGACTGAGATCTATCCCGGCTCTAATATTGCAGACATAAATTTTGTCAAAGTCAAGGCATAGGAAGGTGTATGTCAGTTTTATAGGTATCGTTAGAGAGGGTAGTCAGAGGCAAGTCAGAGGCAAGGCGGTTAGCCAAAGAGACCGATAGAATGTCCAAGTGAGCTCGTAGGAGACCTAATAAAAATGACTCAAGTATTTATGAAAAGAGATATGTTTATGTCTCGTTGAGTTTTAGGAGGAGGTAATATAATATAGGGACATTGGTTGAAGTAGTTCCTGTCTTGGCTTAGTCACTGTATTGAGACGATAGCCAGATGGGCAAACTTTGGTTGGAAAGAGAGAGTGGTTTTATAACTCAATTTGTCAGGACTATCTTACATCTTGTATGGTGAGGTGCATGACTGCTGGGCACCGTGTTTAGTTTTGTGGTGTTGGGTTTAGTCTGAGGGTGTGGAGTTGCTGATTTGCTAATGATGATGACGTTGTAGTGATTCCCCTAGTGAACGTGTGTCATCCTCTTGAATCTTGTTTGAGGTGATACAGGACATTTATCCCAATGTCCATATTTAATCCCCATGTGATTAATAACTCTTCATTCAAATCTATTTTCGTAACAATATCAATTTCAATACATTTCCTGTTTTTTGTACAAAGATTTGCATGATATATGCGAAGGCCTACTCTTTCATCAAATATGGTATTTGTTTCTCTGCTGGGAGACAAAAATGTTTATGAAAATTCTTTAAAATTGATTTGAACCTGGTAAATGGTTTAATCTCATGATATTATTTCTTGGAACCCATATAATACCGCAAGCCAACAAACATTGGTTGACTGACTGGTGTGGTAGAGGTTTACAGCCCAAACATACCCAGCTAAGCAAAATAAACATGTTCAGCAGTCATTAATAACAGAGCTGATGATAGATGTTCATTGATTGTCAAACAAACAGGGTACCATCATCTAACCATGAACTTGTGATACTAATATCAGGTCACTTCAGCCAAACTACCAGGTCAATTTTCCTCTGTCTGCCTCTCCTCCCTCCCCCTCTCCTACCCTCTCCCTTCTCTCTCTCTCTCTCTCTTTCTCTCCCCTCCCTCCCCTCCCTCTCTCTCCCCTCCCCCTCCCCCTCTCCCTCCCCCTCTCCCTCCCTCTCTCTCCCTCCCTCTCTCTCCCTTCCTTCTCCTCTCCCCTCCTTCTGCTCTCCCCTCCTCCTCTCCCCTCTCTCTCTGCCTATTTTCTTTACCTGTTTCTACATATGTCTCTCCCTCCCCTCTCTCCCTCCCTATTTTCTTTACCTGTTGCTACATATCTTTTCCCCCCATTCTATGGATCCCCAATGAAGGGTGTATCATTTATCAAGTTCAGTATCACCAAACAGCTCTGGGCTTGTTGTAAGCAATCTCAGACGAGGACGAGACGGCTGGCTGGTCAGAATATGGCGTCATCTCTGTCTTCTGGTTATTGACTCCAAGCCCTATGTTCCTCTCTCCTGGCCAACTTTGTTTCTTAATCCTCCCTCTTCCTGTTTACTCACTCCTGACAAGGAGTTTCTATACTCCTGGTAGATTTACTGGTGCCATTTTGTATCATCCCAGCTCTCATCCCTACCAGGTTGTTCAGTTTTGTTACCTGTGTTCAGACTACCACGATTCGTTGTAAAGCTATACGAGAAGTAGTTAACTTTTCCCCGTCTCAACATTGTATAAAGAAACACATATTTGAGCATTATTTTGAACGAAAACCCAGTAAAGAATTAGGGACCCGGTCGAGTCTGGATGTCCCCCCCCCCCCCCCCCCCACCAACCACCAACCAAGAAAAGAAATGTATAACTGGGCAGTGCTTATACAATATTGTTGCCAACTTTGTACACCTCTTTTGCTAAACAAGGATTCTTTATACAGGGTTTGTATAAACCGTCTGTAGTGTGAACATGCTATTTGTCAGGGATATTGAGAATGTCATTCTGGTATGGATGCCTGGATGGGATTTATAGTGTGTTTCTGTGCGTCTTGTTTGGTGGGTTTCAGTTTTGATTAGAGTAGAGGTCTTCTTCTATCTCTTACAGGCTCTATGATCATGAAATAGTAGACTCCTCATTCTCTCGTTTTATTAGTAGTCTTCTGATGCAGGCATCTTATATCATCTTCAAATCTATTGGTGTCTTTTTTAGGAATGCTGCCATTGATTGATAATGGTCAGACTTGTGTTTTTAAATGTGTAGAGAATTTGAAATGAATTTCAGACATGGACATGTATTACAATAAGTTGGCTCCGGACCTTTAGCTCCGAATATTTGCTTTTTCTATTTCACTTGCCTCTACAGAAAATGATGCACATTAGATTAATCAAGCACTAGTTTATTTGTAAGATGCATTGTGTTCAGATTATTAGTTTAGTGATCATTTCACTGAGCTGGCAAGAGTACCTTATAATCCTATTAATTTTTGACAAAGTAGATGGTAGCCCCTGAGAAAAACCATGAACCCACTTTTTTAACTAGTTGATCATAAAAGTAGAGGTTCTTCTGTTCAGTGTAGGAAGGTCAGTCTAATATGCCATGCTGTGTTTACATGTGTTTAGGATGCTGTTTATTTGGTTTAGATCAAACGCATATTTCAGCCTTGGCTTTAGTGTACAGGTCAAGTTTAAGGGTGGACGCTGAAAAATAAATTCAGAGTTCCAGACCTCCAGAGATATTTTATGAAGCTTCTGCAAAATCTCACGTACCTAGAGTAGACTAAGATTATAAAACTTTCTGTCAAAGTAGGTAATTAAAATATTGTACTCATATTTTTCTATCATCATCATCTCCATTTTTTGCAGTGTCCTTTTCTTTTTTCTTTCACTGTCTCCTCCCCTCGGTCACTTCCCCCGTTTTATTTTCTCCCTCTCTCTTTCTCTCACCCCTCTCCTTATATATGCTGTCTCTTTTATTCTCTTCCTCACTTTCTCATGTCCCTCCCCTCTCTCTCTGCATCCCACTCTCTCCATCTTATGTTCTCTCCCCCCTCTCTCTCTCTCTCTCTCTCTTTCTTTCTTTATCTTTCTTCCCTTGCTTGGTCCATTTCTCTCCTATTTGCAATGTTGGTTTCATGGTTTGTCTTGAACTCTCCACCCTTCTATGATGTAAGATGCATGAGAAGCCGTCCCTCTGCTCCAATCTCTAACCCATCCTAAGTCAAGAGCACAAGTAGCAGAATTGAACTTAAGAGCGGAGACACATATTTCCCATAAATCCACCATAAAGTACACATGCCTACTCTCAGTGGAATGTTAAAAGGAATTTATATTCCCATCTTGGGAAATTTGTTCTTGTTGATATTTCATTCGTACCCAGTGGAGAGTAGATTTTCGAGAACAATCAGGAAAAAATGAGGAATTCCAGCCCCCAAAATAGAAGGATTGCAATATTGGCTCTCGCAAGATATCAATTTTAGGACTCTTGTTTTAGATGTGATTAAGAAAGGTATCTTTTTAGTATTTCGATAAATGTATCACTTCCCCCATCTTGACCTGGCTCTTCTCTTTCATTCTATTTCCTTCTCTTCAATTATCTTTTCTTCATTTTCCTTCTCTTTCATTTTTTCCCCTTTAGATTCATCAGATATTATTTTATTATGCCTAGTCATTTTGCCGAACCGGTAAACAAGTAAACTCTCATTCGGATGTTAATCAGATCTTAAAGGTGTAAATGGTACTATAGACATTGTACAGGTCTTAAAATATCTTATCTTAACTTTTCAAATTTGAATAGAAGTCTAACTCCACTCCAACAACTTCTAGAAACATTACAGGCGCACGCCTGATACTCTGTTCCACCCATTTCCTCTCTATGGAAAGTATCAAAAAATCACAAAGTTGTAACAAGTTGCTAGATCAACAATGGCCATGGAAGCCATTAACCTTGCTGGTACTCCATTCTCAAGATGAAATTGTTTTTTTACATGGCATATTAATAGCAGGGTTGATGGAGTTAACTTATCTCTGCACTGTAAAGGACCTTGCCAATATGTCTCCTTCTCCTCTTACCTTGTAAATCCTTTACATCTGATTGGCTGATCCTTTAGGGTCAGAGGTTAATCTTCGGCTGCGGACATCCCTTGGAGAAGGTTAGGGGATGACAATCTTGACTTTCCACCCCTATTCTTAGGGATGTACCGTGAAGGCCAAGTGCATCGCTTTGGGGAAGGTAAGGGGGGCGGGGGGGGGGGGGGCTGGGCTAAGAGGGGTCGTTATTATGTCCCACAAGCAAATTACAATAGTACTGGTACATGCAAATTAGATTTGTCTCTTGATTTTATTCTTCTCCTTTGGTCAAACTAAAGCTGGTATCTCTTTGGTCTAACTATTGGCTTGTATTCCAAATGCACATTAATTTTCACACAGAGATTTGGTTGATTAATAAAAAAAGGCCAAACCTGTAATAGGTTAAGAGCAAGTTATCATTGGGTGAAGAGTACCACATACTACCATCCATTACTTTCTTTTGTTTTTACATTTTTAATGTTATTTAAAAAAGAGAGAACAAATATTCTCCTCAATTTTCTGACCAGTAAAAAAAATGTTGTTAAGGGGTCTGACAAACACAAACCATTGATAAACATAAACCTCAAAGTGCATTTCATTTAGGCTTGAGTCGGTACGGTCGATCACACCGGGACCCGACCGTTGCCGTCGGGTCCCGGTTTCGTTTTTTGAGAACCGACGCTCCGAAAAAAATAATGAAATATGTAAGAAATTGCAGTTTTGCACACCACTAAAATCATTTCACCTTGAAACTTAAGTATTTAATTGTTACCAATCATATTCTAGCTCATCCTGAATCAATCCGAACTGCTGATATAAATATGGGTTGCAAAGCAGTTCGCCCCATGGGGTTGTTGTTGCCAGCTGCTAGCTAGCTACTGTACTGGCCGGGTCTCTCGCCAGGATTAATAAATCAGGTTGAAAAAAAACATTAATGTTTGAATAATAAAACGGCTTTCTAAAAAGTACTTCTTTACAACATACCGATCGAATAATTTTTAAAAGACAAAATGGATATTATTTCTTTGATTTTGAACACCGCGTGCTTCTTTTAAAAGCTGAAAATTACTTGGTAATCACAAGAAGTTCGATACGGATAGCTGTTGCAAGGCAAGTTCAGACTAGTCTCGGAAAAATGCGCAGTGCTCCTCGTAGTTAGCTGTAATCCGTGCCAGAACGAACACAAACAAAGACGTGATCGTAACGAGAAAAAATCATTAAAAACTACGAGAGCACAATTGGAAAGACAACTACTCAAAATTATCGTAAGCAGATACATAACTTGGAGGAATAAAACAATAGTTGTCCAAGAAAAGCCACAGAAATAGTGATATTTAAGGAGTTACTATAGGTACAATCATTATCGGAATGGGCCTGCTGATATGTCCGAATTACACGTTATTTGGTTTCTAGCCTCGTGTTCTAACACGAGGCTAGAAACCAAATAACGCCCTCTACGGTAAAAAGCAGTATAACAAAGGATTCGAGTATTTGCAGCAAGCCCCTTGCGATAAAAATGTACCCAGTTACTCCTCGATTATCACAATTTCTTTGGCATTTCTTGGGCGATTATTGAATTCTTTGTCCAAGTTATTTATCTGATTATCGTAATTTTGAGCAATAGTTGTCTTTCCAATTGTGCTCTCGTAGTTTTTAATGATTTTTTTCTCGTTACGATCACGTCTTTGTTTGGGTTCGTTCTGGCACGCATTACAGCTAACAGGGAGCACTGCGCATTTTTCCGAGACTAGTCGGAACTTGCCTTGCAACAGCTATCCGTATCGAAACTTCTTGTGATTACCAAGTAATTTTCAGCTTTTGAAAGAAGCATGCGGTGTTCAAAATCAAAGAAAAAATATCTATTTTGTTTTTAAAAATTATTCGATCGGTATGTTGTAAAGGAGTACTTTTTAGAAAGCCGTTTTATTATTCAAACATTAATGTTTTTTGACCCGATTTATTCAACCTGCATGAATAAAAATGGCGGCTCGATCGTTGTCTTTCTATTTTTGCTCCAGTTTTTTTAATTTTAGAGGCACGATAATGGCACTAAACATCGCCAATCATGGATTAAAATAATGTCAAATGGAAGAATATACCGATCTGTGCCGAGGTATGCATGTGTTGATGTATTTGACTGATAAAAAAGGTCACTTTTAAGGGACATACTGATGATATGCGCTTTTTATAGAGGCAAGTGACAAATCCTGCGAGCTGATTTCGGGACACCGGGTCCCGATCGGTGCAAGGCCGTCGGGACCCGGTTTATGAAAATCCCGACATGACTCAGGCCTAATTTCATTATTGACCTATATTCACTTTTAAAAAAATTATCAAAATACAGATGTAGCCATGACCCTTTTTAGGGCTAATGTAGTTAAGTGAGCAGAGAGAGCTGAGGTGCTCTCTGAGGAACGTGTAAGAGCCCGGCCCTGTTCGTTGGTCGAAAAGACTAAATCGTAAATGTGGTCGTGGACGCATACAAAAGTGTCCCATGAAGGGCAGAAACAAGCGAGTGAAAGGTTATTCAAGGATTGTCAGAAGCAGCAGTTGACTTCTAGAAATATTTATTTGTTTAATTTTATCAGTTAAAGACACTTTTAAAAAGAGCTGCAATTACACTGCAAGCAAATCTAAAGTTTTTGCAATAATGATTTTTAATAGAATAAGCCAAAATTCCTAATGTTCATGATGATTTGACTAGGGGTTTTGTACTTATACTCTACTAGATTCCTACTATGTTAGCCAATGTATAGAAGGAATAGAAGCCCCATCTCATTAGGTATAAGTGTGTTCTCAGAGATCACCTGCTTTCATAGGATTACACATCTGTCAATGGTTGACTCTCTCTAGACTGACGAGAGGGGCTGGCTGGCAGAGACAAGACAAGCATGCAATCAAAGAATAGTACATCATAATATTGTCAAGAGATAAAGGAAGAGAGCAGATTTAAGCAATTCCAAAATAATATATTTAAATTTATAAACAGTAGACAAAGAAAGATATAATGTATTCTAAGGACCATGGGGTAAGGCAAATATGTACACTGTATGAGGGTGAATTCCTAAAAATATTAAATTTTCATATTACTGGGCCAGCTATTTTACTAAAACTCCTCACATATTCAAGGATTATTATATTTATTATACTGGGTTAGCCATATTTACTGAGTTGAGACTGTCAAAATATATATAGTAAATGCCTTCCCAGAGGACTTAACTGCCATAGCAGAGTTTCAAACCATTATGGTGACTGGTCTAATATCTTCTTAGAATGGAGGGGGTTGGTAAGGGAGGGAAGTTTCAAGTAAGAATGAACTGGTAGCTAGGCCTAGTCAGAGTGATATTGTAGTCATTACATATATATTCATTCAAAATTTAAATGGATAGAAACAGAATATGAGTGAAATGGTGCGAGACATGACATCCTGAGAAAAACCAATGTTTAGGTTAACCACATGTAATTTTCAGACTTTCAATATGATGTCAACAAACTTGGACTTGAAGCAATTTTGTAAGACACTGTCCTGATTTACACAGAGTTTAGACAAGGCATGATGTAGTGACAGAGGCCTCATTATTACAGAGGCCTTCCTTGGTTTGGTAAATTTGGATATCTGCTTGGAGGAGACAAACAATCTAGCTGATTGTTCCGTCTCTCATGGCCCCCATTCCAACCTATAGCCTCTTCCCGAGTCAATTCGGTTAAAACATTTTTCATGCAATGCAGGCATAACATGTAAAACCATTGATGACCGGGTTGCTATTACAAGGAAAAGTTGTTGTTAAATGATATTTGCGTGGATACTTCTTCCTTATGGCCAGACTGGGGACAGATACAGATGTGTTATATTGGAGTACACATTATTGACACAACATAGGAAATGAATGGAGGTTACAATACATGTTAGTTCCATGCACTGATGTAGTAGGGGTTTCAGGGTCTGGAATTTCACACCACCTTTTTTCAATTATTTCCAGCCTTGGCAGAGTCATTAAAATTACTCTCACAAGACTTCATTAATGACATTATGTTGCTCACTGAAACAAGGTCCCTGATTGGTCTATTCTGCCATGACATACTCTTTGTATTAATCAGTTATTACTGTTGGTCTATCTTCTCTCTGGTGCTACATAGGAGCCAGTTCTTGTCTCACCTGCATAGCACAAATCTGCCAAAGGCTAACGGTCAAAAGGTCAATGAATGTTTTTTTTTAATATTTTATTTCTTAATAACATTAGGCGTGTCTGCACTATCTCGAGATTGCCAAATATCCAGCTATTTTGAACTATCCCGATCGAAACTATCCAGCTATTTGCGTCTTCATTAGACCGAAGTGGCAAATTAGCTGGATAGTTGGTCGGGATAATATCCCAAGATATCTCGGTCTAGTTTGCAAAATATCCTTCTATTTCCGAACTAGCGGGATAGTTTCCGACCGTCTTCATTAGACCGAAGTACGGAGTCAATTATCCTGATCCCATCATGCACAACGATTTCCGGTTCGCACATGCGATCTATACCGCTCAGCGCTGACCTCGCAACCACTGACCTCGAGTAAACACGGAAAACCGCAAACTAGACCGAGATATCTTGGGATATTATCCCGACCAACTATCCAGCTAATTTGCTACTTCGGTCTAATGAAGACGCAAATAAGCTGGATAGTTTGCGATCGGGATAATTGAAATAGCTGGATATTTGGCAATCTCGAGATAGTGCAGACACGCCTATTGGCTCCCTCAGTTGGATAAGAGTAAAGTGTGATATAGTATTTACAGCATGTTCTCTCGTTGTCCAGAGATAAAGTCTTTGCAACTTTAGCATTATTGCTGTAGTGTAAACTGTCAGTACCATCATCCTGAACTGAGCATTGTGAGACGCAGGAGAGACAGCAATTGCGTTTGCTTTGTATATAATGTGAATACATATCTCAGGCTTAGTATTCTATGGGTTAAGCACCGTTAATCACCCCTTTGCTTGTGACTATAACTTAACGCTTCGTCTCATAACGGCATCAAACAACCTCTGTGACTGGGTAATCTTCATCAGTCCTGTCATGCCATGCATGTATTGCTGCGCGTGATTGGACAATATCACATCGTTGGTTGAGCGCCCAGTTGAGGCGGCGGGCGCTGGGGCAGAGGTATTTCTCTTTCCTCTGTCCAGTGATCTGTTGAGGTAATTATCTGCCAATTAAGCAAGGACACGAGCGGTTGGCATAGATCTGCAAGAGCAACTGGGACTACCTAAGTTTGAAATGAAAACAATGTGTGAAGCCACAGACACATTGAGAAGATGGCCTTTCGTAGCTTGTTAATGAATATCTATGATCATATCAGCAGGGACATAAAAAGAAAATGGTCCGTTTACTGTTATAGCATGTTTAAAATATATGAAGTGAATATATGTATTAATATTTTATAAGAAAAACAGTCTCTTAAAAATATATGATAGGCCTAATTATCGGTATGTTTGTTGAAGAAGCAAGGTGCAAGAAAATTCTTGATATGGGGCATGTAATTCAGAAAAGTCTCTTATGTTTGACAAAGTGAATTAAAAGCATACTGGTGATAGTTCTCTTCTTTTTTAAAATCTATTTTGACATCTGAAAACATTAAATTCAAGTTCCTGTGAAAAAGGTATATTGATCCCATGCTGTCTAATTTTTTAGTGCTAGCTACATGTAAGTGATTTATCATACATGTATACTAACATGAAGACAAAGAAATACAAAGTAAGCCGCCCCACCCACCCCCCCCCCCCCCCCTCCAAAGAGTTTTAACATATTTTGATTAGTAATGGTAGCACACATTCAAGCGTAGCTGTGTTGTCACAACGCCAGCTGGCACGTAGGTTCGTTTAATCATCCCCATGTTCTTAAAACAAGGAAGGTATAGCAATTAATTAATTTCAGACCACGTAGCAAGCACATTTGATTTACGTCAAAGTCGAGCCATGTCACTCCCCATGCATGCCTAATGTAACAACTTTTCCAGAAGGGATAAATTTTATTTGGATTTAAGTAGCATCACTTTCCATCTTATTTTGTTGCTCTTTTCATGATACCTTTTGTCATTTTTTATGTTGAAACCAAATTTTCAAGAGATAATTGTAATGAACGTAATAATTACTGTAACAGGCCTAGACCTACTTATCAGGTTATCAATATCATCCATATATTATTTGCCTGATTTTGTGCAGACTGATTACAATATCCTTTCAAAACAAGTTGAGTTGGTATCGTTCTAGTTACTTAAATTTCTTTCAAGTTTCATTTGAGACCAACATCATTGTCAGTTGGCAATGAATTGTCTTTTGAGAAAGCTGAAATGCATGGGAAATGATGGTAGACAATTGGCAGTTCTCTGCACTTACATTGTTCACAGAAGGATGGTGTAGGGCATGAGCCCACTACATAAATTTATGAATATTGAGGTCCGGAAATTAAAATTTGGGCGAGTGTGCACCATGCTTCATTAGTACAAGCCTTGCAATTTGAATAAATACAGTGATAATTCTTGTAGATGAAGTAGTTTATTTGGACCTGAAAGCTAAAATATTGTTTTTTGTTTAATTTTTTGTTAGTTTTTTGTAGTTTGGGGTGTAAGGTAGAAGATCCTTATTGTTCTATACTTTTCTGTTTTTGCATCATCATATAACTGTCATCATATATCCATCCCTGGTTGAAGTTTGACAAAAACAGAGAATTCAACTTCTAACAAAGATCACAAATCATAGTCTTTGAACTCGGTCCTCCTGACAAGAAGAAATAAACAACCATTAGAAGCCAAAGTCATATAGATGCTGCTTTCATCAGAGGTTTATTTCTGTTAGCCTGAAAACAAACTTGAGCGTGAGATAATAAACTCAATGAGAGAAAAGTCTTAGTTTTATATCTTCTCATGATATTATTGATCAACCTAAGGAGTCATAGACATTGATCAATAAAGTTCATTATGAATACAAACTCTATCACGTATAAACCATATTATCACAATCACTTCATGACGAGAAAATCATTCAAATATTATGGGCAACAGTGTACACTTTCATTTATATTCTTTTTTTGTTGCTTTACCTTTACCATCAGTTGCAGGTTCTCTTACAACTGTTATTACAAAGGGCCACTGCTCAATGTATGCACTACAGAGATGATTAAAGAGGAGAAAATAATGCCTGTTTTAGATCAGGCAGTGATGGTTTTGAATGTCTGTATAAACTGTGTAATGAGTAAAACAAAAGGTTGATTTATGATAGAGGAGAGTGCCTGATGAGGGTATATGAACGAACGTAGACAGACAGATGGCTGCATCTTTGTTTAGCCTGAAGATGATATACTTAGACACATCTAAGTACCTCTCTGTGCTTATTGATTTCTGAAATCCTAGCTTAACATTGATGTCAAATTTGCAGCCCTAAGACTGAGAGGAATCCTGAATCCTTGTGAATAGAGTTGTCATAAAGCAGACATAAATCATAAAGTGGATTAAATTATGCGTTCTCATCACTAGTATTCATGATTAATGGGTTCTCTTCTGAGTTGCCCTAGATCACCACTGCAATTATAGGTATTTGAACGAGGAATTGTACTCCAGAAACAGTATGAATAAAATAGCCATAAAGCAGAACTACAGGCCAAATTATACATGTCTACTTGTGATTAATGGTGTAGTTGGATTGATGTTATGTGTTTTTCATGATTGTTGAAGTTATCATTTCTATCTTTCTCTCTGTTTTCCAGTTGTATCACCAGGGAGACGTACCGAAGAGTCCGCCCCAACGATAACGGAACAACCCAAGAGTTTGATTGTGACCAGAGGAGACCCAGCCTCGTTCAACTGCAAGGCTGAAGGAAGACCAGAACCTACTATTTCAGTGAGTATCTCATTTACACTAACTCAGATATTCACATATGGGACACTAGGCATTACATGCAATACAGTATTGAACTACACTGCTTCTGTCTTCAAAGTTAATGTGATCCTGTTAAAATAGGATGGAGTACTGCAACCGTTTTAATAACATTAACAAAGTGAAAACCATTGAATGTCATACATACAATTCACACTTGTAAACATTATGACCATTGTAGAATAAGTGACCCTACTCGAGACATATCCCTTAAAAGTGTACAAAAATACAACCCAGGTAGAAAGACAAAAAGCTGTTTGACCGAAAACGGGAGTGTGCATTTTGACCAGTGGGAAAATATACCGGTACTGTATCTGTTCATCGAGTTACTGACAGACCTGTGCACAAAAATCTGTTTAAAATTGATTCAGCTTTGGCCGTTTGGGAAAGGAAATGAAAAGGAAAGCTCGCCTGTAGGCATTTCGTTTTGCCAAGTAACTAAATTCCTCCAGACACTAATTCGGGCAATGCTAAACACCCACGATCCAACATTGCAGCAAACCGTTAACTAAACAAAGTTGTAATTGATTGAAAATAGTGATGCATACAAATAGCGCTACAATTCAGAGGTATGATTGCTCTGAAGTGTGTAAGACAATCATGAAATATTCTACAGAATAATTCAAAAATACTTGATACAGATCACAATACACTTGAAGAAATATATGCCAGTCTGTTTTGAATCATGTACCTAAGTACATTTGTCTTGAAGCTTGTTTGACAGAATCTAGAGAGCAATTCAGAAAATAGATTCATCGTCTCTGAAGAAGTTTGTTTTCTTACTATTGGTGTATGTATGTGAAATATATTCACAGTTATTTCACTTAATTATTGCCATGATTCAAGGGTGCTAAGCATGTAGCCTGTCAGGGTAAAAGGTTAATTTGGTTTGAAGCAATCTTAGATATTTACCTTTTTAGCTTATTTGACATTGACATGTATGGTGCTTGTTGGTTTTCTCATGCACCAGGCAGGTTGTAAGAAAATAAACAACTAATATCTTTATTCCTCATTAAGTTTGTTTATACATGTGGATTCAATGCATAATATAAATGATCCATATCAATCATTTTGACAATGGTGGATTATGATAAACAGAGATTTACATCAATAAATCAACGTATCTACCTATTCTACTTTGCTATTGTTGCACCTCAACATTGCATAACCGAAACTTAAAACACATCGCCAAATTGCTCATACCCCCCCGCCCAAAGGCGCCCTCCGTGACCCTTGCGTCCGAGCGCCGCCAACGTAACCTCTTCCTCTTATCTCTTCGCATCCGAACGGATAAGTTACACTAAAAATCGCTCCCAAAAGTTGAAGAGTTTTTCCTCTTTTAGTCACTTTTTGGTTCGCATTTTCGCCTTTTATAATATTCTCTACGATTTCCTGTTCGTTAGAGAGTAGTTTCACTCCGTGAATTTATTTATTTATCAGTATTCTAGAACGTTTTCTTGCCGACTACTGTTACGTTTCCGCTTTCGTGTTTGCCTGTCCTCACTCCTCCGAGGCCTCGGGTGCGTGCGGGGGTAGTCGGTGGGGTGTTTTAGTCACTGGTAGTTTATTTAATTCTTGTTGATAATTGCTCGTACCCTTTGTTTAATTTTCTTTCCCGCAGGTTATAATATGTCTCGCAGTTCTTATTTTCTCTTAGCAGGTTTCACGAAGAAGAAATCAAGTTCTGTCGCGAGAAAGAAGACGAAGGATTCTATTAATAAGTACGCCCCTCGGGAGCGGTGGTGACACCGCAAACCCCGGGGATGCGAACGTCAGTGGACGTTTATGCGGGCAAGGGAAGCCCAGGAGAATGGTTGAGCAAGGCGATACGTCGCCCCTCAATACGGTTCCCGGAAACCCAGGGTTCTTATCCTGGGTGGAACGGGCCTTAGTTCTGCACCGCCAACAATTGTTCCGTCTGTTCTTTTGTTTGGTCGGTGCACAAATCCATTGACGGGTACGAAGACGAAGGATTCCAGTTATAAGTCTTCGTTAGTTACGCCCCTCGGGAGCGGTGGTGACACCGCAAACCCCGGGGATGCGAACGTCAGTGGACGTTTATGCGGGCAAGGGAAGCCCAGGAGAATGGTTGAGCAAGGCGATACGTCGCCCCTCAATACGGTTCCCGGAAACCCAGGGTTCTTATCCTGGGTGGAACGGGCCTTAGTTCTGCACCGCCAACAATTGTTCCGTCGGTTCTTTTGTTTGGTCGGTGCACAAATCCATCGACGGATATTCGGGTTGCTTCTGTGGATCCGGACTTGAACCGGTCTCCGTTCGGTTCTTCTGTCCCTTTGTCGGATTTGCCGGTTCCGGATTTCGGTCCGGATACCCGTGCATCCGAGTCGGATCCTGGGGCTTCAACTAACCGCGCCTCTCCGTCGGTGCGTGTTCCGTTTTCCCGATTCGGTTTGCGGGGAACTCCTACCGTCGGACCTTTATCGGATAACCGTCCCGTTTCTTCGGCCTTTTCCGTTACCGCTACGTCTCGTAAGAGGCGGGGTTCCCGGGACGCGGTGGCCGGTTCTTCCTCGGATTTTGTTTATCCTTCGAAGAATCCGCGCTCTGATTTTATGGCACCGTTTGCGGTTCCTCGGGGTCCGCCTTTGGTGGCTACTCTCCCTCCGTCGGTGCCTCCACCCCCGCCGGAATTTTCGGATTGGATGCGGGCTTTTGCTGTCGCTTTTCGATCTTCGGTGCCCGAGTCGGCTCCTCCGGTTCGTCCTACTTCACTTTCGGATCCGATCGCGGTTGATTTATTTTCGGAGTTTTCCGAAGATGCATCGATCTCGCCTGAGCAGTCGCCGGTGCGGGTTTCGAGTTGTCGTATTCAGCCGGGGTCCTCTCTTTTTTGCTTCTCCGCCTCACGCTTCGTTGGGCGCTCCGAGAGGCGGGGATCGTCCCTGTTTATCTGGTCAAGATAGGGGGGGCTCGGTTGATCGTTGGGACACTGGTTCCATCGCTCAGTCGTCTGGTTCAGTTGCGGGGGATGATGCGTCTACTTCCGTTTGTGTCTCTGGCGCGGATTCGTTAGCCTTGTTTCACAAATATGTGCCCGATTCTTGTGTCGTCCCGGAGTTATCGGCGGGGCTTCCTGTCTTCTAAATCGGACTCTTCAGCGTTTCAGGGACTGTTTCTTCCTGTTCTACACAAAGAAGAATTTGTGAATGCCGCAGAAGACTTGTCGTCATCGACGGGATTTCTTAAGCGGCAGGTGGACAAGTACGCTTTCGTTCCTCAGAATGCGGATTTGTATTTGTGTCCTAAACGGGTTTCTCCCAAACTTGTGGCGGTGGCCAGTCGTTTGGGGAAGAAGTTTGGGACTCGTGGTCCTTTTGATAAAAGTGACAATTTGTTGTTTGATCTTTTCTCACGGCTTGCGGTGACTTCGCATTCCATCGAGAAGTATCGTCGGGAGGCTGTGCTCACTTATTTGGGCATTCGACCGCATCAAATTCCAGGACTGCTTCCGCAGATTCCAGTGGCCAGCCCCCGCCTTTGTGGAGATAGTTTCACTACTCTACTGCAAGCCGAGATTGATGGTGAGAAGCAGGCTCGAGACCTGTCCGTTGCTTTTTGCGATGTCCAAGAACCGGTTCCTTCCTCCAGACCTCGTAAGAAAAGTTTGAAGATTTCGGGTTCTTTTCGTAAGAACGTCGGCCAGTCTAAGGGCCGCCCTCAGGACTGGTACCCGGCCGAGGAGGAATACCAGGATCGTGGTCGTCCTTCGTCTCGAGTTTCTTCTTACCGTGATTCTTCTATCTTCCCGGACTCCCTTTCGTGGGGTGGGAAGTCATTTTCTAGTAATGGCTTCCCCCGAGTGCTTGGGTCTTAGGTCGGCGGGCGGCTCCAGAGATTTCTCCCGGCGTGGGAGAAGATCACCAGCGACGCATTTGTTCTGTCGGTGGTACGAGAAGGGTTCTTCATAGATTTTGTGGAACCTCTTCCGAATGGCGTCCTCCGGAGCCGCTCTCCGATCATGTCCCCTCTTTTTCAGAGTCACTTTTCCTCCGATTTCGTGTCTCTGTTAGAGAAGGGGGCAATAGAGGAAGTAGACGATCACCCATGTCTTTGTTTGTCGCCGGTGTTCGTGATTCCCAAGTGCTCGGGTTCTTTAAGAATGATTCTCAACATGAAGCGGTTTAACCTTCATTTGGGAAAGGTTCATTTCCGAATGGATCTTCTGGCAACCATCCTTTCTTCATTGAATCCCGCAGACGTCGCGGTTTCTTTGGATCTTCGCGACGCTTATTTTCATGTGCCGATACATCCGTGGTCGCGGGATCTTGTGGGGTTTTTGCCTTCCTGGGCAAATTCTACCGTTACAGAGCGCTCCTGTTCGGTTTGCGCCCTGCTCCTCGGATTTTCACGAGAGTCGTGGCGTCAGTCATGCTGTTGGATCATATGCAGATTCTGATCAGCACGACTCAAGATCTCGGATTTCTCATATTTTGGGAGAAATCAGAATTCGTTCCGGCTCGCACGCCGTCTTACCTAGGTGCTCAGCTGGACATTCGTCATCAGCTGGCTCGTCCCAGGCTCGACAGGGTCGAGACGATAGTCAGGACTGCTCGGTCTCTGAGATGTGCACGTCGGGTGAAAGCCGAGTGTTGGCTTCAGTGGCTAGGGTTTCTCTCCAGTCTAGTCGGCATGCTTCCAGATTGTCGACTTTTGATGAGTCCCTTCCAACTCTTTCTGTTGGAGTTTTATCAGCCGAGCGTGAGTTCTTTTATTGTCGTGGATCTCCCTGTTGTCCGGAGTCAAGGGTCCTCTAGGTCCTTGGCTTCGTCGTTCCTTCTTCCTTCAGGGCAAACGCTGCCGGGTTCCTCTCCCTTCTGTGACCGTCACCACGGACGCGTCGCTGTTGGTTTGGGGAGGTCATTGCCAGGGGTCAATGATTTCAGGAGACTGGAGTCATCTGGACTTTCTGCTCCACATCAATGTGTTGGGACTCATGGGAGTGTTTGCTTCGCTTCGTCACTTCCGTGCTCGTCTGGTGGGTTGTTCGGTTCTGTTTCTTACGGACAACGTATCGGTGATGGCGTACATCAACAGACAGGGAGGCACTCATTCTGTGGCTCTGAACGAGTTGGCCTCTCGACTCTGGGCGTGGTGCAAGGGGACGAGGGTGTTCCCGATTGCATCACATATCCCGGGCGAAGAGAATATCTTAGCGGACTTTCTCTCCCGAGGCAAGTGCCTTCCCTCAGAGTGGACTCTGCCTCCGACTGTCTTCAGGCAACTGGGGAGAGTGTTCGGTGTTCTCGACATCGATCTCTTCGCAACTTCGCTCAACCATCGTTTTCCTCGATATTCTCGAGAGTCTGGGAACCAGGAGCTTTTGCTCTGGACGCTTTTGCGATCCCGTGGAGGGATGGAGGGCTTACGCCTTTCCCCCGTTCGCGTTGTTTCCCCATGTGCTCTGGAAGATCAGGGAAGATCAAGCGATGATGATTCTCATAGCTCCTTGGTGGCCGGCGAGGTCGTGGTTTCAGGACCTCCTGACCCTCCTGGTGGGGGCTCCGTGGTCGTTGCCGTGTCATCCGGATCTGGTGTCGCAACCTCTGTCTGGTATTCTACACCAGCGACCGGAAATCCTCCGTCTGACCGCTTGGCGGTTATCGGGAAGAGGGCTTGTTCGTCAGGTTTCTCCGAACGTGCTGTACAATTTCTAGTCCAGAGTAGACGAGAGTCGACCAGGACGGTTTACAACTCCTGGTTGGATGCTTTTCACACTTGGTGTGAGGAGGTGGGCGTCGCCCCTAGAGAGGCGTCTTTACCTTCTATTGCTGACTTTCTGAGCTCTTTGTATGACAAGGGGAGAGCTCTGTCGACGATTTGTGGCTATCGGTCTGCTATCTTCGGTTTCTTCTGCTCCTCAGCTAGCGGCTCTTTTGAAGTCTTTCTTCCTTAAGAGGCCCTTCTTCAGACCTCTGACACCAGTGTGGAGTTTATCCAAGGTTTTGGCACTCCCTTCGAACCGCTGTGTTCTGCGACGCTTCTGCTTACTACGGTCAAGACGGTTTTTCTCATGGTAATCACTTCTGGTCAGCGTAGGAGCTCACTTCATACCCTTTCGGCTGCCCCTGGGCATATCCGCTGGGAAGGACGTGGGGTTCGTTTGATTCCCAAGGCTTCTTTTATTGCTTAGAATCAGTCTGACACGTCGGGTTCAGTGGAAGTGGTGCTTCATCCCTTGTCGGATTTTTCTTCGGTCTTCAGGGACGGACTGTGGTGTCCCTTTCGCGCCCTCAAATGGTATCTTTACAAGACGAAGCCTTTTCGCAAGTCGGATCAGCTCTTTCTGGTTTCTCGAGAGCCACTTTCGGCGGCATCTCGGGATACGATCTCCAGGTGGTTAGTCTTGGCTATCAAGGCTGCGGGTCCTGAGGCCTTGACGCCTGGCAGGGCTCCTCGTGCCCATGATACTCACAGTGTCAGTACGTCTTGGGCTCTTTTCATCGGAGTTTCAGTTCAAGATATCTGTAAAGCAGCTTTTTGGAAGTCTCCAAGTTCTTTTTCTGTTTTTTACCTCAAAGATGTGCCCGCGGGCGAACGAGCCTTTGTGGTCGCTTCTCTGAAGGCGGCTTCGTCGTCTATTTCTCATTTGAATTGATAAGTTTGCTTGGTTTTTACCACCCGGCATTAATCTGTGCTGGTCTTTAGCAAAGTAGAATAGGTAGATACGTTGATTTATTGATGTAAATCATGAAAATCAGTATTGATTTTATTATTTACGATATAAATCTACGTATCTACCTATTTTCCCTCCCTCCATCCCCAGCGCCTTTACCAAGGTGTATCCTAGGGAACTCGTGATAAGAGGAAGAGGTTACGTTGGCGGCGCTCGGACGCAAGGGTCACGGAGGGCGCCTTTGGGCGGGGGGGTATGAGCAATTTGGCGATGTGTTTTAAGTTTCGGTTATGCAATGTTGAGGTGCAACAATAGCAAAGTAGAATAGGTAGATACGTAGATTTATATCGTAAATAATAAAATCAATACTGATTTTCATGATCACAGCTATAAAACAAAAATAATAATAATCTATGATTGGGTTTTTAGGCTTAACAATCATTTTGACAATGGTGGATTATGATAAACAGAGATCACAGCTATAAAACAAAAATAATAATAATCTATGATTGGGTTTTTAGGCTTAACATAGGATGGTCAGGGATAATCATAAATCAGGAGTTTTAACTTCAGCTTTTCAGATTTCCTTGGTATTTACTAACCTTGAATGTATGGCGATAAACAATAGATGTTTTGAGGTCAAAACTGACACATTCAATTCATGGCATTCTTAATACAAATCGAAAAATGGTATAAACAATGGAGTGATATGTATATTAAAACAATACAAATCTATGACTCAATAACGAGTTAAAAGAATACATATATACATCCCTCTCTCTCTCTCTCTCTCTCTCTCTCTCTCTCTCTCTCTCTCTCTCTCTCTCGCCCTGCGTCTTTTTTCTTCCTTCTCATATTTTCTCTCTTTCTCTATTTTTTGTTTTAATCTGTGAAGAAAATTATATTTTTAAAATTTGTTCCAGGCTTACCAAACTTCACATCACGTTCAAGACTTCATCACCTTTACCTCATTTGAACAGTCAGCATAGTACAATATCATGTACATGTATTCTGCACTAACTTAAAGATTTAAATTCTGCATTTGAAAAGTATTACATGTTGACATCTTAATTTTGAAACATGAAGTAGAAGAAAGTTCTTCTAGACAACAGTCAACATGTTTCTAATTTTTTTATTCACAGATGTAGGAATGCAAATGGATGAGGAGCCAAATGAAATATCAAATCCTCATGAATCCACTAATATAATTGCTATTAATATGATTGATAACAGTCAATGATTACACTTGTGAATTGGTGGGATGAGGAACTCGATGAATGAACACAAGGGGATAGTTCATAAAGAATCCAGATTATGATATTGAAAGTTTTGTGTTGGATTGCTAGCTGAGAAAGGAATGTCTGGAGTTACTCCCTGGGTAGAGAGATGACACCTTGAGAAGAAAAACAGACTCTCTTTCTATCCATCTCACTCTCTTTTTATTCATCTCACTCTCTTTCTGTCTATCTGTCCCTTCTCCCATTCTTCTTTCTTTTCTTTTTCTTTCACTCTGTCTATCTGCTTCTCCCCTCTTTGTTATTTTACTGTTTTCTGCCACTTTCTCTTTCTTCTTCTATGAAACATACTTTCTAATGCTTCCTACTGTCGCATACTGCAACTTGTCTCTCTTCTCTTCTAACACTTTCTTTTTCACTCCTGCTGGCACTTTGAGATATATCTTGTGTAGAACTGTTAGCCTTTCACTCTCACACATCCACCCACTCTCTCTCTCTGTGGCCCTCGATTTCACCCCACACAATAACAGCTTGAAAATAATACTAGAAATACAGAATCACTGCTGTTGCCATTTGCAAAGTGTGCATATTACCTCAAAACTTAATATTTTGTAGGACAAATCTGACCTTCCGGAGCACAGCATCCATTCCCTCCCTCCCTCCCTCCCTCCCTCCCTCCCTCCCTCCCTCCCTCTTTACTGGCTGGTAGTTATCTCCTATGTCAAGAGGAGTGATGAGGAGCACTTAACCTCTATAAACCTTCATCTTTTCCTTCCCCACTAGTGCAAGACACAAGAAAAACAGAATAGATAATCAGAAAAAAAAGAGAAAAAAATGGTTCAGTATGAGTGAAAATAGAATGCCAGTTAATCAGCATAGATTTGGAATTAAATTCTATCTGAAAGTCACATGTACACTGACACTATAATTGGGTTCACTATTTGACTCCAAACAGCTTTATTGCCCTCATATATCCTAGCAACCCAACCAATATATGCCAGGTATTTACTTGATTTTCATGGTTTACAACCTGTCGATCCTTCTTCATGAAACCTCTATGCTGCAAATTGGCAACACCAGTTGCACAGTATGGTTTTCTTCCTCTCCAAATCAATTTAGGATCCGTGCTCCAGAAAAATCAAAGGTTTCCTCTCTTTCCCCTTTGCTCTGGTGTCAATGACACAAACCACCAGGGCCGAGGCGATGGCAATGTAATTTGAAGTTGCCAAGCTTATCGGCTGGCTAGATAACTTGCGACAGATATTGATTATGGTGGCAGGGGTCCTGCAGACAAACACAACATAATGGGTGCAATAGTATTGTTGCAGGCAGAGCATAGAAACAGATGAAAGATATGAGGATAGAGGGTCTCACAAAAAGTCAATTATTTTAAGCAAAACAAGAAAAAAAGAAGGTAGGGTATATATTTGTCTTAAGAAAGACGAACTTGACAGGTATTCAAAAAAATCAATTATTACAAAGTGAAATTTTTAACCAGGAAGGTATCATAACCTTTAAAAGTATATTGTAAAGTTAAGTAAAAAAATAAAAGTATGAAAGATAAGAAAAATTACACTACCCATTGCTTTCACACAAAGTACACACAAGAAAAGACTATTCTGTAAAATAACAAGGTAGCGGGTGAGGAGCACATGACAATGTAAAATGTATAGGCAAAAGCACTCACTATAGGAATATAGTGAGTGCTTTTGCCTATACATTTTACATTGTCACAAACAAATAAGTTGTTCAGCTTATTTGCATACAGATTCCTTTCGTCACCAGTGTTACTGAGCTGTTTAAAGCCCAAGTCACACTAGAGCTCTGACTGGACGCCTCTCAGGAGTTACTTGTCGGAGAGAGTTTTTTTTGGCAGTCTTTAAAAGGTTGTCAACAGTCTGCTGGAATATTGTTGTTATTGATTATATTGTTATTATTTGTTTTCTTTCGTTATTTTTATTGTTCTACCTTATTATTAATGTGCGCTTTCTGTATGTATTTGTCTCCCTCAGTGGTTAAAGAATGGACAGCCGCTGATCATCCGAGATACCCGACACACCGTCTTAGACTCTGGCTCTCTCTTCTTCCTTCAAGTGGTAGGGAACCGTCAAGGAGGACAGGATGGAGGGGTCTACCAATGCATGGCTCACAACTCATTAGGAACAGCATACAGTGCTAATGCTACCCTCGAAATAGCATGTAAGTCTAGAACTACCAAGACTAGCCTTCTCTCTATTTAGATGACAAGGCTTGTCTTGAAATATAGATTTCTAATTTATTTACAAATTTCTTATTGTTATTTTCACCTGTTCTTTCTTATTTTTCTTTTCTTCCCTTTTTTCATCTACATTTGGGCAACTCTACCAACAAATTTCATGGTATAGACAACAACTCCAGAACTATATGTGCTACCATAAGAAATATACACACATGAAAAAGCTCAACAACCTGGGTAATTTGATTGGTATATCAATATGATTGAAGTAATTGGGGGTGATATTAACAAAATAAAGAAAATACACTGGGGGCAAATCATGGCAACTACTTTGGTTAAAACATCCAATCTTTGGGTCTTATTATTTCATCCAACAATCTCTTCAGAGTGAACATTTTAAAACAATGCTACCGGTGTAGGTTGATATCAAGCTTCGCACCATTTTACCTAAAGGAAATGTGCGATCAAGAGAAACCTTAGCTCTTGTAAAATTTGAGTTATTATTCATCTCCCAGTTATCATATTTGTTGAGGATTATGATGAAGAAGAAAAAAAGATTAATTTAGGACACGCAACTTCAAAAGGTAGTAAATTGCAAGTTTTCAAGCCTTTTTTATTTATTAAGACTGGCAGTCATCTCTGATTAAATGGACATTGCTAAAAATGTCTTGAACATAATCAGTTGACCCGTTACATCAACAACAGGAGCTTGAATTAGAACAATGAATTCCTAGTGATGCTGACGGTAAACACGCACTTGTTGAGTTTGTAAGAAGAGTGGTGAGATGGTGAATGGAGAGAAGTTTAAGGGTTTGTGTGAGCGTGATCGGAGGTGTAAATGGGAGGAGGGTCTTGGGTTTCTCTTGCCATTAGATGGGGAGCCATGAATAGAGAGCTTCCGGGCTCCCTTGATATGAAGCACGTGTCGAAGCTCTACAACCTCTTGAGTGCAACTGATATGACTGATGGATGGAAGAGAACCAAGTAGAGAAGATAGATAGATAGAATATACATATAGATAGATAGATAGATAGATAGATAGATAGATAGATAGATAGATAGATAGATAGATATAGATTGATAGATAGATAGATAGATAGATAAATAGATAGAGAGAGATAGAGATAGATAGATTGATAGATACATGGATAATGGATAGATAGATAGATAGCTAGTTAAATTGATAGATTGATAGATATATAGATAGACAGATAGACAGACAGACAGACCGACAGATAGAACAAATGGTATAAATGAAGAAAGCATATGGATGGATAGAAGGAAAAGGTGACATAGATGAGGGGTTTCTGAATGGAATGGAGGGAAAGATAATATTATGAATGCTTTGCTCAGGTAGGAAACCTGATTGGTTTGTAGGTTCATTTACTTCATTATTTTTTTTAATGAAAAATACATCTGTTTGAAAATCAAAGGGAGAAAGGATAGGAGGGAAAAACACATTTAAGTATAAAAGACTGCAGGTTTTTTTCAGAAAATGCTTGATATTGATTTTATGATTTTGTAAGATGAGAGATGTAAATATGGAAAGTGGCTACTGACTGTGAAAGACCTTGCATGTGAAGTAGAGGGCAAAGGGGGTAAAGTGGAGAAAGTGAGAAGGATCGATAGACCTGAAGGTAAGAAGGTATAGAAGCTTCTCAAAAGGTACTGCATGGTGAAACTAAAAGTGAGACAATATGAAGAGGACAGTGCATGGGTGGCAAAGAGGAACATGAATGAACAGATATGGAGGAAAAGTTTGGGAAGGGAAAAAGAGAGGTGAGGGGAGTGGAGCGGAGGATGACAGACAATCACCCCCAAATGAAACCAATTCAAACAGAAGCAAGAGGATTGGGGAATTGTAACCAAAGAAAGAAAAGATGAAGAAAACAAGAATATATTCCAAGATAGATAAAAGAAAAAAGAAAAAAGGGTAAGAACTTACAACTGGCCAACAAGTAACAAGTTATGTGACCTGCATGTTATATTTACTGCCCTGCATGACAGCCGAAATGGAGAAAACATAAAAGTTCCCTTCTTTCTCTTTATTTCTCATAGATTTTGATGAAGCATCATCTTGCTTTTTTCAAGTTGAGTATCTGACCTTTTCGAGAAGAAGAGGCAAGAATTACTTACAAGTCAAGTGCCTTCTGCCATCCACGCTCTTGTTTTTCCCTTTCTCCCCAAAATTTCAATTAGAGCATATTTGTGGCATCATGGCAAACACATTTTCTATGTAAAGCTACATTTTCTGTTTTTGGGGGAACTGGGGGATTGTCAGTTATGTCATGAAGGTGGAGCTGACATTTTGGAACCTGGACTAAAAACAAGATTCTTGACTGTATTTTCGAACTTGTTTTTTTCAAGGAAAAATTCAAGTGACGCACACCCATGCATTATTTACTTTCATCAAAATATCATCTTTTGATTCTTCTTTGATTACCATTTTATTAGAGCCAGAAGGATGTTTGAATAATGGAAAAGCAAGAAGTTCTTGGATAAACATTTAGAAGTTATTGTCCCATTAGCTGTCAGTAGTACGTCCTTGGTCACTTCTTTCCCAACTTGCTGCATTCTGGATCTCTCTATTTGTCCATCCATCTGTCTTTCTGTTTTCTCCCCCCCCCCCTCCCCTCTCTCTTTCTCCCTCTCTCTCCCTCTCTCTCTCCCTCTCTCTCTCTCTCTCTCTCTCTCTCTCTCTCTCTCTCTCTCTCTCTCCAATGATTTGAATCTATTCTGGCCCTGTCTTTCCAGCATCTTCTTGCCCTCCAAATCAGCCGTGTTTTGTATTGAATGCTGATTCCTTCTCAGGTCACATGCAATGGTTTTTCTGAAACTAAAACCTATCAGCAGTACCAAACTGCTTGAAGTCTGACAGACCCAGTGTACTCCACACAATGTAAGTGAACACGGGTAGAAGCCCAGTTCAAGTCCTGTGGAAGTCGTGCCAAAGCATAGACTATAGATCAAGCTACATCGTGTCGTCACGGCAATGGTAAAGTAAGAATAACACAGCGCAGACAGGAAAGGGGTGAAATAAAGCTATGAAAATGCAATTGAACTAGAGACAGAGTGGAGATCACTGCCAGACACGCATGCATAGAGTGGTACCAGTGACCATAAAAGGAATCCAATAAGTCAACTCTGAGCACTGTCTGAGGTAGGGTTAGAGATAAAGGAGAAGAAGGAGAAAATAAATGCATTGACAGGCCTTTAAACATACACACAAAGGCAGAAAGGTGTATTGTATTGTATTGTATTGTATTTATTTATGTATTAAACTTCATTGATGTACATCAATGTTCTGTTTATAAACATATAAATCAATTTACAATGTTATGTAACAAATCAATATTCTGTTTGGAAACATATTTATCATATAAATCAATTTACAATGTAATGTAACAAATCAACATTCTGTTTGTAAACATATATACCGTATACATCAATTTACAATGCAGTGTTTATAGCAAAACAGAAGGAAAATTATATCCAGCAGAAACACTCTTTTTTTCATTTTGTAATAACATGACATAATGCATAGTAATATAATGTACCATAATACATCCGAAGATTTAGATATATAAAACATAATTCAGCACTTTTCTAAATAAATTAAAACTCATGCCATACAAAATAGGTAAATGAGGTACATGGAATGCCTAAAATAAATGATGTAATAGTACTCTTTTGTTCATGGTAAAAAGAGAGATCAGAAGGAGACAACAGTGTTTGACCGACTGACCATTGATGCTCCATATTCAATTAGATTGTAAAGAATTGAATAGGAGAAAAGACACTACCAAATAGAGATATACAATGGATGGATAGAAAGGAGAGGAAGTTTCCAGCCTTATTTCATCAAATCATACTGTTCCTGAATCATAATTACAACTCAACTATAGTCTTGTTTTGCTTTGCTTTTGAGAGAGGGAGGAGATAAAGAGGGAGAGAGAGAGTGATAATGAAATAAATCATTGATTATTCACCTTTCCACTTCACTCTTCATTTTTCTGTCTCTTTCACCTATTTTCTCTCTCTCTCTCTTTCTTTTTTTCTTTTTCTCTTTCTCTTTCTCTTTCTCTTTTTCTCTTTCTCTTTCTCTTTCTCTTTCATTTGTATTTGTTTTTTCTGCTCACTTTTATCATCCTAATTTGTTCCTTTTTGGCTTCTTATGCTGTGATCTGTTGTATTTCCTTACCCCCCCCCCCCCCCCGATCCATTTCTCTTTCTCTTACTCTCTGTATCTCTTGATTTCCACTCTCACTTTGTTTTTGTTTTTGTCCTTTCATCCCTCTATTTTTCCCCTCAATATTTTTCTCTTTTTCTCACTTGTTCACATTCTGTTCTGCCTCTATCTCTTCCCTGATCATATACAGACAATGAGACTTTAAAGCCCCATCATGCATGAGAGACAAACACATCATCTTTACAATGCCAAAAGGCCAATCAATTAAGAAAAGGGTGAAAAATCATTTACGTTGGGGGCATTTCTTAATTGCATGCTGTAAGAACTAATAAAGAACTCATCAAAAATTCCTGGCCATGCATTCCTCTCGCAGCGCTTTCAGTAATTACTTCTTCTTGGTTTTAGGCCATCGCTCACCCACCCACCACTGTCATGTGTATGTCTAAATGCTCTGCGACACAAACTTAGTTTTTTCCCCTAGTTTTTTGTATAGAATGTAGACCCAATGGGTTGGGGGCTGTTTATAAAAATATTGAGTTCTCTAATTTGCAGCATTCAGGTGAATAATAATTCGCCAATTTGAGCAAGATTGCATCTTTTGAGGCGTTTTACTTGTTTATAAGAAAAAAAACAAAGAACAAGTCACAAGGGAGATAACTTGTCATTTTGTTATGTCTATAAACTGTTCTGCTTTCTTAAAATTAATGGTTGGCTGAAGGCTATAATTTTCTTTGCCCGGTTATGATTTTTTGTTTAAATTCACTAAACTAGTTCAGGTTTATATGAGACAATGCTGTTATATTCTTCTTCAGGACAGCGTCCTTGCTTATTAAGAGAGTACTTATTCAAGGTACTTATTCAAGGGACAGATGTGGCATTTGAAAAGGAAAAAAATGAACTTTAGACAATCCAAGTTCAAAACTAGTATATTATGAAGACATATTGTCTTTTTAAGTACTAAATTTAGACAAAGAATGATTGAATAAGTAGAATTTTGTGTAGAATAATATTTCTATTTTATGTTTAAAATGGGAATTCGAGTTTAAATCATGCATTTACATGTCCTTTATTCAACAATAAACTCTTTTCATGTTAATTAAGGAACTTTACATAACTATCTTGATCTAAGGAGACACGAATGAACAATGTTTTAAAAAAAAATTCAAAGTAAATTATTTTTCCTAAGTAAATTATTCATACCTAAAATAATATCGCTAGTGACATTCGTTTGTCTCGCAATGTATGGTCAACAAGGGATCAAAAGAATTTCACAAGCAATATTATTTTTCGATACTATATCCGCAACGAGTAATATATTTAGCATTAAATTATACTTATTTTTGAAGAATTTTTGTTATTTTTAAGGATATCAAGTACAAAGTTCATTTGGAATTTCAATTTGAGCACTACAGGTCACACAGACTGTGTGAAGATGAAAAAAAAAATGAACACGTCCCACTGGAAACTGGAGCCCTGCACGGGATGAGCGCGTCTTTGCCTTGGTGAGCGCGTCTTTGCCTTAGTGCGGGTATATTGTGTTAACATGTAGATACAACATGTAGCCGTCTCTCCTAGCTGCAGCCACCCACCCATAAGCACACTGTACTTTAAATCGCTTGATACCTCCTTGGTATGTGGGTCTTTAGGATCAAGAGAGTGTGCAAAGTGACAGGTTTGATCCCTCTCTGATACTAGTAGGTGGAACAAGGGGGCACTCTCTCTCTCTACAAGGGTGTTTGGTGGTGGGACAGGGAGGAGTGAGGCTACTTGCAGGTGAGGGGGGATAGGTGGAAAAGGGGGCACTCTCTCTCTCTCTCTAAGGGTGTTCTAGTGTAGAAGTGAGAGGAGTGAGGGTACTTGCAGGTGAGGGGGAGATAGGTGGAACAAGGGGGCACTCTCTCTCTCTACAAGGGTGTTTGGTGGTGGAACAGGGAGGAGTGAGGCTACTTGCAGGTGAGGGGGGGGCGGATAGGTGGAAAAGGGGGCACTCTCTCTCTCTAATACCCTTTTCACATCTACCAAATATTGCTTAACCCCGGGAAATAGGTGGGGCTAAGGGGGCTCTTAGCCCCACCAATTCCTTCCTTAGCCCCACCAATTACCCGGGGTAATTTTAGCCGGCTTTCTGTTCACATTACGTTTTGCCAAAGTGGGCTAACCCCACAAATAGTACGGGACTATCTGGCCCTGCAAAATAGCAGGGTTAGCCGGGCAATTGCGGGGTTAGCCGGGCAATTGTGGTGCTAAGCTGCGTAGTGTGAATCCGAACCGGGCTAAGGAGAAGCGGGGCCAAGCAACAGCCAATCACAGACAGCGTGGTCGTGTGGTCGTGAATTTGCATTTATCGCGCGCTATGCATGCAGTTCACGTTACGCATGCATGCAGTTCACGTTACGCATGCATGCTCTCTGTATTTATATTGAATTTAGCGCGCGGGTTTTTCCCCTTCATTTAGTCGAAAGGCGCATGCGCGGTAGCAAAAGCATTAATATTCATGAGCTATCGAATAGTCCGGGGCTAAGGCGAACGTAGTGTGAATCGCGTGAAATTTCTTAACCCCGGCTAAGCACATAGTCCGGGGTTAAGAAAATAGATGTGAACAGCAAAAAAAATAGTATGGGGTTAAGGATAGTATGGGGTTAAGGATAGTCCGGGGTTAAGAAAAATAGATGTGAAAAGGGTATAAGGGTGTTCTAGGGTAGAAGTGGGAGGAGTGCGGGTACTTGCAGGTGAGGGGGAGATAGGTGGAACAAGGGGGCACTCTCTCTCTATAAGGGTGTTTGGTGGTGGAACAAGGGGGCACTCTCTCTCTCTCTCTCTCTATAAGGGTGTTCTAGGGTAGAAGTGAGAGGAGGGAGGGTACTTAGGTGAGGGGGAGATAGGTGGAACAAGGGGGCACTCTCTCTCTATAAGGGTGTTTGGTGGTGGAACAGGGAGGAGTGAGGCTACTTGCTGGTGAGGGGGAGATTGGTGGAACAAGGGGGCACTCTCTCTCTCTCTCTCTCTCTCTCTCTCTCTCTCTCTCTCTCTCTCTCTCTCTCTCTCTCTCTCTCTCTCTCTCTCTCTCTATAAGGGTGTTCTAGGGTAGAAGTGGGAGGAGTGAGGCTACTTGCAGGTGAGGGGGAGGTGTTACTTGTGAAATGTGAAAATAGAGACCACAATGTTGGGAACAAGTTTGATCTTCCCTGTGAATCAGATAAAGTAGTAGGGATGCTTGCTCGATAATTAGGGAAGCATTTTATCTGGGAGCTAGATGAGAAAGGATCCATTTTGGGAACATATGAGGATCAGGCTACATTCACAAAGTAATCAACAAGATCAATTATCAAAAAGATAATCTAGATGTTAACTAATTCATTATTCTCTCATTTCATATGATTTTTAGAAGAAACAAATGTTTACATCTGTGTCAAAATGAGGGTACATGGGCTTTAAATTGGCAGCTGCTCTGACTGGAAAGCAGCAAAGCTTTAAGTGTAGGTAACTTGTATGTGGATTGGACAGCTGGTCCATCAAACCTGGTGTTGGTGCTGTGATGTAGAATGACAGTTGAAGGTGAGGGATTGTATTCTGGGTGAATCCATTGTTGCCCATTTGAGAGTTGGTCAGGATTAGGGATGTGAAAGGATCACAAGGACGGTAAGGTACTCCAGTCCTCCTTGTCAAAAGGGCGGGGTTCATACATGGGTGTCCAATTGGGTTTGGTAAAAAAAGGGGATGCTACATCTCCTAGAGCTCCCTTTACTCTGCAGACCTTGTCACTAGCTAGCAGAGGATATAGGATGTGTAAGATGTTATGCCTTTCCAGAGAGCATATAATTGTTTTGCCAAGGCTCTGTTTCAATTACTTGTCATGTGGATTAATCCAAACTTCAGCATACAACCATGTACTTTGATTATACTTTCTTGCTCTTAGTTTACAATACTAGGTGTTTGTATTTTTCTTCTTTTTACATGCTCTTTTTTTATATAAGACTATTAGAATGAATACTGTTAGACTTTGGCTTCCATGAAGGAGATTGATTTGTAGATGCACATATATGTTCCTCATACTATCCATAAAACTATTTGATCAATTTGTTCAGGTAAACATCTCTGCATTTCTCATAACTCTTAGAGTATGTTAACTACATACCATCTATCCCTGTATAACCAGGGAGTTGTGAATTGAAATACTAGGTAGGGTAGGGGCCTCCTAATCAGATAGTTATTAGGGGTACCAGTATGTCTAAATCTGCTTGGAGTTTGTGACATTTCAACACCGACGGAACAGGAGTATGTTTCAACAAGCTTTTATACCTGATCTTTGCTACCTCTCGTGCAAAAGTTTCTCCTAATCGATGAGCGGGTAATAAATGGCGTCTGTAGAACACTCTATTCATTTGCCCCACCTTTCAAATTCAATTTAGGCATATTCAAGCTAGCTCTCTTGTCTGGTTTCTTTCTCTTGAACATGATACCATGTTGATTTGATTTCCTCTCATGTCAATACAAGTCATGGGTTTACCCCTAGTGCCTTGATCAGCTTTCTCTCTTTCTTTATTCTTTTCATCTGTTTATCTAATTCAAGTATCTGTCACACTTTCCTTTTCGTATTTTTCATATCTGTCTTTGATCTGTTTTCTGTGCCTCTCTCTCTCTCTAACTTTGCTTTCTCCTTCTCCTTTGCTTTCTCCTTCTCCTTTCATATTTCCAATGCATCTTCTCTTTTCTATATCTTTATGTCTCTTCTCTTTCTCAATCTCTTTAATAACACTTCTCACTTGTCCTTGGTCTTTCTCTTCTCTGTCTTTTATCTATTCAATCTATCTCTCACTCTCTTTTCTCAATAATCATTTAGATATTAAGTTTAAACTTTCATTCCCTCTTTTAATATCTCAAATGAAAATTTCTCTCCATCTATGTATCTCTTTCCTTCCTTTCCTCTGGCTGTTGTTGTTCTGGTCTATCTAATCTGTTCTGCTTTCCTATCTCTGCAAACATGGGATTGGATGCGACAGAGGTTGAAAAACAAGGAGGCAAACCAACGTGACATATTTTGCTCATATTCTGCCAATCCCACCACATTTCCTGGAGTGAAATTGATGCCAATATACCATGGGGATGATCCCGCCTATCAACGGGAGTATTACCTGATGGAGGCAGAGATGGGTTTTATTGGTGCCTTTCCGGGGGAGGATGTTTAGAACCAGGTTGGTGATTGGGGTTGATGGCCGGCTGACTGAGATGATGGAATGGATGCGGGTAGGAGGAGATGGGTATAGCAGAGGAATGGAAGGGCATCACAAAGTATTACTATTAGGAGGAGGGGCCAAGGAACAGAAGGCATGATAGATCAATGAGCTTGCTACCTGAAGGTCTTGCGTTCAAAACCAGTTCAAATGATAGTTGCATGTAGCTATTCACTTTGATAGGGCATCACAAGTCTTAGAGTAAAGAGAGGAGAGGAGAATGCAAGGAAGGATTGAAGTAAGGCTAGAGAAATCAATTTATTACAAAGGGTCTGTCTGTGGTTAGAGTTTGCTGTGGTTTGGGCCTGAAATCAAGTTGATGTGTAAGGAATCTTGAAGTCAAGGACAGGGTAGACATTTAAAGAATAAATGGAGGAGATATAAGAGTGATTTTGTGTGATTTTGATATAACGAGGCTTCAGAACAATGGAACAGATGTATGTACAGGCCTAACAGATATAACGTAGTATAAATTCAGATAGAGCAAGGTTAGTATGGTATTTTTTTTTAACAAGAACAGTGTGAAGAGGAACTAAAAATAATTCCAGTTTGTTGATGGGTTGCTTTCTTACTTAGATATGAACATGTCAGAGCCAATCAGTTGAAAGAGATTTGTACATGATCCGAACCTGTCAAGAGAATTGAGATTTGTCTTTGATGTTGACCTTGAGGTTTGCCTTTAATACCAGATGATGGTGTATCGGTATGGTATCAGTCACCCTTTTCTGCTTTCATGGATTTGTAGAAAATATGGTCTCCCACCCCTTCTTTATTTCTCTCTCTCTCTCTCTCTTTCTCTCTCTCTCTCTCTCTCTCTTCCTCTCTCTTCCTCTCCCTTTTCTCTCTCTCTCTTTCTTTCTCTCTCTCAGTCACTCACTTTCTCTTTCTCCTTTTCTTTTCTATTCTTTCCTATTCTTGTTGTCTCCCTTTTAAAACCTAATTTTTAGTATCACTTCTTCTTGGCTAAGACAATGAAACCCACTAGTAAGACATGTTTCATGAAACTGTAACTGCAGTCAGTGAGTTAGTGTTGCCACTCATCTTTAACAAAATGACAATCTTTCAAGGAAACGCAAGTGGTGGAATTCATCCCTCTCTCTGGTCCTTACCACTCACTGCGCTTCAATCGTCCCAAAGGGTTGTGTGGAAAAGATTTCTGTCTGGACACATCTCCCCATAGGATTGAGATTCAGAGGATGAGGTTCGTGTGATATGCTTGATGACATAAATGAAATAATGTACTATTAGACGATGATATTATTCTTGAAGGAGGCGGAAGAGAGTTTATTATTTAGTTGAAGTTAAGTTTCCAGGCAAAAGTTCAACTTCATATTTGATTTGGCCTTAGATCAGGAGGGTTTAAGAAGTTTCATACCATAAGTTACCATACTTGTCATGAGAAGGAACTTTTAATGGTTAAGTATAGCAGGGACCTACTACGAAGTATGTCCATGGCTACAGGGGTACTTTCATTCCCCATCTTCTAGAGATACCATTGTGATACCGGTATGAAGGACATCATCACTCCCCCATCATCTTCCCACTTTCTTACTCTCCTGGGTCACATCTCTACACCTTGTTGTTTCTTAATCACAGGTGTGGCTCACTACATTCCTAGCTCTCTTGATCTTGTATTTGTTCAACCTTACCTGGTGCTTTCTTTCTCTGGTCTGACTCACTTTGGGACTGGTGAAATCCTTGGCAATCAGTAGAGGAATCAAGAGAGGAATCAAGAGACAGGGGTTATCATAGTATCCTGCAACACACCTGTCTGATGGAGAGTGATGCCTAGTCTTCTCATACAGACCCGGTATCATTCTTTAGACCGTGACATGGTTAGAAAGACAACCGAGTCTAGATGTATATGAGCATTCAAGTTTCAGTTTTTTACGTTGGTATGGCTAGAATAAGTAACACAAATCTATAAGACATAGTGTAAAGTCAAAGGGGATTCTCTGTGTTGTCCATGGTTCTAGGAAGGTGGGTTGCCCTACTCTGTCACATTATAAGAAGGAAACAAATCTCAAATTATTTTTAAGGCAAAGTTAGTATATAGAGCTTTACTTTCCATTGAGACTTGCACACAAGGAATACCACCAAAAGGTCTGTGAAAGCAGACTAGCCTCGGCAGATCACCAATACATGTATCAATGTAGCAATTTGTAAAAGAGGGTGGTAAAGAGAGGATGTTTGGATAAAAGCAAGATCATGACAGGATTGCTAGCCTTCAATCCTTCCTTGATGAGGGAAGGATGATGAAGTAATTGAGAGTCATATCAAAACTGAAGGAACATCCATCAAATTGGTTCTCTTTTCAAGGATTTGGGTCTCAGATTTATACAAACACAGGGTTGCTACTTTTCAATTGAAAATTTAGACTTCTGTAAGTTACAGATTTGTCATAGATTTGTCACAGCAGCTTTGGTGGTCTTTTATCACATTTTGTCATCAAAGTTGGTTATTGAATTTCTCTTGCGTTGCTCTGTAACAGATTTATGAAAAATTGACTACACCTAAAATCGGTTTAAATGGAAATTACTATTTAGAAATATATAAAAGTGAATTTTATGAGGAATAGTCTACCAGTATGCATTTTCATTATTTTCAGTTATTCCTTTTATATACAGGTAGTACTATCTGGTCTTCATTAATTCATTTCCATTTTTTTCTTTAAATGCTTCCATTCCATCATCTCTTCGTTAGAACATTTGTTCCATCTCTATATATTAGTCTTTATGCGATTTAATGATACTGTACTGTAGATCCTTTTGTTTCTTTGTCTCAGTCTCCTTTTATCTCCTTTCCCTCTCTTTCTCTCTGTAGTTCTCTATTGATACCTATAGACTGTAGCCTGCCATAAGTCATCTAATACATCTTCATTTCATCAGAGTTGTGGTTTAACATCTCTCTCTCTCTCTCTCTCTCTCTCTCTCTCTCTCTCTCTCTCTCTCTCTCTCTCTCTCGTTCTCTCTCTCTCCCTCCCCCCTTCCTTCTCTTCTCTTCTCTTCTCCTTCTCCCGTCCCTATTTCCTTATTGTGGTGTACATGACACTTATAGTTTTCCATAAATACATGTAGCCACAGCCTTTTATCTTTGATACTTAAATGTTTATTGTAAATCTTCATTTTATCTGAATTGTGGCTTCACCTACCCCATCCACTGCTCTAAATTTGTTTATTTTCTTCATAAATCTATGACACTGCTCCCATTTTACTACCCATTCAGTAAATACTTCAGTATAAACAAAGCCAGAGGTTTCATTTATTCAGCAGTATAGGCACCCAATTGTCATAGACTAAATACACCATCAATCTCCGACATTGAGAGCCCTGCGTTATGACAATTATCACCAGTAAATACCTGTCCAAAATAATTGCCCCACAAGGATTATTAGTCACGCCAAAGATTCTGGGCATTTACAACTTTGTAAATAAGTTGGTAAGTCCGGCGGCGAGAAGAAGTTCTAATTCCGCACAAAGACCGTGTGAGCACCGATGAGATGAAATCAAAACAGAGAATGACTCAACTTGCCCCGTAACTTCTAGGATAACATTTCTCCAAATTACACCTTCTCTCTCCATGTATCTTGAGTAGGTTAGAATGCAGATTATCAACAGTACCGCATATGATATTATTAGCATAGCTTGTAGCTCAAATGAAAGAAATTGGGAATGCATCAAGGTGTTATCATAAAAATCATTTGAATCAAGTCCAGATCCATATGGTATAGTCCCAGCTATTGTACTGATAATCTATGGTAAGGCAATTTATCTATACTGCCACTCTTTACACAGGAGACTATGTATTGAATGTTTGTACTAAGGATCAGATAGTTGCCTCAAGCACAGTACAAAGTTAAGATGATCATTCATCTTCACTTCTACACTCAATACTCAATATAAGTAATGGGTAATCTCTGTAATGGTCTTGATGATGCATTGAGCATCACTCAGTCTTATTTAAATTCCCATCGAGAGGCTGACACATTGATGTAATTTGTTCTTTTCCCAATCACTGATGCCTCCTTCAGATATGCTGGAGTAAACTATTTTTCTTCAATTTATAAAGATGTAAATGTCATACGCTTCACATTACCGTACCTCATAATACAGAGCTAAGTTACTTCATGCAGATACCATTCATTTACATTTTACTTATATGTATATATATTTTTTTAATAGCCATTTACGTTGTCATGTCTGCATGAGCATTTAGGTTGCTAAATCTAACTTATGGATGTATATATACAATGTAGTTACATGTGTCATGAATTTCACATGAAAGAGTTATAACAGTGAGATATTTCAGTTGCCACCGATGTTACAAAGACACGACACTGTGGTTTAGTTGGTTGACATTGCGGTTTAGTTGGTTGACCCTATTACATTAGATTGTTATTAATTTGTTTCTTGATTTTGATTTGATTTTGATAGATCTGAGAGAGGACTTTCGAGAGGAGCCAGTGAGTGACCAGCTGATATCAGGAGACTCAGCAGTCCTTGAGTGCACCCCACCCAGGGGTTACCCTACCCCGGAGGTTACCTGGCTCAAGGATGACCAACCCATCATACTGGACAACAATAGGGTCAAGATAGTAGAAGATGGGAACCTGCTACTCAAAGAGGTAAGATGCACTTCTTCTTCTTTACGTGCCATGTCCTGAGACGTTGGAGACCATGGAATACCACAACTCTATGTCCCATATTGTATGAAGTAATTCCTTCTCCTCGAGATCAATTCCACTTTCAGAAATCCCACTCCTTAAGCTATACTCATCCACAGAATCCTCCTTCTACCCCTACTCCTCCTCCCCTCTATTCTTTCAGTCAGTGCAAGATCTTCCAAACCATTCTTTCGAATAACATGACCCAAGAAGCTCAGCTGTCAACCTCTAATATTATTCAGAAGCTTTCGTTTTGTTCCTGCCATGGCAAATACCTCATTATTAGAAACTCTTTCTGTCCATGAATTTCTTAGCATCCTTCTCAGGCATCAAACTTCACAACTTTCCAGTCGCTTTCTTAGTTACACTACAGGAGTATTTGAAGTGGCTCAGTTGAAGCACCACCAATACCTGTAGGCCTACTTTTGTATGCAATGTTTTTTCAAATCAATAGTCAATATGGAACGTACCCAAAGTGAAAACTTTTGAAAAATCACAGTTTTGTTTAGAAACAGTGAGTTTTAAGTTATGAGCATGCTGTAAATTCAATGATTTTCATGCTGTATCTTGCAAACATTCCTGGCATGAAATGCTGCACAATATCTTTAAGCTGGAGGATGAGATGACCCTGCTAAAAGGGATGGCCGCTCTGTCCTCCCTCCTACGTAGCTAGCTAGCTAGCTTGTGGCGGTGTGAAGTACAGGATGAAACAAGTGTATGCTCAAATGAGAATGTGGAGAGAGACGTGTAGATGACAACAGCTAGCATGTACGTCCTCGCCACAGCTGTGATTGAGATTTGTTATGCATGGGGGGCGCAAATAAAACTTTTGCTGTTTATGTCATGGTCTGAACACTATTAGCAGTGGGAGCTAACACTTCACAATAGGATGTTAATATACAATGCATCCTATATGCACCTTTTAGTTATGGTTCTATTACATGCTGGTTGAAAATAGATTCAACGGAACACATTAAAAGGGTTGTTGCAGCCATTGATGAGATTCGAGAGAAAAACAACCGCTGATTTCATTGCTTAGTATCTAAACTTTTTATTATCTTTTATTGTATAAGGCATTTGAAAAGTCTATCCTAAATTGTTGCTTGTGACTGTATGAAAAATCGATCGCTTAATTGCAATTAGATCTACATGTATTTGAGTGGAAAAGACGTGACAAGTTTGAACTGTTTGCAGTATTTAGACAAACTTAAATATTATTAAAGGATTTCACTTTTTAAGTACTACTACTAGAGTACTATGACAAACCATGATGGGGTGTACATGTATGTGTGTGTTGATGGAGGATAGTGGTTAGGTCATCTGGGCTAGATACATGTATTCAGGTAGAGCATATTGATAAGAGACTAGTTTAACTTTAACTACAAGCATTACATATATATCCCTGCTACTTCAGAAGATTGCAAATTCCTTTCAGCTAATAATAGAGATAGTTTGTGGTATGCGGGTTAATATAATGATCAACCTCTACCTCAGCAATATCTTCATCTCTCACTGATGAAGAGTCTGATGACCAGCTTGATAAATCATATATATCACAGGTAACCAGGCGTGGAAGCATCAGCAGCATTGGGCCTGTTTCACAGCCTGTACGTGTTATTAATCGGATTCCATTGAGATAAAGAGAGGATGAAGATAGAGGATGGATGAGGTCCAAATAGAAGCTCAGAAGGAGGTTAGGACTCACAATCAAACGATAGGGAGAAGTTGGCATGCACACTACTCAATGTCAACATCAACGTTTTTTAAATGGGTTTTTCCAGTAGTGTAAATGGGAGTCCGAAAAAACCAAAAAAGTGTGCTTTTTCAAATTGATTTTTGGACTGTGTAAATGGGCTTGGAGAGTGTTAGCTCAAATATACTGTTAAGGCTCTTCTAACTCATAGCAGATGGTGTATATGTAGATCTATCCTTGTAATTAGGCTGAGAAAATACTTGTGGTAACTTACATCCCTAGTATGTACTGGACGAGGCCGTTAAGCACATTTAGATCTAGATAGAATGGATGAGACGACCATGATGGGGACTTGGCTACATCATTAAAGAGGCTCACCATATTAAGATGGAGGTTTTATCAAAGCAGATGCATGTATTTAGCAGGAGAGCACTTACATGCATGTACATGTAATATGAGGTTGAGCTCCATTCCAAGTGTTAAGACATTTCCAGAGTTAATTCTGTTTTGAAAAGAGAATATTATAGACATTTAATAAAAATCTACAAATTAATGATATGATATATGAATCAATATGAGGTACTTTCATAACAGTTGAGATTCCAAGCATTTTACCCATGTGTATGTAGTCTATTACAAAATGGGATTGTATATTTGCATTCAAACTGTTAGAAAAAGAATGGTTGTTTTGTTGAAGGGGGGGGGGGGGGGAGGTACCCTCTCTGTTAAACCAAGGACCTACTAGGGTTAAACACCAATGTAACAAGCTTTCTTTTCTCATGTGTAATGGAAGAATACATGTAAATAAAATAAAATCCAGCGCACTAATGCACTCTGGTGCCATGAGTGACCTCTTACCTAGATTGGAGGCTGATGAGTGAATGTAGGAAAGAGGAAAAACATCCCCAAGCGATCGAAAGCTGAGAAAGTGAGAAGGAAGATGTGTTTTTAGTATTGGTAGCTAGACAGAGGGAGGAATCACCGAAAGGATGTCTTTGATTTGGCCTTGATATTGCATCTGTCTTCCTATTTCATGTTCCTAGCTTTCAAAAAGATTTGCTTGACATTGATACTTCAGTTCCATTTTTACAAAGGATTAAGTTTTGAAACGTACATGAAAAAATATGTACATGTACTCAAGAGCTGTGAGTGATTTACCTCAGGAAAGCTCCAAAAGGTCGAAATTCAACCAAATATTTGAAAACAACACTGCATTTTTCATTTAAAGTTTTTAGAGATCCTAAGATATCCTTCATTAGAGAAAGTACCGATATTGTTAATTATTATACCGGTATTGGTCCAGCATTGATACTTGTCCCATCTGAACAAAGTCTTATGAAGATGGTTGTCTCAAGTGTTGAGGTATATTAACAACTTATTTTCTTCTCTTGTTTCTCTTTGCAGCTGAGGAAAGATGATGAAGGAACATACAAGTGTAAGGCTCAGAATGTTGCTGGAGAAAGGATAAGCAAGGACGCTTATCTTACAGTACAAGGTATTTTACTACTGCATTGTATATGTGTACATTGTCTAGAAATAGTGAACAGTTTAGCCAAATCTGATGCACAATATTCTCTTTTAGAATCTTACACACTTTCATTTCTGGCACCAAATTTGATAGATTCAGAATGGAAAGCGTATCAAGTGTGTGTGCATTTTCCCACAGTATTTATAGTGATTTATCATGATTTTCAAACTATTTCAAAAGTGGGTCTTTGAAAAAACGTAGGAATATATTGTTAAACATATACTATAAACAAGAAATTTGGATGTGTAAAGGGCAAAAGCAAGTAGAAGCATAGACTTGATGACTTGTGGTTGTGTTTGTTGGCAAGTATGAAACTGTGAATACTCGTCTAAAATATAAACGGGTGGGACTACAATAACGGTGCGCTGGCTTGTTGGATATACTACGTTTAGGTGGGGTATTCTAGAGTTAAGCCAGTCATTTTCTTGAAGTTTCAAGAACAGCCTTCCTTTGTGTCAATCTGGTTATCGATATAATTTGGAGTATCTTCCTCTTCAAAAATTGAGGAACCTAGAAATAGACACATGTATACGTACATTGTGAGTACATCATAAGTGTAAAGCTGATTTTACTGCTTTCTTTTAGAGTAGTTGTCTGTTCAGATTGGATTTTCCTTTAACGGCTCTAGAAATCTATGTCATATAATATCATTTTGTCCTTATATTCCTTCCTTAGCATTGCTATTGTTTACATCATATCACGGTTATATTTATATTTATTTATTTGTACAACTTAAACTTTTAATGTAGCTTTTATGTGACAAGAAGATAAAATTTGGATATGAAATTAAAATGTTGCTTTGATCTAATTGTTTGAATGTTTGTTGACTTACAGTAAAGCCAGCATTCATCAACCCACCCCAGGATACTATCACTGCACCCGGTGAGGCAGCCGTCCTGAGATGTGAAGTAGAAGGTGATCCACCCCCTACAGTCTCATGGAGTAGAGAGATCGGAGAGCTACCAGACGGAAGGTTAGAGACATGCAAAATAGTTGTTTTAACCCATTTCATTCCTAGATAGTGCAACAACAAAAAAAGAATTGGTTTAAAAGCAATATAAGAAGTTAATGTAATGGAATGGCAGCCAATACATCTCAAAATTATCATGAACATTACTTATCATGCGATTCAGATTTTTTCTCCGACATATTTCCTTCATTGGTTACAAAAAGACCTTATACAATATTGTCATAATAGCTTAAATTTGCCAAAAGCGACAAAGTTATTACAAATATTTTGACATTTGATATTAGCTGTCAGTTTAAACACATACAGAAAAATGTAATGTGTTAGTAATGATTGATGGAAACAGATTGGAAAGCAAATATCTTCCCAGAGTATTTGAAAGTCCGCATGAAACATTGCAATTCTAACCGCCTACCCACGCCGTCTTCTATTATAATGAAATAGTAGAATCGAGCTCCGAGTGAAATCAGGTTTTTGTATTGGTCCGCTAGCTATGACTTCCACTCGGGGGAGGGGTTAGTTCAAATAAACCACCGATTAAAATAAAGACAAAGAATAAGAGCGCTGGGACACAATATAGTATTTAAGGTGTCATATATGTTTATTTACCAATCACTGACCTGTATCAACTATTCTTCTAACAGTATTTATTATCATACAATGTCATGAAAATAGTATCAATAATCCATAAGATCTCTGTCTTATCTTCAACATATATCAATATCAGAATACACCTTAAGCTAAAATATACTTTAAAAAGCCTTAACTTGTTAATCTAAATAAATGGGACATTAAGGGTTGGGAAGAGGGAGGTTAGTTAGAAATTGTTAGTACTGTGGCCACTTACATACAGCGCGGTAGACTATTCGCGATTCGAGTGGATGTACCGATTCGGCCGTGTACGAACGAGATGAAGAGATGGACAACGATGCTACGGGTATGGGAACAGGATAGCTTCAATAAATAGCTTTAACTAGACATGCCAGCACATTTTATAAATACATCTATAACAAATTAAGACAAAGAAAGATACAGCAGAAAGAGACAAAGATAAAGAGAGAGAGAGAGAGAGAGAGAGAAAGAGAGAGAGAGAGAGAGAGAGAGAGGATACAACAAGAAGAAAGAAGGACTACATGACCAATATTCCACCATGTTACACCTTCCCCTCTGCCACCAGAATGGCGTCCGCGTCATTCCCAATAATAATTTCAAATTTATGCAATAATAATTTTGAATTGATATTGAACACCAATAAAACTATAGCTGTACATAACATCACAAATCTTTCATGACACCTTGTAAGACACCTTATTTTACTAGTGACCTTGCTTAAAATCTTGTTAATCAAATACAAAATATATACTTAGAATATAAGAAAGTATACACAGAAAACACATCAGTAACGATAACAATCCAAAATAATTTCTTCCACACTCCACATGTGTGAATTGGTCTGATATTCCACTTCCACTCAGAGTAAATATACTTCTATTATTACTTCGTCTTACTACAACAGCAATTCAAATCAAACATGGTTTAAATATCAAATGCAAAAATTCAATTAAGTTTCAATATAATAATCATCAAAAATCTGACTATCAACTCATGTGACTCTGATGTAACAGGTAACAAGTTTAAACAATCAAAATAAAACAAACGGAACTATATTTAAGTTCGCCTTAATATCAAATACGGTAAAATCATAATTTCTTCCAAACTACAATCAAATTTTAATATAAAGTGAAATGTAAAATGGTCTTTGACATTGATCTCTCTTTTATAAAACTGCCCTTATAATTCCATTGTACTAACCTATGGAATATTCAATCATATTCCTAATCTTCAAACTCAAACGTGAACAAAACAAAATAAATATGGTTTACTTTTAAAAGTAACCTATTCACTAAATTCATGTGAAACTAGGGTATCATTTATGCACCCTTCAATGACATCAATCATTTAATATGCGTTGCTAAAACAAAATAAATAATAATGCCCGCAGTTTATTGGACATTGTCTATGAAAGAAATGATCAATTGATAGATCAACCGACAAAATAATGACAAAGTCTAAAACTTTAAATCAAACCATTCGGGTTTGGTTGGCATAGTGAGACATGCTCCAGCCATGTTCAAACAATAAATCAATAAAGTAGAGTATCTATATCAATACAATATAGAGCTAAATATCATGTTATTCAGAGGAATAGCAATTTATAAATAATAAAAAACTTCATTCTCCTAAGTTTTTGTCATTAACAATATCATAACAAGCCCTATCTCCCATTAATGAATTCAGGTTGTATCCTACATGTAGGCACAATTTCTGATCCAAAAAAGAAGGCTAACTGTTCTCCTACTATGGGAAAAGATGACATTATCGGAATCATCGATATCAACATCACGCTCACAACAATCTCAACTGGTGAAAACAAAACAAACACACACTTCAAAAGCAGCATCATCAGCAGTCCATACAACATCATACAATTGTATTTATTCCCAACAATTGGTTGGACAATTTGACTTTGATAATACGTTAACCGATCAGGTTGACGAGAACATCTTTTTGACTGTCTCGGTGGACAGTCCTCCTCTTCAACAGAGGCGGTCTCTTGCTCGTCACTTGAAGGGACAGGAGGGGGGTCAACTTCTACAGGGGCATCATTAATTACATTATCCTCAGTCGCAATATCATCTGTATTTACAGAAGTAACAGAACCATCATCTCTAATTTCAGAATCTGTGCAATCTGGAATTGACTGGCCTAATTGAAATTCAAAATCAGCACTATTGTCTAGTACACTTGTCTCTAATGGAACATTCCAAGCTGTGACACTTTCATCTCTCTCATTTACGTCGTTATGCTGTGTTTGGTCATTGTTTGAAGATTGAGTTACCTCATTCTTAGATACATTTGCACGTCTAGGCTGTGGAATTATCTTTGGGAGAAAGTTACACGGTAGAAGCAAATTGCGATGTAAGACACGGGTTTTAGTCCTAGAGCCTTCAGATCGAACCTTGAACACAGGTATATCTACGTTGGGTTGCTCTACAACAATATGAGGATCCTTGCCCCATATATCACCTAACTTGTTCTTTCCCTTCACACCCTTGACCTTAACTAAGACTCTGTCTCCTACTTGAATTTTGTTCTCTTTCAACTTCTGGTCATACCTTCCTTTGTTTTTAGCTCCTACCTGGCCATTTCTCTCAGACGTGATCTTGTAAGCATAGTCTAGTCTATCTCGAAGTCTCGTTACATACTCAGGGGCACTTGAATTGTCATTATCATCCCTAGCATCTAGTCCTAAATACATATCTATGGGTAGGCGGGGGTGTCTGCCATACATGAGGTAGAAGGGTGAGAAGCCAGTTACACTATGTTTTGTACAATTGTATGCATGGACTAATGGAGCTACATAAGACTTCCAGTCGGATTTCTTGTCCTCCGTCAGAGTGCCTAGCATACTAAGTAGGGTGCGATTCATCCTCTCACAACTGCCATTACCTTGTGGATGGTAAGGAGTGGTCCTAGATTTATGAATTCCTACTAATTTACAAAGTTGTGCGATTACATTGGACTCAAAGTTTCGGCCCTGATCTGAATGTAACCGTTCTGGGAAACCATAATGTACAAGGAAATGATCAAATAAGGCCTTAGCAGTAGTGTTTGCAGTTTGGTTCTTCGTTGGAATGGCTGTTGAATATCTTGTGAAATGATCGGTGATCACTAAGATATTACCATATCCTCCTTTCGACTCTTCAAGGGATAAGAAGTCCATGCAAACAAGCTCAAGGGGCCTACTTGTCTTAATGTTGACCAATGGGGCTGTGTTAGTAGAATTCCGTACTCCTTTCCTCCTAACACAACGGCCACAGGTGCTTACATAATGTTGGACGTCCCTTCCAAGATGAGGCCAGTAGAATCTGTTCCGGACAAGTTCGGTTGTCCTCTCGACACCCAAATGCCCTATCTCATCGTGCAAAGATTGCAAAACTAATGTACAATATTTCCTAGGCAGTACGAGTTGTAAGAATTCCTTTCCTTCGACTATTCTCCTACGATAGAGTACCCCATTCTTTAGCACTAACTTATCCCATTCTCTAAGCACGATTTGAACATCCTTACTTTCTTCTCTTCTTCGATTCATCGATGGGCAGACATCTTGTTTGACATAATCTATCACCCTACTGATAACTGGATCCATACCTTGTTCCTTAGCCCAATCTGGCGGTCCATTAGTAAATAGATTATCAGATGCCCTATCTTCCAGTCCTACGTCACCAACTACAGTTACAGAATGCTGCCCTACATTTTCTACAAAGGGACTGTTTTCTACATCTACATTAAGGGCATAGTCTACTACTGCCTCAAAGGTTTCTTTAGAGCATGTAGTGTCAGGAGGGGTATCTGATGAGGGCACATCAGAGGGGCGTCTAGAGAGAGCATCAGCATCAATATTCATCTTGCCTGATCTGTATGTGAGGGTAAGGTCATAATTGGCCAGGGCTGCTAACCACCTATGCCCTGTGGCATCTAGTTTAGCTGTTGTGAGAACATATATCAGCGGATTATTGTCAGTTCGAACATGGGTCTTGTTACCATACAGAAAATCATGGAACTTTTCAGTCACAGCCCATTTCAATGCAAGGAATTCTAACTTATGGGCGGTACAATTCCTCTCACTCTTGTTCAATGTACGACTCGCATACGCAATCACTCTCTCCCTACCTTCTTCATCCAACTGGTACAGTGCCGCTCCCAACCCAATGGTGCTAGCATCTGTATGTAATAGGAAAGGCTTGGAGAAATCTGCGTACTGAAGGACAGGGGCACTGATCAATTTATTCTTTACTTCTAAGAATGCTTCATCATGTCTTCTAGTCCAAATCCAGGGAGGGGAATGAGACGGGGACTTAGTTACCTTACCTTTACGTTTCTTGGGGTCACCTAGGAGGTCGAGCATAGGGCTCATTATTTTAGATAGATTGGGGATGAATTTCCTATAGTAACTGGCTAGGCCAAGAAAAGATCGAAGTTCTTTAACGTTCTTAGGGGTGGGCCAACTTCTAACTGATTCTGTCTTGTCGGGGTCGGTACCTATGCCCTCTGATGTGAGGATGTGCCCAAGGTACTTCACTCTGGTCTGTAGGAGCTTGCATTTGGAGGCCTTCAACTTGAATCCATGGTCAGATAGACGTTGGATTACAGCTTCTAGCCTCACAACATGCTCCTCCACTGTTTCGCTGTATATGATGATATCATCTAAGTAGACGACGCACACAGTGTGATTGAGTTCGCCAAGACATTTCTCCATTGCGCGCTGGAAAGTGCTAGGCGCGTTACAGAGACCAAATGGCATACGATTGCACTCCCACAATCCAAGAGGAGGGGGAAGCACAAAAGCAGTCTTTTGTTTGTCACGTTCGTCTATTTCTAGTTGCCAGTAACCTGACTTGAGATCAAGAGAACTGAACCACCTAGCACCCTGCATCATCTGTAGAGTTTCATCAATTCTAGGCAAAGCATAAGAGTCCCTTACTGTACGCTGATTAAGTTTACGAAAGTCAATACAGAACCTCAAAGATCCATCCTTCTTCCTAACTAACACTACAGGACTGGCATAAGGTGAAAATGACTCCCTAATCACACCAGCCTCATGCATTGAACGTACATGTTCACGCACCTCTGCATACATGGCTGGGGGTATACGACGATATCTTTCTCGGAATGGCTGGTGATCTGTTAGGGGAATGTTATGTGTCACTATGTTGCTACGTCCCAAGTCAGTATCAGACTGGCTAAAGGCATGTGGATAGTTTCTAAGGATATTTCTCACCTTATCTACATCTTCATTTGAAGCAGGAGACTCTGAGAAATCTAACCCTTCTATACTCAATCCACCCGTCCTATTAGCATCACATGTGTCTACATGCTGCTGACTAGTCTGAATTGGACCTTCAACATTACACAAGAACACTTCACCCACAACATCATTACTGTATAACCATAAAGGTTTATCAGTTTGGTTCCGTACTAGAACTGGCACTTTACCGGATTTCTGTCGTTCTGCATCTATTGTGACAGTATTGCTGTCAATGACTAAACCAGCTGGTAATCTATTGTATCTACGAGGCTCTAACATTACATCATAAGGTCTACCTGAAACGGGGAGTGGGACCTTACCTTCTACTACCACTGCATGGTTAGCAGGGATCCTAACAGCCTTCTTTGAAGCATTCTTCACCACACCTATCCTACCATCTGATCTAGACTGCATTTGCCTCTGCATACAAACATATACTGATCGCCATGTTGGATGCACACTATTACTATTAACAAAGTCAGGCCCATATTGGGTCTTGCCTCTATCAATAAATGTATCTATAATGTTAGTCCCTACACATAAGGGTACCCTCTTATTATAAGAAGTGTCTGGAACCACTAACACAGGGACATCTATTTCAGACGAAGAGGGGAGAGAGCCAGGAAAAAGGATAGAAAGCTCTACATAACCTAGATAGGTGACAGGTAAACCATTAGCTCCTTCAACCTTAAGCAAGTCATCAATGCTATGAAGAGAACTTTTGGGAAGATGAGAGTTGTAGAAAGAGTGAGAAATAGTAGTGATCTGAGACCCAGAATCTAAAAGACATTTGCTTTGTTGACCATTTATAATGGCCACCGCTTCCGTTGCCTTGCCAACCATTCTATCTAAGAGTGGTCTTGATAGGGGACTTCTCGATTTAGCCCTTTGACTAGATAGACCTACTGCCCGTCCCTTGGCAGAGGTCTGCCTTCGTTTAAAGGCACCTGCATATGTTGGGGAGGAGCAAAAGATTGATGAGGATGCTGAGAAAAGTGAGAAAGAGGAGGAGGATAGTGAGGAGGAGGATAGTGAGGAGGAGGAGGAGGAGGAGCAGAGCATTCTCGAGCAAGGTGCCCTGGTTGACCACATTTGTAGCATGGTCCCCTGGGACCACGAGAACGAACAGGTCTGTTAGGGTTCTCCCTACTACCATAACTATTGCTACTACTTCTATTACTACTATCGATTTCCATCGCTTTTAGTTTCTCTTTTATCTCTCTTAGTTCCTTTGCTAGTTCTGATCTATTATTACTGTCTGTATTAGTGACTGTGCTCGCATGGGCACCTATTCTACTCTGATGGGAACGGAGAGGGGAGGCATGAAACTTCTCGAAGTCTTCATGTTCCTGTTCTGCCTGCCTAGCTACCCTGATTAATTCATCAAATGACCTGACTAGGTCATATTTGTGCCGTATGGCTTGTTTTAACGTTTCATTGGACATTCCCTTCCAAAAGACAACCCTAAGGGTCTCATCTTTGGCCATGGGAGAGATACCCTTCCGAAGTTCAACTTTATCTATGGCAAGTTGGAGTCTAGCGCTATAAGCGGTGACCGACTCCTCTGTTCCTTGTCTACTGGAATATAACTGCTGGACTAGTACCGCACCAGACTCTACCGTGCCATAAAATCCGTCAATCTTCTCTACGATCTCTTCCACACTGGATTCGATATTCATGTTCATGACTATCTGTCCAGCCTCCCCTCTGAGAGAACGCCTAACTAGCCTAGCTAACGCCTGGTGACTGCAGCTTTCATCTGTTTGAAGGCATTTTATTTCGTGCCTCCAAACTTCGAAAGGTACCTCACCACCCTTGGGTTTCGGATCCCCAGAAAATATAGAGAGTTTAAACGGATTCTGAATAACAGTTTGGGACCTAAGTACAGGGGGAGTAACATCAATTGATTCCGTTTTTAGTTTGAGAATGAGATTGGATGTGGGTATTACCAATACCTCAACTACATTGTCATCTAATGTTTGTTTATTTAGTTCCGTTATTGCACGTAAAGCGAGGGTACTACTAGCGAAAGCACAGTGAGCATTACCGGTGCTCTCGCCGGTTAGAGAATCTTTGCCAAAGTTTAAGTGCGACACTTCCCCAATCTTCTCTAAAAATTCTCTGAGACTGCCCTCAGTAGTTGAAGGACTCAATCCCTTCACCAGAATAACACAATCTCCCTTAACAGAACCCATTGTTTAAATAAGTAAGGAGGGAAAAAATAAAGAGGTAGAAGAGAAATATATCTTAGGAAAGACAATTATATGATTATTAAATCTACAGCAGAAACAAAAACAGTCTACCGGTAGTCCCTATCAGCGATATCGACTACGGTATATGTAAACAAAAAAATAGTGACTTAACAAAATCGTATAAACCAACGCTAAGCGGAAAATATAAAACTTTGCCAATCACTAGCGAGCAAATCTGTTTCAGCAACACATACACTCAAATCCAGTCACCCAAAATATTCAATCATTCGTCAGATAATGTCATGATATCATATGATCAGAATGTCATTTCTTCCCAAATAAATAGAGAACAAGGTTAGCATCTAATGAGAAAATAATTAGCAATATATCATAATAGGATAAGAACCATATGATATATCATTAATTTCCGAACTAATAACTATTCCTCTGCACACATGAAATATAATAACACAAATACAATAATATAAAATATTATTAACAAAAAGGAAACAAGGTCACTATTAGGGAATGTAAGCTAAACCTCATGCCCAAGCGCTGAACTTGACCAGGATAATTATACCAGTCTTTCTAGGAAACATGCAATTATTATTAATTAAAAAAAAAAGAATTTGGAGAGCTTTTAATATCGTGCTGATAACGCGAAGGTCGTGGGTTCCGTCTAACCGCCTACCCACGCCGTCTTCTATTATAATGAAATAGTAGAATCGAGCTCCGAGTGAAATCAGGTTTTTGTATTGGTCCGCTAGCTATGACTTCCACTCGGGGGAGGGGTTAGTTCAAATAAACCACCGATTAAAATAAAGACAAAGAATAAGAGCGCTGGGACACAATATAGTATTTAAGGTGTCATATATGTTTATTTACCAATCACTGACCTGTATCAACTATTCTTCTAACAGTATTTATTATCATACAATGTCATGAAAATAGTATCAATAATCCATAAGATCTCTGTCTTATCTTCAACATATATCAATATCAGAATACACCTTAAGCTAAAATATACTTTAAAAAGCCTTAACTTGTTAATCTAAATAAATGGGACATTAAGGGTTGGGAAGAGGGAGGTTAGTTAGAAATTGTTAGTACTGTGGCCACTTACATACAGCGCGGTAGACTATTCGCGATTCGAGTGGATGTACCGATTCGGCCGTGTACGAACGAGATGAAGAGATGGACAACGATGCTACGGGTATGGGAACAGGATAGCTTCAATAAATAGCTTTAACTAGACATGCCAGCACATTTTATAAATACATCTATAACAAATTAAGACAAAGAAAGATACAGCAGAAAGAGACAAAGATAAAGAGAGAGAGAGAGAGAGAGAGAGAAAGAGAGAGAGAGAGAGAGAGAGAGAGGATACAACAAGAAGAAAGAAGGACTACATGACCAATATTCCACCATGTTACACAATGATAGAGTCAACATGATAATTGTGCAAATGCCAGCCTGAATTCCGCTTTGCCAAGTTGATATGCAGTTATTAATTCTGCCAAACTGATGGATAATAGTTGAGTAAGATAGAAGGGGGTTAGCTTCTCTCGAAGGAGATATAAGTATCTGTCATAACATTTTCATGCTTCCTTGAGCGTAAATGCCCGGCTACGATGAAAATATGAGATGTTGAAGATGATTATAAGATGTAGCTTCTGCTCTGGGGAACTTTATGTGCTCCTTGATTTAGACATATAAATAGAGGCATGAAGAAATATTGCAAATATGTTTTTATAGAACCCCTGTATGTAACAAATCTATTTCGTCATCAATAACTAAGAAAATGAACATTTTTGACATTTTCTGTACTGAGGAAATAGGAGAGGAGCTTGCAAGATACGCCACGGTGTTGCCAATTTGATGACAACTTCAACAATTCATAACTTTGCTATTTTTAATCAGATTTTGCTCAAACTTTCAATAATGGTTTCTCTCATTGTTCTGCTGGTATTAAAAAAAAGTTAATTTCATGGCCGACTTCTCCTTTAAGCAAAATATTATGCATTAAGCAGTAACATTTGTATCTAATAATTCAGCAGAGCAAATCTTTTATCAGAGATTCAAATCAGTAAATTATTTATGGAATTGTATGCTTCCCACTTTTTGCTTTCACTTTTTGCTTTTACTTTTTCCATTTTACAAGATGGTTTAATTCTACCCCCCCCCCTCTCTTGCTGAATAGAACATTCCATTAATATTTAAATATCAATAACATCAGTGTAAAGGCTAACTATGAAGACACAAAGTATTCAATTTCCACCTTCAAAAATGAGCAAGAAGTAGCTTTAGTTAAAGTTCAACAACCTGTGTTCCAATATGAGAATAGTTGATCCCACATGCTTGATTTACCTCGCCCCCTTGGCTCAAATCTTCTCTATTTGGTTGGAGAAATCCCCCAAGACAGTCCTGATACGGGCCATATGTCTCTCTCAATTTGTTCCTTGCTGCTTTAGGGACTCTTGTCTGCCCCTATCTCACATTTCCAAGTCTACTTAAGACTATGATCTCGTCATATATTTGCCAGATTGTTGGGCGATAAAGCCTATCCTATCCTACCCTATTTTGTGCAATTTCTTCAGAGATAATAGGAAGGTACTGTTGTCTTGAATTCCCCCCCCCCCCCCCCCATGCTATTTGAAGAAAAAAAAAACTGCTTAGAATAATTGCTCTGGGGATACAGAGCGTCAGGGTTATTTTCATGTTTTCCTCAACAGTTGTGAAAGGGTTAAAGCTTCTCTCTGCAAATCCAAACTGCCAGATTCTTTACTTTATATTTTGGTCCATGTATGCTTGTAAGCTTCACTGTTGTACTTGTATTCTTTGATTTCTTATAGATTTTTAAACATTTTTTATATTCACACAATCCAATATGGCTACTGCCAGTAACGGCAACAACATCTCTAAATGATTTTATTTTTGGGTTTGAAAGTTCTTGTATCACATCCAAAAGGAAACATTACCTGTAACAGTTTTGACGTCTAGAGTCTGCCAATTCATGCCTGAGGAAGATGTCTGAACTGTAGACATCCTTTTAGATGTGATACAAGAGCTTTTTATTCATTATTACAAGCGTACTGATGAAACTCTTTCAATATTTTATTTTTCATGTTAATTGTAATTACAGAACGCAGCAGCTTCCTGATAATTCTTTACGGATTCGGCATACAGATGAGTTAGATGATGGAGTCTATATATGCACAGCTGAAAACATCTGGGGCACAAGTGATGCTAAAGCTAGATTGCGAGTCAGTGGTAAGATCAGATCCTATAAAACTTTTGTTCTTGGTATATATCATATCGTTATAATCAATGTTTAGAGACTGAGTGTGAGGTAGAACCATGGGGGTTGTTTCATGAAACAATCATAAATACAAGATCAACGACATTTTGACGCTGTCGTTCATCTTGTTCGCTAGGTGTTTCACAAAACCATCTTTGCCAAGACGAGCGACAACTTCCCTGACAAGAGACTTGTTGCAACTCCAAACCCTTCATATCTTTTTAGAACGCCATTTCGGTTCAACTTTAAGTTTAATACTCTATGGGCAGCGAAACTTGCAGATTTGATACGCTCGGTCTTAAAAAGCAACCTTGAGTTTGTTCAATTTTATAAATCTTAAATGTCATAAGTTTTCATTCATATTGAAGGAGTGTATATTGTGTGCTACCATTCTCTTAGATTTATATTTTTCAAGCAGTTTGAGTGAAATGAAGCCTCTTCAATCTCTTTTGGTAATTCTGGATGGATCTGAATGAACGAAGGCAATGTTTTTTTGCCAATAGTATCGAAATCATGAATTTGTTGCCTATCATGATTTTGTGAACATCTCTGTAGGTGGCAGACAAAGATAGACTGTCATGAAGTTGGTTTCATGATACAGCCCCCAGATGGATTGTAATGAAGACTCTTTCTTAGCCAATATTATCGTTATCAAGAAGTTGTCAAGTTATCATGGTTTGTGAAACGGGTTGTCTGCTTCCTGACATCCTCCATAGGTACAGTAGCAGACAAAGATATGACTGTCTGTCCTGGAGTTGGTTTCATGAAACGTCCCCTGAAATTACATTTATGAGTGTAAATCTATCAGATACCCACCCCCCCCCAAAAAAAAAAAAAATATATATATATATATATACCGGTATATATAAAAATGATAATAATAATAATAATGATGAATAAATAAAAATCAAATAATAGTAATAGTAAAAGAAGAAGAATGATAATAATTCTTTTCTGAGGTTAAACATTCATCTCAGATTTATTGCTTCAGAGAAAGGTACATTTTAAGCGTTGATTCAAAGATGATTGTTTATTTTTTTTCAAGAATAAAATAAGGACTACAGAAGGCTAAATTTGCATATCTTCTTGAATTTGTAAGCTTTCTAACTAATTGAACTATCCTGAAAATCTATGAATTATAAAAAAGAATTGATCTGAAGATCCAAATCATGAATGTTTTAAAGGAAAGACTACCAATCAAAGGATCAGTGGTGATAGACACTGAAAGACAGACTTGCCCTTGAATTATATTGGGCAACTTAATTTTTCTTCTGCAGCATTGTGGACTGTTGATATAAACAAATCTTTAAGTTGTACAAACGAAACATTGATAAGCAAAGAACATCTGGAAATGTAGATTTACTGGTTTTAGGATGACAAACACTGAAGATAGATCCTGAGGAACATTGCAATTCATTTAGCAGGAAGCTACCTTACAGAGCAACCCTGTTTGATGTGAAGATATTTTCAAATTAAAACCATCCTGTGGAGTTATCCATCATAATGTGAAGATGCTCCTCACCTCAGTCTTCTGCTCTCCCTCATATCTATCCCCATGCAGACGAGCTGCAGATTAATTTGTTGTACATGCGTCAACTTGACGCGTCATAATTGAGTTTGGGCTGGCGTAATTTGGTTCTGTTACTTACACCCTTCACGATAATGCGTATAGCATGTCAGGATTAATTCAATTTTGGTTTGCTTGGGATTGGATTCCCTCCTTTCTACCCAAGTTTCAGAGAATTGTATCGTCCTCGTCTTCCGTAGAAACGGGGGGGGGGGGGGGATTCCCTCCCTCCATCCATGTTCTTACCAATCTGAAATTTGACAAGAGAATGTGGGTTTATGCACACTAATGTCATCTATTTATGTTGTTGTTCTATCACGTACTTGTGCGTGATGCAATCTATAAACTAGTTTTATATTAATGAGCATTTAAATGTCATAATTCTGGGCATTACCTTTTAATTCTATGGAAAAAATAGGTATAGTAAACTATCAGAATTAGAGTTATTTTCCTCAATTTTAGAAAGATAATGCACTCGACATTTTAAAAACCTTATTTTAGGTCAATAATGCTTTTGTTCATCAGCATTCTCCAACTCTGCATGGATGCGTGTGTGCAGGAAATAATGATACAACTGAAAATTTGAACATTTGAATGTGAACAAAAATCTAAATGATAATTGATATCCTTGTCATCAGGTTTATCATTTACTTCAATATGAATATATTAACGATTCATTTGTACATATTGACAGGAGAGGAATCAATACATTTATCTAGTATTTGTTCTCTTTTTATTGGCTAGTGTGAAGGCACACTGTGTAATCCATCTTAAGAGACACCTACACGATGGGTATACATTCCAACACTCTGGACATTTATCACTTTAGCTGATTCTCCTGTATACCATAGATCATTACATGAAGAAATTCACAGGTTGACTAATGATGCTTGTATGACTAGTCACTGTGACTAGAACCAACTAACCACAGAGCTAGCTAGCTGTTACATCATTCAGCCTCTTATTAGCATGATGATGAACTGCATCATGTGGTGAATTAGAGCATAAGCTTTGATAATTATCTTGATAACTTGGGAAGAGAGAGAGAGGGGTATGGTCATGCTATCAGATGATTCATTTATGAGAAGAACATCTCCCTTTCCCAACATTACGAAATCAAACATGTGCAATCAACTTTAAAGGTTGTTTGAAAGGCAAGCCACCATATTGGTGGTGGTTATTTTACCTGACTGCTAAGAAAGCATAAATGCTTGTAAGTAAGCAACCAGACGGCTGACGGCTTTAGATCCTCTCCGAGGGACCTGGTAATGAGGACTAATGCCTTACCAAAGGGCATATAGTAATATAAGACATATTTTTGTGGACTTCTAGTACCGTAGGTAAATCTTTCAAATAAAATAAAAAGATATGAATTAACTGATGCAAAGGTTAATGGTTGTGAAGAAGAAAATCTATAAAGATTAAAAAAACAGAAATGAAACTCATTAAATTGTAAGAATTGAATTTAGGTATCTGCTAAATGAAATATAATGCACTGTAATATATTACTATGTATGGGTACATCAAAAATAGATTTTAAATAGATATTAAACAAACATGTATTTGTACTGTATTACATAAATTTATCAACACTATCATGTATTTAAAATATTGATCTATTAGGTAAGATGGGTTCTCTTTTATAAGTTGATGTAAGAAATAAAAAAAAAATAACATACATGTAGGCCAATTTATATACATGTGTTTGTTTTTTGTTTTTTCCACAGCGGTCCCTGACTTTATCCGTGCTCCTCGTGACAAGACAGTCCATGTTAATGAAATGGTTCGCTTTCAGTGTGAGGCTGTTGGAAGCCCGCCCCCATCCATCCATTGGCAGAAAGCTGGCACAGAGGTATGTCTCTTTGTTTTTTGCTTTCTTTCTTTCTTTTTGTACTTGTTCTCTCAGTTTGCATACATCATTATGTATGTTATATCTGTGCATGTTCTGTATCTTATATCTGTGTGTTATATCAGTGAATTGTATGTTTTTGTTGGTTCATGGTATCTTATCTTGGAGACACTAATTTGAAGTTAATATACATGTAATCAAAGCTGGCTTCAGATGTCAAGGTATATGTAAATTGAAAAATCAAATAACACCTTTGTGGATATTGAAATGTTTTTATACTTATACTTATAAATTAAAGAGAAACAAAAATATGTTTACAGTTTCTTGAAATTAAATAGCTTTGTTTTATTGTTTCAAGTCTTTGGTTAAATGTGAATCACAAATATTGGTAGGGGTGAAGACAGTCGTAGAAAAGGGTTTCAACGTCCCTTGAGGGAGATAACCCAAATGCATTATGGGTCAGTTACTATCGACCAATGGGAATTAGATGGCTGGAGGTTGTTTGAAGTAACCTTTATTATTGAACTCTTGTTGTGGATACACACAGCATTGTGGATTGATGATGTGTTGATGTACACAGAACGTCAACAAATATAATCAGTTTCAAGACAGATGTACAGTGCCAAATTATATGATCATTTGGAAGTTCTTTAAAACTGTACAAAAAAACATGGTTAAATATATTGCTATACAGGTTACATCAACCAAAATTGAATGTATGGTGATGACTGTATTGGATGGGGATGCCCACATGTTTTTAATGGCATCTATGTATTTTTGTCCAAGAGGTCATTTTTATGCCAGTAATTTGATTTTGTTCTGGACTATTATGTCTCCTTTGTTGGGCAAGGTTGATCAATAAAGTGATGTTTGAAATGTAAAAACTTAGTTGTATTATATACTTTGGTATCAATAGAATTCTTATCAAAACTCAGCATTGGTCTTTCCTCTCCTGCACATGTGTTAATTTTGTTTCCATAAAATTTAACGGGAATTTGTTTTTCCTACTTACCGGTACTATCATATGTGGAATATTGGTTTGTTCCAATTTATGTTTCTTGTTTCTAACATTATTCAACAAAGGCCCTAATTCAACCAGTCCACATTTCAATCTTGAGTTACGAAAAACACAAGCAAATCATCCAATTTACAAGGGGTATGAATAATGCAGTTGTTGACTGTACATATGCAATGAAATATTTGTTTGTTCAGCACCAACCAATGTCAAATATAAAAAGTGGGAAAGAATAGTAAGATAGGTACTGTTAAGATGACCGTTAAGAGCTCATCTTGCCAATGCATTTGATAAGAGTGAAAGAGGAGTTGAGAAAGCTGAACGAGAGCTAATAGATAGAGTAAGCTAATGATTACTAGAGGGTGAAAGCTATTAAGATCTAGCTCAGAGACGTACTCATTCACAAAGGAGTCTAATAATGAGGACGTATTCACTCAAAATGGAGAGGGGGGGTTACAAGGTAGATAATGCCTTCAATATAGATTGGTCTCCATTGCCATACTTTGACTACAACTGATGAAGACTATAACCAGGACTGAGATTTTACAAAAAGATATCTTTCTTCTTCTTGAAATCTAATCAAGCTCATGAGTTGCAAAGTTTGTTATGGTGGAAAACTATTTGTATGAAGAACAATGAACAAAGAAACCATGATTGAAAAATGTCTCCTTAAGTTTTCATTCATGTTTTCATTCATGTGAGCAATGCTTGTGGTTATACCATGTATTCTTTTGAGAGTGATTATGTGGAGTGATATTGAGTCATATTTGTAAGCTTGCTAGCATGAAAGGGGTTAAGACATTCAAACCAATCACTCAGAACCACAGATCTAGAATAAGAATGGTTGGCAATGTGAACGCTTCTTTCAGTCGCTATTGGCAAGAGAGGGATTGATATAGTGTTAATGAAGATGGGGGTAACACACTCATATAATGGCTTCACTGGTAACCAACTAAAGTGCAAATTAGAGGAAAGTCTTGTGGGAATGAAATGAAAATGGGACAGTAAGAAAGAGTACAAGCTAGGAACAGGTAGATGTTTGCTATAGTTAACATGGAGTCATGCAGCATGTCAGTATAAAAAGAAAAGGCTAATTAACCGATGTGCTTAGAAAAGTTTCTTCTTTCAATCAATCGGGTGCCTGGGGTTATTTCAAGCTTTCGCCATTCTAAACTGTACATTTAGAAAGAGAGAGAAAATGGAGAATCATTCACTTATGGATATAAGTGAATGATTCTCCATTTTCTCTATCTTTCTAAATGTACAGTTTAGAATGGCGAAAGTTTGAAATAAATCTGACCAATAATAAGAAAGTTATGAGTGTTTGAAATATGAGATCACTAAGAGTATGAAAATCTTAAATTGGCAGTTTGGACAGTGGATTGTGAAGTATTTGTAGATAACTCTCACGTTTGTCTTATAAAAAATTATCATAACCGGTAATTTCAATTTTTCTCCTAAGTGCCTTCTCCCTTGGGACACTACTATAAATATATTATGGTTAGCATATCATTATAGTTCCTCTAAAGAGAATAGACCCTCCAGAGTCATACTTATTTTGAGAATTCAAAATTTTAGTCATTCTATGTGTTGGAACAAATGGGAAAGTTGTGTACCACTACGTCACAGAGACATTACCAATTCAGCCCATTTGAAGAGCCCACTCTTATAATTATTACAACTTTCATAAATTCATAACTTTCTCATTTTTCTCTAGTTTCTCTAATATTTGTGATTTTGTTTAGAGTAGTTTGCTCTCAAGGTGAGATTTCCCTGTAAAGCTCTATTTTATTATATATCATGTTTCATAGGACAATCTTCTCTTCATAAACCAACAAAGAGGGCGTTTTGAAGTGTCAGCATCAGGTGAGCTTCAGATCAATCCAGTCCAGATGGACGATGCAGGAACATACATCTGCTATGCTACTGGGGGAACAGGAGTGGCAGAGGCTAAGGCTGTTCTACGCGTTCTTGGTAAGCAAAAGCCCAAGTCAACTACACCCTTTTCTATCATTCTTACTCGCTTTTACTTCTCTATTCTGTATCTGTTCCTTTGGTTTAATGTGCTTGCAATATATTATCTGCATGAATCACTTACTAAAACACACAGCCTCTCCATTATAAGTTCATTTAACTCTGTATTTATTTAGATATGGAATTTATTTTGAAGTATTTGTTACTTTCTCAAGAACACGTGATGAAGAATCGTCTTTTCCTCCAAACTCCTTGTCATAAAATCTCAGAAATTGGGATGTAAATACAAGCCATTGGAAATTTCATATTGTATTTCTTTTAATGCAGGACTTCAAAAAGCAATGATTTTTTCTCCAGATGGATGAAAAAATGAATAAATATAAAATATTCTGTTTTGTGGAAGGAGAGAAACCTGTTAATTGTTATGTCCAAATCAGTCAAATCGTTTGGTACAAGTATCTAGAACATATCATTCGAAGGGTGAATACTTATCTTCAAAGCTACCAACATAATTTCCTTTATTATTTTCTTGGAAGTACTTCAAGTTCTGTTATGCTTTGTTATGATTTTAAATCTTTATTATCTATTACTTTAACTTTAAATCTGAATTATCCATTGATTTAACCTTCACTCTCTGACTTGCTTGCTCAAGTTTACTAATCTTGCTATACTCTTATTCTCTTTTGTTTTTCTTTTTCTATCCTTGATTTCACCCCTTGGTTATTTCCTTCTACTGGCATGCACCATCTTTTATCATCATTTCCATCCATCCTCATCTTCACCATCACCATCCTTGCGCATGGTTACCATGGTTACTCCATCATCAATCTTAACGATGGGATGCTGTCCCGTGCTGCATCACCTTATCGCATGGTTGCCATGACTATTGGATATTGCTATCATATCACATGGTTGCCATGACAATGGGATGCTATTACTACCACCATGATTGCTCCTACCAATGATAACCCTACCCTCCCATCTAATGGCCTTCGCTCACTGTCCTCCTGGTGGTCGTCTATCTGTCTGTCCTTCTTCGGTCGGGCTATAGGGAGTGGAACAGGTGGAGAGGAAGGTGAGAATAGAGATAACAAGAAACTATCCAATCCTCACTGGATATGTGTTAGTCCAGACTCTCATTGTGGTACATGTAACACATTGTACAGTACCGTTTTCATATTCACTGGCGAAAATCAAAATTGAATTCAGACAAAGCCGGACCAATAAATTCGCACCACAAATCCTGCTTATGTACATTCTCACAGCAACTAGGCCACATCACACACGGTGTGCCCATTTGTTTCCATGGTTTCTGCGGTCTTTTCTCCAGGTTACCCTGATTGTCAATTGCTAAAGCCATATCAACACATCACAACTTCTTTATTAGAGGTTTCATTACAAGTTTTATTATAGAAATATAACTTATTAAGTGATGGGAGTATATTCAAAACACCAAGATAACGCAGGGTCTGCTTCGAGTAGTGCAAATAGCGTTCATATTACACAGAATCCACTTCTGGTCCAGACTGCATACAAACGTAACCCTAGTTTTGAAGCGGATTGAGAAGTGTGCATCAAGTGCGGATCACGAGACGCTGATAGCGTTCAAATTAGCTTTTGGGTTCCGACTAAATCTGAATTTAAGACCCCTTCTACCCCTAATATGAAAAGTGTGCAAGCTGCAAACTTGTGTTTCACCCCTGCCAAAAGTGACAAGCATACTGATAGAGTTAAATACATTTGATTGGTACACCTAATTCTGTAAAATCACAATCACATTGAGCAAGAAGTTCAATAACATATTCCCAAATAATTAAAATTAAAATATCTTGTATACCAGTACTGAGTATTAGACTAGACTGTGAGGAAAACTCATGAAAACTTATAATGAAAAAAAAAGCTTTTATCCAAGAATATTATAAATTCTGTGTTAGCTAGAGAATGGAGGATGAAGGATTAAAGGTAAAGTTAGCATCACTGAGTGAGTGTGGATCCAGACTTTGTTTTCAGTATTCAAGCAGAAAAATAGGATAAGAGATATTCTGATATGGTCATCTCTGAGGGAATGCGAGTGAAATTGAACAAAAGTGTCCCTTGTTGAACTAGCTCCCTAGGCAGTGAGGGAAACAAGAACTTAATTAGGATAAACCATCAATCATATTTCAAACGTCCACCAGTTGGATTCAATTTAAGATGAAATGGGTCATTCCTACTGCAGCAATAGATGACGTTCATATGTGGTGTACAAAGCCATACAAATCAGCAGAAAGCCATGTAAAGGAAAATGTTATAGTCTATGCAGTTCCTTCACTGAAATTTACTCTCAGCACTTTCACCATTTGATTTTGTCTGAAGATCCTAACTGTACTGTGTATGATTGTTATTCATACACTGTACTCCTACCACCATCTCCCATCATCGAATGTAAAATCTGGAAAAGATTTGTTCATTTTAATGATTTTAGATTTATTACCGTCGCTCAAAGAATTCCTCCAGGCTTGGCCAAATGCCAATGTCTATGCAATTTATGGTTAGAATTCACTGAATCTAGCATTTTAGGAAGGAACTGAAAATTGAATTTGGCTTTTCATTTTGAAAAGCTAATATATTTTGAAGATTTACAGTTGTAGTATGAGGTGGTCATTTCAAATGTAGGTTGTCAAACTTAAGCTTAGCATTTTTAAAGATAGAGTCGAGTTCTGGTCATTGGAAAAGTTGATCATGAAGCACCTATTACTATGAGGTTTTGGAATCATCAAAATATTAAGAAATTGGCTCAGTCTTAGGTGTAGACCGTATGGGAAAAGACTAATTGGGAAGTAAACAAACTGGTTTTTAGACCAAACAACAATAATGACGGGATGTTTATATTGAAAAAAAGATAGTGTCATGTTCATAGATATAATTATTTGTCAATTAAGGGCTATACTCCCATGACATAGGCAAAAGATTTGATTTAGATATTTTCTAAAGGGTTAGAAACTCGTGAGAGATGTGGATGTAGCGAGCATGAATGGATATCAGCAGCAAACCAATTGACCTCCTATAGCAACTCTAGAGCAAGAATTAATAAAAAAGAAAATCAAATTTGTAGATAGCTTGTCAGACATGGATTCGATTTCAAAAGCATTTATTCATCCCTCGCTATATGGCCCTCTCATGAAATTCAACACCAGCCCCTGTCATTACCGACTCTATGCGCCATCTAGACTGACTCGCTACCAAATTTCTTCTGTCGTTGTCGCTTACGTGGTACCTTAGGAGGGTCTGGTATGCTATATCGAGAAGACCTCTTCATATTTGAAAATGGAATTACTCGCTCATGTACATCTGATGCACAGAGATGCACAGCACATTATCATTAAATTACCTGGTATATATATTTAGGAGCTCAAACTGATTTGTAAAATCAAATACCACCTGTGTATTTTCAAAATGTAATTTGGTTTCAGAGTTTGACATTATTCAATAAGATATGCCTAAAGCTCCCACAATAAAACAAACACATACATGTACTTCCACTAGGTAGTGTAAATCCTGGCATGTGATCCAATACACATATAAGATCAATTCAAAGATACAGTACTTTGGGTTTTCCATGAACAGTAGAAAAATAACCCTGTATGAAGCGACCTATTGGCTACTTGCACTTGTAAAGTGAGAATCCATCAATCTCCTGTTTCATGACGGTCTTGTCAAAGCAGACAATTGTCACCTCAGCACACATGGTCTACATTCCCTCCCTTTCAGACTATTCCATGGTCCATTCAATGGTCTATACCAAGTCTATTTGTGAGGGAGAAAGAAGAGAAAAAACTATGAGGAACAATACTAATTGGTATTTTCTTGATTTCAATTGGAGACTATTTGAAGTTAAAATTTTCTTAAAGCCTTCTTGGTTAAGTTGCAAGAGTGTAGTATTGAAATCAATTTAAAATTCTTGCAATCTGATCGTTATTTTATGTTTTCTTGGAGTGTTAATTAAAAGCTATATTTTCCATTTAAAGGAATTTGGAAAGATATAAACATAATGTTTTTACCAGTAGTATGAAAAAGATATCACTTTGTTTGATTATGCTATGATTAGGAAAATCCTTACACCATTATTTACAATATGCACAAGGCATCTGTTGTGCACATACATATTCATGACACTGTATGAATTGATTTAAATAAGTGTCACAAACAACACCAACACAACATTTTATGCTTTCACTTTGATCAATTTTATTTTGTATTTTGTGTTTATATCTGTCCTTTTATCTCCGCAAAATCTTTGCCCTCTTTGTATATATGGTTTCACTTTTTGTAAAAGCCTATGTGTCACTCTCTACTACGCTGCTCTTTGTTTATCTTTGTTTGGACATCGGCATCAATCTCAGTTTACGCTCTCCTGTCACTTCAATGTTTAGATATCAGCTGTAAAATAACATGGGATTTCTTTAGCTATGGATCTGTAATTATACCTGAAGAATTGCTGTATTTGAAATGATTCAAACACTGAGGTCAAAGAAAGGTTTCTGAAATCGTAAAATGCAATGACTGATGTTAAGTAGAATGTGTTTTATAGCAAGAATAGAAAAGAGATGGGACATAAAGATTACCCTCATACCCACAGTTCATTTCTAAATGCTAATGTTATGAAGGCAACACTTGCAGCCAGAGTACATGGATCTTTGGCTGTTTAATATGCCTTCTACAGGGTAGTTATTGCTAAAAAGTTTAATCAGAATATTGAGTGATCATCTTATGTATTGGCTTGCCTCTCCATGTAAATCTTTCTCTTTCTCTCTCTCTTATTCACTCCACACCTCAGATGAGTCTTTAGCTCCGCCCCCTCTCATCCAGTACGGTCCAGCCAATCAGACGCTGGTAGTAGGTTCTACAGCTTCATTCATGTGTCGTTCTGCTGGCAACCCATCCCCTCAGATTGAATGGACAAAAGATGGAATCGCTCTGACAACCTCAAATCCAAGGTAATTGTCTTGGTCATCTGTGAATGGCTTGATTTGAAATTGATGCATTTCAGAACACATGAATAAAGCATCTTAGCATTGAAAGTGATAAATGTTAATCCTACCTTCAAATCTTTGACATCAAGTAGGCTATATATTACTCTTGAACGTTTAACATCGAACATCCAGTGAATATTGTATTGTAATTGATATATATATACGTATATTGCTTTAAGAGATATTACATTTCATTAACACAGTGTAGCAATAAAATGAATGAATTATTGTTGCCAATATTAAAAACAACATGTAATTAATTTCGCCATTCAAAAAATGTTGTCCTAAATACGTTAAAAGATTCTATTGTCAATCTTCTTAAACATTTTTATAAGTAAATTCTGTTAATTGGCTTGTGTAAATTATTATAATACTTTGACTGTGTTTAAATAGCATTTTGTGTGGTTTTGTGTTTGTATAGGTTTAGCCTGATGTACCCTGATAACACACTGGAGATCACAGGGATACAGGTGGACGATAGCGGATTATATTCCTGTCTAGCTTCAAGTAACAGCGGTGAGACCAGTCAGTCAGCTACGCTTCTTGTTATAGGTATGTTCATGATTTATGAGGTGTTAACTGTACTTGAAGATACATTTAGTGAAGGTACTTCTTCAGTCAATCATGTATCTGTAAAGGCCATGTGAACAGTATGAGTGGCCTCTTTAGACATGTGGCCTATCTAGGCAGGTTATTCATACTACCACTTTAATATTTTGGGTTGTCTGTTCATCCATCTGTTCCGCTCTTGGTGAACGCGAAAAAAAGGGCCAAGAACAATTGAGTGGATTTTGACGAAACTTTTATCAGGTTTGTATGAGCATATAAGGATGAACTGATTATATTTTGGGCAGATAAGGTCAAATGTCACTGGGTCATAATGTGTAAAAACCTGCCAGAAAGTACTTGAAAAGCATTCAAACCAGTCAATGAACATACAGGCAGAGGTATATTGGAGATGCAGTCACACTCATCTTTTTTATCCATTAAATTGTTTTGTGTAGAAACATGAATCCCCCCCCCCCCCCTCTATTTTTTTTATCCCCTACAATTTATTTTTCTTACTCCTTAAGAAATGTTTTTGTTTACATTGATGTAATTGTGATCTCTTTCAAACACAGAATCGACTGAGACCTCAGGCACACCTGTAAAGACTGCACCCAGCATCAATGAGCTTCCAGGCTCTCCCTCACAGCCTCTTAGGGTCAATGTGACCAGATCATCCATACAGGTACGCTGGACGGCTCCTGCAGCTAATAGGGCGCCCTCTGTGACTGGATATCAGGTTGAGTACTTCAGCCCGGAGCGGGTGATAGGTGAGAATGAGGGAGATCGTGTGGTTTGATTAGCGATCAGTTCTACATATATTAAAGTGTTTGTTTGAGGTAGAGAAAAAATAACAACTCTCTATAAAGATGACCTATCTGTAATGATGATCTACTTTTATGTGCCTTGAAGCCACTTGTTTCTGGTCCCCTATTTTGTGGCATATATGGATAGGTGTTACTGAAGTTGAGTTTAATATGGACAGCACAATACATGTAGGCGCCATAGCTCAATCGATAGAGCAGTGGTCTCGTAATCCGGTGACCCGGGTTTTAAACCAATGCGATGCCCTAGTGCCCTTTGGTAAGGCATTAATCCTAATTACCAGGTCTCTCAGAGAGGACCTACAGCCATCGGTCCTCTGGTTGCTTACTAACAAACATTTATGCTTTTTTAGCAGTCAGATAAAATAACCACCACTACTACAAACTGTATATAAATGTAAAACACATATTTTTAACTTTAAATAGTTGAATATAGAGCGTAGTTGTCGTTGATTACGGTGAGCATTGTTCTGATTGTCTTATCTACTTGATGATTTAATGATAGGATGGGTGGTAGCTGGCAACGGTATCCAAGGAGAAACATACAACATCAATCATCTGGTCCCTTCATCCTCCCACTTGGTGGTTGTCAGGGCGATCAACTCTAATGGTATTGGCCCACCTGGTCCCATGTCAGAAAGCATCTCAACATCAGGTATGATCATCTTACAACCAGTATGTCTGTTGAGCACCAGGACACAACATGAGTACTATACAAGAACCACTATTACTATCATTAATGTGTGGCTTCCTACATGAAAGGAAACACAGATTTCCTTTCTCTCAATATAAACCTGTGTTAGATTCATTCAGACGTTTGATGATACATCAATTATTCTACTGAAACAAATGTTAAAGTTTACCTGCAAGAGAAAACTCCTGACTCCCTGTGTTGAAGAATTGCCATACTCTCACATCTTTCAAGAAGTGTCTGAAAACACAGCTTTTCTGATTTGTTTTAATATTCATCTTTGTTTGTACTAGTAATTAATGTAAGCTCTGTATGATAATGTCATTATTCTTTGTTTGTTTATAAATATTGCTGTTTATGCGCTTTGTATCTTATGAAAAGGTGCTTTATAAATGTAATAATATTATATATATTTGTATATTTTCCCGCATTTCAGATGAGACGGCGAATCCCCCACCCTCCAGGGAATGCCTGTCAGATCAATCGTCCATCACTGTGGAGATCACTACAATCATTGCTCTTAGTTCCACTGCAATCAAAGTCTCATGGGAAGTCCATGTAAGTAGGGATTATTATACTTATAGGGAGCGCATTGACCATGGTCCATATGTCCAACTTGTGTCTGTAATATTGTTCAAAGTTTGTATTTTGTGATTCTTAAAAGAATACGGTTTCTGTGTGCTTCAGCCAGAGGCATTATTTTTCCTTTCTGTGCTGTCAATGCAAAATATTCCAATATGTTGTTTTGGTTTAAGAATTTCTTTTTCTTTTTCTGGACATTAAAAAATGAAATCATGAATAGTTAAATTTAGTTTTTATGACACTGATTTTATTCAGATCAGCAATGAAAAGACATCCCATGACTAGAAACTTAAATCTTGGAATCATATTGTGGTAGATGGGTGTAAACATGATGGCTACTTAATGGTTTATTGAGTTCTAATCTGTTCCTTTCTATTTCTTGCTTGATATTAGACCCCTGCAAACGAGGACCAGATAGATGGGTACCAGGTGCGTTACCTGCTCTCAGACGGGGCTAGCCGCACACACTTCCAGACGGTGGTAGGGATGCTCTCTACCATACTGACTGGACTAGATCCTAGCATGGACTACACAGTGTCTGTCAGGCCACAGATCTGCAACAGTAAAGGACAGGAGTCACCCTCAGTGGCTGCTAGAACTATGAGTGAAGGTGAGAGGGAGAGGAAAGACTGAGAGGGGGGGGGGGGAGGGGAGTGGGAAGAATTAACAATGGAAGACTTGATACACTTTCAGATATGACGCACAGGAATCTAGAAGATCAGTGATCAAAGTAAAATGCAATATGTTAACATAGATGTAAAACTCGTGTTTTGAACTGAATTACAATCTTTTCATTGAATGTTATCTTCATTGCTTCTCTTAATTACCTCTGTATAGGATCTGGTCCACTCTGTGTACATGGAGACAATCGAATCCTTCAGAACAAACTTGATGGCAGTGATGTTCATATAGTGGGAACTGAGACCGTTGGATCTAATGCTCTACAAGTCAAGTGGGAGGTCAGTTTACTTTCTTGTTGCCATGGATATGAGTAAATGTTTTCTTGCATGAAACTATGCTTTTGTAAAGTGTATTTATATCATTATTCTGGAAGATGCATGAGATCAGTTGGATCTACTTTTTATCATGTAAAAAGTACTGTTCAGAAGAGAAAAATAGATGAACATTGCTCATATATGTACATGTACTATGTCTGACTCTTATGAAATCATAATGTAAACCCATTCTGTGCCACCAAACCTTTATATTGTACACTACCATCAAGTGTTACATTCTGACTTTTAAAACATTGTCTTATTGTTATTGTGGGTAAAACATATATTCCATCGACCAAAATTCATAATGAATATACATGTACCTGTAGCTATTATGGATTCAAACACATTGTTCAACTTTCAAATTTGTTTATAGGATACACACCTCATATAGAAAGGGTTATTGTCATTATTGTAATTATTGCTTTATTGCGACTAAAAATTCAGGTTGGATTTCAAATACAAACAATGGTAGAAACTATGTACACAAATTAAGTCAAAGAAACTGTCAAGTCTGATACCTAAATATAACAATAACAATGTGCTACAATCAAATTAATACACATTATAAAATATTATGATTAGGATATCCTAATTTTTGATTTCATAAAACAAGTTCATAAGGGAGAAATTATGAATTCCTTCATGTTGTGTTTGACAGATTGCGAGACATGCAGCGGCATACGTAGAAGGGTTTCACATCAAATACCGCACCTCTGGCTCCTCCTCCTCCAACTACTCTGTGGAAACGATCACCGGTCCTGCTAGAACCTTTGTACTGAATGGCCTGACCTCATGGCAGGAGTACTCTATCAGTGTACAGCCATTCAGTGGGCTTTACTGTGGACAGGAGGGAGAACAGATCAAGACTTGGACTGCTGCTGACAGTTAGTATTACTGATATATAAACCATTGATATAACATTTGCTCCTGCTGTAATATATGGTCAAATTTATAGAGTTAGGGCTCAGTTTACTTTGTGATTTAGTTATAGCTTAGGGTTGGGGTTAGGTAATGTTGTGAATCCAGACTTTAATTAATAATTGATTAATGGTAGGAAATTGACTACAGCTAGAGTATACACATGTATTTTATACATGAGGTTGGAGAGGGGTATATTCATGTGCTTTGGAAAAATATGTTCAAAAGTTTCAATCTGTAAACATTCAATGAACCAAAAGTTTAATTTTCCGTATGCACATTACACATCATGTATCATAAATAAGTTATACATCAGTTTAGGTTACATTTTTAAATAGGCCTATATGAAGTTGAATACCTTTGTCAGTAAAAGGAACTTTGAAGCTCATTTAAATTGAATTGTATTATACTCAGGACCACGTGGACCACCAAGGAATGTGATTGCTCGTAGCAATGGGACCAGTGCAGTCCTGGTCCAGTGGCATGCTCCAGGTCGGGACCTGGTCCAAGGTTACATCGAGGGCTACTACATCTCCTGCCGGGGTAACATCTCCTCCCAGGCACGTAACCGCACCATCCAGGGCAACACCACCTTCATAGGACGGGTGGGTGGTCTACAAGCAGGCAAGGTGTACTGGGTTCAGGTGGCAGCATTCACTGCTGCTGGAGCAGGTCCATCCAGTCCAGTTGTCCTGGTTACGGTAGCTTCACCTATTCCAAGTAAGTACCAACTAATTAACAAAGCCAGCAAAATTCCCTAGACTGAACCCTTTTCAAAATGTATTGTCTCACCTACCGATGATACAGACGTCCGTCTGTTCGTCAAACTGTCTGTCACAACTTTCAAAGTTTACCTGCAAAAAACTCTTGTGACACATAACTTTGCAATCATTAATCAAACTTCGGTCAGCGATTCATTCGGGGAACTTCCATGCTAAGATGCTTTCAAGGGTCACATGCTCGAGTCACATGCTAAGTTCAAAGGTCATACGAGGTATATCAAATGATTACTATTTTATACAGGGCACTATGTATAATTATGCATATAGTTTAAGACTCATACCATAACATTACAATATTGATTGTTGCCAATTTACAGTTGATGCAGGACTAGCACCTAGTGACCCTGAGAACATTGATGGTGAAGCTACAAAGCCGTGGGTCTATGCCATCATCGCCACCATTGTCTTCATCATCGCCCTTGTTCTCATTGCCTTCGTTCTGAGGCGCAGGAGGATGAAACATGCTGCCAATCTTACAAAAAGTGAGTAGAAAGAAGAACATGCATTGTCAACATTGATGTGGACAATTTCTGTTGTAAGGATATGTTCACATAATTTGAGTTTTCTTAATTTCCAATTTCCAAAGTATATATTAATGGATTGTATTTTCCTCCATTATTGTGTTTGTGCCGTGTACACAAACCTAAAAATCATGCATTTATGATGTAATGATTGTTCTACATGTATTTTTAGCTTTTGTTGTTATGATAGGTAATACATATTTCAATTTTTTTCTGTTTTCTCTCTTACCATGTAGATCCACTTGGAATTGAAGGAGCAACTCACATGTAAGTGATTCTATCAGTTCTTATAAAGGTCTTTCATGTAGTAGGAGTTGGCAACTATCATATTCAGCACACATTATGTCTCTTATCAAGAAATTATCTCAAGTCTGCAAGAATGTATTTACTCATATTTACTTTTATTTTGTTGATGATATACAAGCAGTGTGCCATGAAATATTTAAAGACCATGCATGTATTTTATTTTTAATGAAGAGGTGCTTAAAAAATTGTGAGGCATAGGATATGCATTTATGTTTATTCAGACACTTTTTCAGATACAAAGCTCCATTTTAATCCCTAAAGGGAAAGGCGGGGAGATAAAAATATACAATGAATATTCATTTCGTTCTGAGATATATGTTGACATTAAAATTTTATTTATCTTCTCAATTAGGACCACACTGACTAGCCAATACGATGGTCAACCAGCCAGCAATGGTCACCCCAGCTGGCCCCCAGACCAGACCTGGAGGAGCAACAATTCTTCTGAGTGCCAATCATCTAGTCTCCATGGTAACGGTTCTGCTACGGCTGCAGTGACAACCTTTGCCCCCGCCCACCCTAACGGCTCACTGCGCAGTGTGCTGGGCAAGAACCAGTACCTGCAACCCCATCATAGCGGGGTTACTACTAGCCCAGCTTACTGGCTGCTAGAGGCTTACGGTGCGCTAACATACTTACTAACATTCATCCTATCCCTCTCTATGATCCTCCATTCTTGTATGTCAACTACCAGCCATAGCGGTTTCATACCCAAGTCAATAGAAACTCTTCATCTGGATTTTTTTTTTTTAAAGGATTGTGACTTAGAGTGGCATTGTACTACCTACAAATATCTTTGGATCAGTTTGTACTGACCAAGTAATAGCAGATACTAAAAGATAATTCCTTCTTAAATTTAGTTTTGAGAATGTCTGCATCATATATGGTTGGTAATTGACACACAAGAATTAAGGCATTGCTGTACTCAAAATGAAGACCAAGTATGTTTTCTCAGGAAAAAACAAAATTGCCAATTGTTTGAATGAAATTGGTATAAGGATAATGAAAGGTTTATTATTAGGTAATAACCTTCAAAATTTCATATCCATCAGCTTCCCTCATTTCCAGGGAGGGGGGGGGGCAGTAGATATGTACAAGTAATTACTTTGCTCATGGGCCATCAACTCAAGTAATATCACATAGAGCTAACACCCTTCTGCCTCTCATAAAATGATATACCTTTCAATTCCCAATTCGTTGGGAAAAAATCTTTATTAATGAAATTGACAACTTTCTGAATTATCCTACTCTTCAAAAATATATAATTGGTCCTCATTTTCTAAAGAAAACATTCCACAGATCACAAAACTGAATTTACTGGCAGTTCTAAATGTATGTGCCTGTAAATCTAATGCCAGTTTGAAACATTGTTCAGAGGGCAGACTATGAGTCCAATTGAACACCGTTGCTGAAGATGGGAGTTTTTCCCACAAGTAAAAGATTCATAAAACATTGGAATAGGGAAGGGTTTGATGGTGGAATGTTTTCTTTGTTATTTGTCTCTTTTAAATGTTCATGAGCTGCAGAAATTTGTTCAATCTAATCAGTATTTTGAGCTTTTAACAAAGGCTAAAGTTATCTGTACTTTGAAATACTAATGCATGATAAGTTGTGTTATGATTCTATTTCTAATATGGGTGGACTTGCTGTCTCATTGAGGGTTGTTGCTGTTTATACAAGCATGGAGAATTGATGAAGTGCACTTGATAATTCAGTAACCTATACTCCAACATGTTTAGAAATATTGTTATCCCAATGATTGATAGATAGATCAAAGAAATGTCCTGTATACATCTATATGTGTTTAGGCACTTACATGGAAAATGTTCACAAGCCAAAAACCATAAACCCTTGTGACAAATTTGGCATCAAGCAAAAACACAGACTTTTCTAACTGTTAACAGTGAGTAAACAAAATTGAAAAGAGAAGACAATAAAATCCTGGTCCATTTTGGTTATGGTTACAATTAGAGTCCATTTTCTCTTCAACTATTCAGTGGAATACTGTGGAATGTGTCTGAATCAGACATAGAAGCAAAGAAGTAGTAGACTCATTAGAAACAATCAAGATCAAATAGTATCATTCACTTTATCTTGCATATTCCATTTCAATCTTTCGCTCAGCACATCGATCATGCCCAGCTTAGATTACAAAAAATAGTAGAATACTCATTTACAGCATAAAATACTTTTCTAAATTCACATAAGACTCTTTATTTGTTGTATTTAATACCTACCATGCTGTTGCAAGCAAAAAAAAACATATATCTATGATAACAGTTTGGTTTGTGCTTAATGAGAGCATTATCTTCTACATCTACTGTACATGTGCTATATTACTAGTAACATAACTATACATCAAAACGTGAAGTATTAATTGGCTTGCATAACACAAAATGAAATATTGACAGCACTAACCTGCTCGATACCCTCAACCTAAATTAGGCCTTTGCTTTGATTATTATTGACATGGTATTGTTACACTCCCCCCCATACATGTTACCTGTTCAAGGGCAATTCAACCTTTGTAATAAGTTCATTTGTATGAAGGTGAAGATATTAACAGAATAGCGAAAGTTTGAAATAAATCGGACCAATGATAAGAAAGTTATACAAATTTGAAATATGAGATCACTAAATTAGCAATTAATTTGGTCAGTGGATTAATGTAGTTATGAACAACTCTCCTGTTTGTCATGTACAAATATGTCATTAATTTCTGTTTTCTCCTAAAAAGTGCCTTCTCCCTCGGGCCAATACTCAAAAGATATATCATAGCATATTGTTAGAGGTCCTCTAAAAAGAAAATGAATTATAGGGAAATTATTGTTCATTTGTTTGTTTATCCCTGCACAGAATCCAAAGAGCAAATGCAAGCAAATCAAGGCGAGAAAGGAGACATCGGGACACATAAAACCAACCATTATAACAGGTAATAATGAATGAATTTTTTAAAAGTAAACAGCCTTCTTAAACTACTATAGGCATCTCAATATTCTGGAAATAAGCAACATAAATTATTAATATCCTTTGTAAAAAATAAAAATAAAAAAAATCTGGGGGGTGGGGGTGTTTCATCAAAGATAAAAAATGAAAGATAGGATGAAATGATTGCATTATTTGAGATGTAAGCATTAATAGGTTACATTCTCAAGAAACACAAATTGGGACAAATCAATTTTTCACATACTTAAAACATGTCACAAATTAAAAATTGAGCTCGGCCTACCTCTGCGAACAACTAACAAATTTAACATATATTAAAGGTAATACAAAGTTTTGGTATGGGGTCATGAATTTGGTTCAAATGAACATATTGGAAGCATATGCGATCCTACAATATTCAGTGATCGTTGTCGCGGTTGAAATCGAGTCCAAAGTGATGAAATTGCAAATGATAATCTCTTTATGTTATAGCGCCCTCTCAAGGTCAAGATATTAATTTAGCTATAAAACAATGTTATTTGACTAAAATCGACCGATTTGCTATTACCGTTTGGAAATTATATATCACAACTGCATATTCTGAGATTTTCATGGTCGCAGCTACCATTGTATGGCCGTAGGCGCTATTTGAAATTTATCAAAATTTACCGGGAGCACCGGTAAATTTTTATATTCAATTTTTCTCGAAAGCAGAAGTGTTTTAGAGGCTGAATTTTTGTGTGCTTATAATGCACCTGTCAATTGTATGACCCACCCCATGAACCCCGGGGATGGTGCGTCACTTGTCTAATGTGCGTCGGATTTTACTATACCATGACGCACATATGCGGCAAAACTATGACGAACTTCAGGCTACCAATGACGGTACCTCGGTCAAAATTATGACGCACCAGTTGTTGACGCACCTTCCCCGGGGTCCATAGGGTGGGTCATACAATTGACACCTGCATAATACATTCATAGGGGCATCCAAATCTATCAAAATTGTAAATAATCACTATCCGGCCAATTTTCAAAATTTTCCAAAACTTTGTAATACCTTTAAACATGTCATGAACTAATGGCAGCTTACATGAACGTCGCTTTGAAAAGGCTTGTCATAAGATTGATTTATCAAGTGTTTGAATCTTAAATGCAACTTTCTCCTTGTTTGCAGCAACAATGTTCCTGTTTATGCGGTTGTTGACAATGAATCAGATGATGATGATGAGAGTCCTTCATGCCCTCATATGGCTCATACACTTCCTCTTAATCAGTGCAATCATATGCTCCAAGAACACTGCCAGTCATTACCACCTCATATGACAGAACCATATGCATCCACCACACTCGTACTGCCTCCAAACGTAAGTCATCTCATCGTCATATCCTACCCCAGTATAATGTTTTGTCATTCTCAGCTGAACTCTTAAGTCAGTTACATTGGTATCTAAGTGATTAAGACTGCATGAGATAGTAGCGTACACTGATCAATTGGTTAGTCTTTTAGTGCTGTTGGCAGATCAAACTGTGCAAACTTTGGTATCACATCTCTCCATGTATGTTTTGACAAAGAAAATAATGTTTCTATTTGAAATTTAATGTTGGTTAATAGTGCGTGAAAGTTCAGTGATATCTGGAAATGCATATCTGTAAACTTTGTAGTACAATGAATCGTACTTCAAAGAAGTTATAATGGATACTCCTATCAAGGCTAACTCATTTTTATGAGGTTTTTCATACCAAAAAATAAAACAACATTTGATGAACTTTATCTAGGGGGTTCATCTACTTTGACTGTGCATTTGATATTGGTTTGGAGTACAGTGTGGACACACTACCTAGTGCTCTCAACTGAGCCCAGATCAGTATGGACACACTACCTAGTGCTCTCAACTGAGCCCAGATCAGTATGGACACACTACCTAGTGCTCTCAACTGAGCCCAGATCAGTATGGACACACTACCTAGTGCTCTCAACTGAGCCCAGATCAGTATGAACACACTACCTAGTGCTCTCAACTGAGCCCAGATCAGTATGGACACACTACCTAGTGCTCTCAACTGAGCCAAGATCAACCGGCATTGTCTTGTGCAACTCTGTTTCTTGTATTTAGATTCTTGCTTTATATCATGCTTTGTATTATTTGTTTACTTTGAATGTCACAGATCCGAGAATACATGGCTCAAAGGCAGAACTGCAGCGATACGAGTTCAGGCTCAGCGTCAGGATCCATCACCTATCCCTTACCTTCATGTGCTGGTCAGCATAAGGGGCGTAAGAAGTCAGGCAAGAAGGGAAGACTGGGAGAGGACGGAGGACCTCCATTACCCCCACAAAGAGGTGAGAAAACAGTTTGAAATATTCTGTTTTATCTGAATACATGTTTTGATGTTTATTCTTTTGATAATCTTAATGGAGTACCTGTTAACTCCTTTTTCTTATTTTCATTTTTATATGGGTCACATCTAATTGCTTTTTTTGTTGTTATTTTGATTTTTAGAGGGATCACATCTCTGTGTTGAATGTCAAAGTGGTCTAAGTGATTCTGGTGCAAGTTCACAAGGTTTGTAAGACTCTGTTTCTCTTCTTAGATGTTGTATAAAGTGTCTAGTCTAGTCAGTGGTATTTAGAACAGTCGAAATCCAGTTTTGTGGAGGTTTCATGTATTGTCAATGAACATAATTGTTGATATAATAATAAGAAGGAGGAGAAGAGGAAGAAGAAGAGGAAGAAGGAGAAGGAGGAGGAGGATTTATATGGCACTCTTTTTCAGAAGTTAAGTTCACATTGTGAAAATACAAATGTTTGTTGAAAAAACATGGTGAGCTTACTCTCCTATGATCATTATATCTCTCACTCAACAGGAAGCAGAAGAAAAGTCAAGACACGTACAGGAACTGGTAGCAAATACCCAGCATGCAACTGGACTGAGTTTCTTCCCCCTCCTCCTGAAGAGCCCCCAATGGGCTCTACACCATCTCAAGACTCTCTAGGCAAGATCAAATCACCTCCTCCATGTAATGGTCATCCAAACGGTCATCCTAATGGTCATCCAGGTGCTCACCAAGGCATCCATACACATCCAACGTTTGTCCCTATTCAGCCAGCAATGATTGGAGGACATCATCCCCACCACGCCCCAGCCCTCCCCATGAGGCAACACCCCCAGTACCCTCAGTATCCCTACACACATCCTCATCCCCAGTCTAATGGGCTTCCACATACCCTACCAGTGATCTCCAGGGGAGATGAGCCACAGCAGCACACCACTACCCTGCCCATCCATCGTCCTATGGGGCTCATCAATGGACAGATGTACCCTGTAGCAGTCATGGCAGGGGGTATGGCAGGGGGGCAACCTCTCGCCCCTCATCAGGTGTTTGATGATCCAAGGCATGAGCAGCTTGGTAGAGAACTTCTTGAGTTTAATGATGATCTCATGTCACAGAGTGAAGCCATGTCAGACAATGAAGAAGCAGCTCCTATGCTACCAAGAATAGCTCCTGACACAGGTACATCATATAATACCATTAACAACTATAATGACAGTGCAGTGGGCTAGACTTATAGAATTGGGTTTCTTTCCTCTAAACTTTCTTGAAATTGATTGCCACATGGAGATTATAGGCTTTTATATTTTGCTCTTAATGTTATAAGATAAAAAACAGAGAAACACATCATAGTTGATTTTAGGAAAACAATGGATTCTTCAGAAGAAAAACTGATTTCTTTATTCGATAGTAAAATAATGATTATGGAGTTCAGTGAAGATAAATAAGCTAATAAGATTACAAATTTCTGATATCGTTCCTTCACTATTCATCAGTGCTAAGTCATCATGATTTTCCTTTAAATAAGGGGCTGATGGCTGAAAACTGGTCGAGCCCTGATAAATTACTTCTTGTGGGACAGAACAGATTTTGCATTGACGTTGTGTATACCTAAAAATTGGTTTGAGCAGGTCAGAAAGGTGGCTTAAGCTTCCCTTTTCACCTGGTGAAATGCCATGCCACAGGTCATTCTCCAAAAGAAGTTTTTAGTATTCTTTCATTTAAGACTCTATTGTTAGAATCTTATTTTTAAAAGTCTAGTTTGCTTTCAAAAGAGTGAAGTCCTCCAAGTGTCTTCCTTCTGTTAACACCCAAGTTTTGTGCACAATTGCCATTGCAAATTTATGATTGTGATCATGCACATAACATAGGTAAGAAGAAGGTAAAGACTTTGAAAAATTCACGGTTTTTAGGATGAAATGGAAGATTTGAAACAAGATTCTAACAATAGGCAGTCCTTATTTAAGAAAACTAATATATTTTATCGGAGAACGAAATGTGGCATGAAATGTAACCTGGTGTAAAAGAAACTTATGAAAAACAAATAAAATGTGAGCCATCTTTCTACCTGGCATTGTTGAAGGAGATACTGTAACGTTCATGTAGATATAATATGTTTACTATTGCAATATTGTAATATAAATGTTGTTCTAAATATGTTTTCTTTGCACTTTTGTTCTTGTTCGCATCATCAGGTTTGCCAGACCAGTCTTCAAAGTTAATACCAGATGACTTAGAAACAGATTTAGAAACATCTAGTAATTGCACAGGTAAGTCAGTAATGTCACAAGGGCCCATATTCCTAAAAACCTTACTAAGCCTTGATTACAACTAAAATGCTCTCTATCTGTCATATAGATGTACTTGCACATTAGCCAGGGACACATACCTTCACAGCAAGAGCTCAAAAAGGGTTATCTCTTCTAGGAGAGAGAGAGATTTTGAATAAAGAGCTAACAGGAGAAAGAGAGAGAGAGAGAGGCTATGGAGAAAGAAAAGGACAAGGCGGGGAAATGAAAACAAGGAGGAATAAAATATGACAAAGAAATAATAGGCCTTAATTAGTGGCTGTTTACATTCTGGCAAGTAAACCTTTTAAACAAGGAGTTATGGAAATGAGCCTGACGGAGTGTTGTCTCCACATTCCTCATTTCTACTATAGTCTGCTCAACCCTAGAGAACAGAGTTCCATTCTCTAGCTGGCAACTAAAACCCTCTTTGTATAAAGAACCCAGATTAATGAAAGAAATTGAGTTGATAGCTAGTTTGCTGTGTTTGATTGCACCTAGGGTCAATGATGGCGTCGTGGGCATCAATGAATGGGAGCAGTACGGGTGGAAGCAATCGTAACAGCGCCTCCAGCTGTAGTTCAGATGGATCATTCTGTGCTGAGACAGACTTTGCTGCAGCAGTCACAGCTGCTGCTCAGAATGCAGGCATTCCAGTCGTTGGTTCTCCACCAGCAAAAGGTAAGCATAACTCAATGCACAATATCACTATTTCCAATTGAAATTTTCAAGTGAAGGGATTTGATCAGTATTGTGTTTATGTTACAACAAATTTAACGTGTAAATCACACAAATACAAACATGTGTGTCAGTAATTTCATCGCATTTGACACACAGGATATCAAGACTTTTTGTTGCTGTTGCTGTTGATTGTTAATTGAATTGGGTGATACATAATGTATCACCTTTATAATAAGTTAACATTCATATTATGACATCACTAGTATGTAATGGATATATAAAGTACACTGATCATATTTTCTTCACTTTACCAATTCATCAAAAGAATTGTTTTTTTAGAAAATGGGCCTGCATATTTTTGATTTTGAACTTGAGTTTGGTACCATAAGCATCCGCACCACGGTGCCCAATGAAGATGTAAATCATCCGCACTGAACATAATCAAGGTGCATAATTAAGATGAATGATAAACACAGTGTTGGCTCGGTCAGTAGAGCGTCCGCCTCACAACCGGGAGGTCGTGGGTTCGAACCCCGGCCGCGTCATACCAAAAGACGTTAAAAGATGGGAGTTGTTGCTACCTTGTTTGGCGTTCAACAATAAGGGATAGAGCAACGTCGATCTGGCGCTGCTCAGTGGCTGCAGGGCTCACGATCAATTGGGCAAAAAGAATTTCCGTTTCGGTTTAATAAAATTTGGAGTGGACTATTAGGCTATTATTATTATTATTATTACGTAACCTCGTCCCTGCATCATGAAGTTTTGAACTTTCATGCTTAGGTGGGCTCATTCATTCAACTCAATCTCCCCATTTCTATCAACCGGTACTTTTCTTTTATTCATTATTGTCTATATTGGAACAAATATGTTTATAGGATGTATGTATTTTAGTTTTGTATTGATATCATTTTATATATTTATTTTTGATCATTATACCAGGAAGACCAAATGTCCATGTCCTTCTTTTTTAAATATGGATCAATAAATGAAGTAAAATGTGAACTATTTTGTTTCTACTTTAGTTGGGAGAGATCTTGATGCAGGAGAGCACATGGGAAATGGTTCAGCAAAAAAAGCATCAAGAAGAACAACACCAAATAGTAGAAAAGGTGAGACGTGCTCCATTTTCATCATTTTTCACCATCATAGATACTTTTCATGCAATAATATTAAATGTGTGTACATTGCCATAAAAATACACATGACGATCTATGACAATTTATGTCACATACATGCCATACTTTGAAGGTTGAAAGCATGTTACATGAAGATAAGTAGAGTATCTTCTGATTGTTGTATCTTAAGTTTGGAACCCTAATTCACAACAAGGCGGCAATTAGGTAGTTGGTTGTCTGGAAGAGTAGATATCAGACTATGACAAACAATTCGATTCTTTATGCAACTCCTTTGAAAATTATGCATCATCTTTTACTTTTTAATTCATTTCAGGTCCTACCGTCCCCAACTCACTATTCCCCCAGCCATCACCCCAACAACAACAACAACAACAACAGCACAGGGTACCCATGTCAGACCCCTACAACTACCACCAACAACAGTCCATGCAGCCACAAGCCCCCTCACAACGAAGCTTACCACCCCCACCATCCAGCAATGAAAGCCAACAGCAGGATTGCATGAACAAGAACAAGCGTCGGGGGGCACCACCACCCTCTCATGATAACCTCTTTCTTCGCGACACAAACGACCTTGGTCTAACGGTTACTGCGAATCCCATGGCGTTTGCGCACGAAGAGGAGGAACGATTCCCCTCATAGCCTAATCCTCATAGCCAAGGTACAGACTTTTGACCACAACACGGAAGATGTGCACATCAGCAACGCGTTAAAGACTCATGCTTTAAAACTGAAATGTGTTTGAAGAAAATGCAAGAGTTATATATTTTAATTATTAAATGACTGATGCTGTGATGAGATCTTTCACTCTTTGAGCTTTATTGAGAAGCATTTCTTCATGTTGAAACTGGAATCTTTGGAGCATCATAGCAACTTGCCAATTGCCAATGAGAGAAGATGGATTTAGGATGACTGGTTCATGAACCTGCCAGAATAGACCTCGGATGAGCAATGGATGTGTGAAGGATATATTCACCTTCAAGTCTGGATGAATTCTTCATATCATCAAGGCACCATGGAAATGAAACCTCGGAGCAAAGGTCTCCTTCTTGTTTGTATTGCATATGAAGGGTACATTGATATTCTCTGTCTCTGTTGGGTGTTTGAACCCATGTTTGGGAACGTTAACCATCAGACTCATCTGCCAGTGGTCAAAGAATGAAAGGGATACTGCTCCATGTCTTTTCAGCTATGTTTAATGTTACAAATGATTTCAAGTGAAGCTCGACTCACACAAATGAGTCTCTTTATATGGCAAATGAAATAGACTGTAATTTTGTACAGATTGATATATATGACATTGACTTCCTCTATTGAATTGCTTGCCCAGTTTATTTGAGTTCTTGTGTAATTCATCTTTTTTTATATGTGTCATCAATTAAGATGGAGCTCACAGGCAATGTGAGCTGCATTTTGACTGGTTTGATGGAATTTTGAAAGAAAATCTGTATTATGTCTCATAGGTAAGAAAAAGAAAATACAAATGGAAATAGAAAATAGTTTGATGTATTTTTATTTCTTTCTCAATTTAAGTAACCTCACACCTTGAGTAAAATTGATTCACGAAACTGTATTTTTTTTTAGATAACTGAGTAAGATGTTTTGAGTAAACTCATGTTAAAATGGAGTTTTGACCCTCGAGACCTACAAATTTACCTCTGAGTTTATTCAAATTTATTGGACGTAATGGTGAATGCGAGCAAATCATTTTGTTTCCTGGAAGGCTAGACATTTCTCACAGTTAAATTAAATCAACTTTTACTAAAATTAAGATTTAAGTTTTAGCAATATTGTATTCAAATCATATGTGAATTGCAAATGAACAAATTTCAGAACTCTCTTACACAAGTGCTTCATCACACTATTAAATATTAAATTCTATACTTGACCTTCCAGTTCCCTCATTTACCAATGTATCTTCCCTCTACTCTTTGATGGAAGTTCAAAATTCATGAAAGAGATTTTGTTTTTGTATGTTCAGTCGTTTTAAGAAGAGGAATTATTGGTTAGTATAGTTTACCAGACAAACATGGCATGACAACAATATACACGAGAGTGTAAGATTAAAGGTACAAAATATTAGTGGTTATAGATGCTGTTGACAAGTATATATAAAAGCCCTTATATTAGACATAAAGAGACATTCATGTGTGATGTCTGGAATTCTAAAGCTGTAAAAAAATGCTTTCTTAGACTAAAAAAGCCTGTAAATGATGCCCTCAAAGCTGCCAAATTAATGAGATTGCCTGTGTACAGTTGTGTATTGTAAATGATTCTCTACAAAGGCTCATCTCAAATCATGTGGGGAATTGTAATCAATGTGTAAATATTTGTTAAAGGATAATGTACATTTCCCTTTGAAAACCTTAAAAAGGAGGATTATATTATGTATATATATATATATATATACATCTATAAATATATATATATATATTACTATCGCCTGTATTTTCTTGTGCTTTTTCCAATGTTGATCTGTTTTCAGAAGAGTGATTATGTATCTGTATTGACATAAAGATAATGTTTCAAATTGTTTCGTTTCATGAAAATATTAAATTAGTATTCATTGTGCTTGGTAACTGAGAGAAATATGTTTTTTAAGATATTTATGCCTCCGTCATCAAATGTGGCGCCAAAGGCATTATGTTTTTGATTTGTCCAGTTGTCTGTCCTGCCCTTTGTTCCCGCTCAGAAACATTGAGCAGATTTAAACTTGGATCACGTATGTAAAGGTATGCAAGGATTATATGATTAGATTTTGGGTGTAAGAGGTCAAATGTCACAGGGTTAAAAAAAATGTTTAAAAATTACCAGAAAATCTTGTTTATTTGGGTAACTTTTGTTTTATATTTCTTATAGTTAACTCAATGATGAACCATGATCAAGATTTCCACACACCCAATCAGTGGACTAAATATTTCTTGGCGTTCCATTTGAATGATATCAACCTTTGTTTGAATCCTAACCAAGGCTTGAGATTAGGATGATATTAAACAGTGTATACTGTTGGTTGTCTAGGTTTTGTATTACATGGTTCGTGAGTTTGTTTATCTGTCCAACATTTGTCGGTCGATATGATATAATTATGATTTTGTCTGTATTTTCATGAAGAAAGGTTTTCTTGTGATTTATGTACAGGTATTTATTGTTAGACAGAGAGGGGGAAAATGTTCTTGCAAGTTAATATTAGCACTGGCTTGGTTACTTTATTTCATTTACCTATAGGCAGTTCTACATGTATCACCCCAAAACCACTCTGTAGGTCTTCCAGATTCACTACTAAAAGTGTGTGATTACAAACTATAATTTTAATGAAATTATGAGTGCAGCAATCTTCACTTCAAGTTCTGTCACAGCCGCACATACCTGGTGATATTCTTGTGTTCAGTTTATTTTATATCTTATGCTAAAAGAAAATGATGGTTCCCAATATTTTAATGGAATTTCTTTTCAAAATGGGGGAAATCTGAATCAATCAGTCAAGTAATTATTAGCATATAGGAAACTCAAAGATGATTAATTTCTACCATACGAATGTGGTTATTTTATTGAAAATTAAACGTTGCCATGACAGAGTACTTAACACGCAGTAGGGCTTCAGTACGTAGCGAAGCAAGACAATGTCCAACAAGAGAACATCATCATTGTCGTTGTCCCTTTAACATTCAAGAGGTAGGATCACAAAATTGATAACACAGGTATATCTCTTTCAGGCGCAGGTTCAATTTGACCAAGGTCAAACGTTCAATGAACTTTAATTAACATTAATTAACAAGCTCCGTACACACAGTGAGTTTCTATATCATTTAGATAGGATCACCAAATTCACACTTGAAGGCACAGGTCAAGATTTAAAATGGGTCAAAAGGTCATCGAACTGTCAGTTTAAAGCACTGTAAAAGCAAAGACTTGCTATGCTTTGAGGTCAGATCACCAAATTCATACCACAGGATCTTGAAAGTGTGAAAAGTCCCAAAAAACATCCTATGATTAAATGAATGTTGACCAAACTGATCAAGTATGAAAAACTACTAAAATATTAAAGATCACAGGATAGTGAATCAACCAATATACATACAGGTGGAGGCATTACAGATGCAGTCTTATACATCTTTTATGACAGTACTTCACTTTATTTATGAAAATGATATATATTTTCTCATCCACTCATTTGTATTTGCATATGAAGGTACCAAGATTACAAGTTCCATGTTGTATCTGCTGATGTAGAACTGCAATAATAAAATGGTATCATGTTTGTAGGAAACCCTGTTACAATTTTTTTGTTTGGAATAATAGGAGGAATTTATTGATTTTTATGTTTTCATCTGTTATGTAACTTTCCTTGATTTCACTCATTTATTTCCTATTTTTGTGCCATATAAATTAAAGCTTTTGAATGCCTTGGCAAAAATAATAACTGTGTTTTGTGATTGATTTACAAAAAACCATCCTAACTTCCGGTTGTCATTGAGAATGTCATTGAGAATGCATGTCATTGAGGTTGCCATTGAGGTTGTCATTTAGGTTGCCATTGTGAATGTCATTGAGGTTGTCATTGAGAATGTCATTGATGAAAACCTTAATAGGTTGTCATCTTCAATGTCATTGAGAATGCCGATGAAGTAGTCATCGTGAATGTCACTGAGGTTATCATTGAGAATGCTCTGTATTTCTTGAGAATTCACAATGGCAACCTCAATGACATTCATAATGGCAACATCAATGACATTCTCAATGGCAACCTCAATGACATTCACAATGGCAACCTCAATGACATTCTCAATGACAAGCTCAATGACATTCTCAATGACATCCTCAATGACATTCACAAGGACAACATCAATGACATTCTCAATGACATTCACAACCTCAATGACATTCTCAATGACAACTTCAAAGGCATTCATAATGACTTCCGCGATGACCTCAATGACATTCTCAATGACAACCTCAATGACATTCACAATGACAACCTCAATGACATTCACAATGGCAAACTCAATGACATTCCCAATGGCAACCTCAATGACATTCTCAATGACATTCACGATGACAACTTCAAAGGCATTCACACTGACTTTCGCGAAGACCTCAATGACAATCTCAATGACAACCTCAATGACATTCACAATGGCAAACTCAATGACAACCTCAATGACATTCACAATAACAACCTCAATGTTTCACAATGGCAAACTCAATGGCATTCCCAATGGCAAGCTCAATGACATTCACAAAGGCAACCGCAATGACATTCACAATTGCAAACACAATGACATTCTCAATGACTACCTCAATGAAATTCACAAGACAACCTCAATGACATTCACAATGGTAACCTCAATGACATTCTCAATTACAACGTCAATGATATTCTCGATGACATTCTCAATGACAAACTCAATGACATTCCCAATGAACTCCTCAATGACATTCACAATAACAACCTCAATGACATTCACAATAACAACCTCAATGACATTCACAATGGCAAACTCAATGACAACCTCAATGACATTCACAAGGACAACCTCAATGACATTCTCAATGACATTCACGATGACAACTTCAAAGGCATTCACACTGACTTTCGCGATGACCTCAATGACATTCTCAATGACAATCTCAATGACAACCTCAATGACATTCACAATAACAACCTCAATGACGTTCACAATGGCAAACTCAATGACATTCACAATGGAAACCTCAATGACATCCTCAATGACATTCACAATAAAAATGGCAACCTCAATGACATTCGCGATGACAACTTCAAAGGCATTCACAATGACTTTCGCGAAGACCTCAATGACATTCTCAATGGCAAACTCGATGACATTCTCAATGACAACCTCAATGACATTCACATGGCAACCTCAATGACAACCTCAATGACATTCACAATAACAACCTCAATGACATTCTCAATGACAACCTCAATGAAATTCACACTGGCAACCTCAATGACAAAAAAAATGTTCATGTAAGCATATGGTAGTAGATGCACCAGAAGCTGGCTTTTACAACTCATAGATGCTGCAGGTAAGAATCTTAGCACATGTATGCTATCAAGCTCTCCATTTGAGTTTTTGTTTATATTCTATTTAAATGTCATACAGTATATGATGGTAAAGGATTACAGCATACACTGTACATGTTATGGAGCTAGCTTGGGAATTTTGATCTCCTAAAAACTAAATCATAACTTTTAAGGAAGGATAGCCTTTTTGAGTATTTCACACTCTCACCCACTTAAGATTTTTATCACTTTTACACCCATGCATTTTTGTTGATTTTGCTTTAATCTTTTGAATTGTGGAAAAGGTCACACAAACCTTTAGGCCCGAATTCACAAAGCAAGGTTTAGCTCAGACCAAGGTTTAAGTTTAAACCTCCTTTTGTTTCGCCAAACCTCCTTTTGTTATTTACAAACCAGGTTTATAAATAACAAAAGGAGGTTTGGCGAAACAAAAGGAGGTTTAAACTTAAACCTTGGTCTGAGCTAAACCTTGCTTTGTGAATTCGGGCCTTAGGGTTTTAATTTCTTATATCTGGTGGTGTTAATAAGATGTCTTTAATCAATACAAAATACATTCAAGATTCATATTTTTGTATCCATCTTTCACAAACATGTAGGCTACATTAATGTACATCAAAATTCTTGAATATATGACAGCAACACATGTTCTAATCTGTGATAAAAGGATTTAAAAAAGACAATATGTTCAGCATTATCTTTGAATTCCTTCTATGATATTACTATCAAGTAATTCAAACAAGCTATGAAGAAAAGACTTCATATTTTTAATGTATCTTTGTTCACAAACACTTAGAGCATAAGAAATGTTCTCTGACAAAATATGATGTGCCGAGTGTGCCCAAGTTTAAATAAAAGTTTTCAAGTTCAAGTTCATCTTCTTCATTAATTATTATTCAAAACATTTTGCAATGTTGAATGGAATGGATAAAAGAAATGAGAAAAGAAGCATGACTGCACATGATAGATGGGTAAATGGAATAAAAATGGTAATTTAGTGTGTATAAATATATTAATTCAATTTGTTTTCTTTGTTAAAGTAATATTTGTATTGATTTACCCCATAAATTAACACAGAGGATATTAAGTGATGGTCAGAGGATCTAATTGGGTTCTAAAACACTCTAATTGTCACTGATTTAAGTTAAAATTGTTCACATTTAACAAATTTTGACGAAAATTCTTCATTTCAATGCATTTTCCCATAGGGAAAAGTTGTACAGTAAGTCACGTGTCCCGTACGTCACATACACACATTTATGTTTTGGTATATTACATAATAACGAAAGTTCAGAAAAATATGGTAATAGTTGTGATTAATGCTTGATTCCATAATGAATTAAGATATCATTACCATAAATCTCCTAACTTAATAAATTCAGAGAACTTTTATGATGAACTTATTTTTGAAAAAGTCAGAACTTCTCTGGTCCCGTACGTCACGCAGCACATTAATTACATTAAAAATTAATTTATGAATTGGTCTGAACTAAAACTTTCCACAAATGAACTAGCCCATAATAGCCACAGACTCATACCAAAAGATAGCCATATAAATAATGTCATCCATTGTTATTTCTTGTTTAAAGTCTCTGAATGTCCCGTACATCACAAAGCAAATAGCTTGGACCTGCCCACCAGTATGTAAAATGCACACTATAAGTACATTTTTGTACATTTTATCTGTATGAGAACTCCGAACGGCCATCTGCTAAAGTGTTAATAGAATAGCGCGTATATTATGTACTTCTATAGAAAAATTATGAAGAGACACAATAAGCAATTTAACTGACTGAATAGATCTAGACCATCCACCACGATAGGGAGGGACCTCTTATTATACAAAAAAAAATACAAATATACTTCATCTTCATTTGTATAATTTAGGTATTCGATTATATAAAGTTTGTACAAGTTTGTTAGCATCTTCAAAGCAGCCAATTACAGATGATGATATGTTTCCAAAGATGACAAATCTGATTATTTTATGGAATTTATCATTTAATGATTTCTCGAGGCACATATTAATATTTAAAGTTGTTTATGTTTATAATGGTAATCTCTCTTAGGCAGTAATGCCATATAATTTCACACTTGTAGAAAAGATAAAGCTGTCTCAAGTAAAAAATAAAAATAAAAAATAAATAAAAAAAGATTACAAGAATTAAATCACTAAAAAAGGTTAATTGAAAAATATTTGGCGATTCTGCTTATCATGATGTCCTTATGATTACGGCATATGCTGTCATGTCGTCATAATTATACATGAGAACAGTACATCTTACGAAGTGTAACGTCTGGCACTCGTGTAGGCCTACTAAAATTAAAGTATTATTCAATATTAACTGTAAAGATATCCACTTAGTAAAATCACGGTGACACTCAGCGTATTATAATTTATGAATGACCCATTTTCTTTATACAATCACTAGATGTCATTTCGAGATTATCTGAGAACTGAACCATTATAAGCGAGTACCTTGAAACAGGTTTCACTGTCAGCATTAATCAAACAGGTCCATCATTTTCATGTCATCCAGAATGGTTCATCAAACGTATTCCTGTTCGATTATCAATCACTAGAAAGTTTCCGCATTAAACCAGCAAGTTTCTTTATTTGAAAGTTCACTGACTGCTGATTCAAGGTAAAGGCCCGCCCCCCCCCCCCCCTGCCGTCCCCAGGGTTGGAGGGACCACATGCGTGTTCCCAAAATCTCCAGTAAAGGGGTATTTTTCGTGCGAAAAAGGGGGGGGGCTTTAGAAAGAGGGAACATGCATACGCGTACCCTAAAAAAACGCTTGTAAATGCCGAAAAAGTTGTTGCAAAAAGAAAAAATGGGTAGGTATATTATGGCACTTATATATGTTTACCGTACAAACTTGAGGCCGAGGAAGATACGGCGCGAACTACTGATAAATTATGTTGAACATAATATAATTATCTGAGAATGCTCTTATCGGATCTCCAGGTACATTATAGTTTGGATCAACCAGTAATTCAATACAAAAACTACTGGTCTGTCATCCCCCCCCCCCCCCCCCCCCCGGGTGATCGAGAAACTGTATACATTATTCTTGCATACACTTTGGTGGGGAATCTTGTAGATATAATGGACAAGAATGTAATAAATTTACAAGAATAAGTTAAGTTATTTCTATAGGGTGAGGTATCCTTTAATAAAAAACTAAACTATAAAGCTGAAAATAGATCACCGTTGTACAAGATCGCATTGCGTTCGTGATACTTTGTCGCGTGAAAAATTCTGGGAAAATAAAGGAATATTTAATGTACGTTAGAGTAGTTGAATATCGTATTGCAACGATAGATCCTTGATTAACTTTAAAAATTTTTTTTTTTTTTTAGGTTGACAAATTATCGGGAGCAGATGTTCCCGAGATGTTCCCGTTGCCCCTCTTCCAGAGGCTTGTCGTAATACCCTTTTATCCGATCCGAACTACTAGTAAGCTGTGGTCGTTATAGCAACCGTCCCATTGTGAGGCCGTATTATTGCACGTGTGGATTGTTTACTTCGCTCGCCCATATCATACGTACACGTCAGTATCACACAGCGCTCGCGTACACTATTCATCATCAGCGAGCTGAGCTGAGAGAATTTTCCTGCTGTGTTTCTTTTTCTAATATCGTGTGACACGCAACATTCCATTATGTCATCTCACTTTAGCGCAAACCAGGTAATGTCATGTCAAATTGGTAGAACTAGTTTAGATCTATAATACAGAGTATAGGCCTAACGTTAGAGTCTAGTATAGATCTAATAAATATTGTTTATGTGTGTTGGTGTGATGATGTGTACTGCAAACGATGATAGCTGCTGTGAGCTGAAGTCACACATAGAGTATAATGCATCGCGGCCTCGTAGACTTCGTAGTCGTAGAGTCGTACTAGATCTAGAAGTCTAATTAAAGTTACTCGTAGAAGGGTGGGCGACTCAATAACCAACATAGACTCTACAACTGGGTGTAACTTTTATGTCACTATGAAGGGGTGACCAAAGTTCGCGGACATTAACATAGATCTAGATCTAGGGTCTATTAGTATTACAAAATGTGTTATAAAATGGCTCTAGTATTTTAAGCATCGTGATTGGTCAATACGCGTCACATGACATTGACAAATTTTTGATGCAAGCACGATTTTGCAGAAATAAGTGCAGAAAAAGCGCAAGAAAAAGCACAACAAAAAGTTATATTGCACGTGACCATGGAGATCCAGTGCACGCGCGTACGTGTAGTACGCGCTCCCTCGTGCATTGCAATTATTGTACTATTTGTAGGCTACGCGTACTAATATTGTACGCTCCACCATGATCCCCAGCGCAACGTACGTGTAGCTTAGCTCTAGCTAGCTAGCTAGAGCGGGGTAATATTAAAAAGCAAATGTTTATTTTACTTTTGCCTTGGATTTAGGCCTGTTTTGACTTTTGGATTTTAAAATGAAGCCAGGAATTTCAGCTGTCTGATGTAGACTCGTCTCTAGACCCACTGTAATGTATGGATTTTATTTTTAATCAAGCCAGGCAATGAATCCCATTGACTTTTTGGTAAGCCTGCAAGGTCTTAGTCTAGAACCAACATAACTCTAGATCTAGATCGAACTCTCGTAGACTCTAACTTAAGATCTAAAGTTTTGTTTGTTGCTATTTGTGTCGCTATTTTATAAAACAAATAACGCACTTGACCCTGTTGTGCGAAACGTAAATGCAGTGTACGCTCGGTTTCTTCAGATGGTGCGCACTGTAAACTCGCCGCAAGCGCCTTGTTCACAGAGCGGCACCAATCTAAAGAAACCTCGCGTGTACTGCATTCACCGCTATTGCACTCTGGGACGTGCATTATTTGTATATTATTCGATCTATGATTTCTCATATTCTACACAAACTTATTTTGTTCAATTATTACCAAATGGACTGCAAACTGTTTTACTACAAATTTGTTTTCATAGAAAATTCATCGTCGAAGGCCTGTCGGAGATATCATAATATGAATATGTATGAGCTCCGGTCACATTACGCCCCAGACAAATCTTGCGTAGTCACAGACGCAGTACCTTATTCTCAAAGCACTAGACACAAGTGTCGAGCTTGTGCAGTAAATCATGCATGAGAAATGTTAAAGACATTTCAGTAAAAAAATGTCTACGTGAGCAGTCTATACTCCGATTGAAAAGTGGATGAAAGGTCATGATTGGGCATGATTGCAACATGTACATGTACTATGCAGGCGCGGATCCAGGATTTCTTAGGGGGGGAGGCCCAAATTTGAAATTATGTGAGCCAAATATTGGTACGTAATGGTGACCAGCAGTGACGTAATTGGGGGGGGGTGCAGGGAGGGGCGATTTCCCCCCCCCCCCCCCCTCCCTCCGCGAAGCGCGGAAGCTTTCAGATTTCAATAAATTATTAGAGAAAGAAGACGATTCGTTGTACCATTCCCCAAAATAATCCTCGTCTGAATTACGTTTCTCCCGTGCGAAGCGCAGAAGCTTTTACGTTTCATTAAATCATGAGAGAAAGAAAACGATTAGTTGTACCGTTCCCAAAAATGATCCTCGTCTGAATTATGTTTCTCCCCCCCTCCCGCGCAAAGCGCTTAAGCTTTTACGTTTCATTAAATCATTAGAGAAAGAAGACGATTCGTTGTATCGTTCTCGAATCTTAATCCTTGTCTAAATTCTGTTCACCCCCCCCCCCCCCCTCCCGCGCGAAGCGGGGAAGCTTTTACGTTTCATTAAATTATTAGAGAAAGAAGACGATTCATCGTACCGCTCTCGAAAATAATCCTCGTCTGAATTTAGTTTGCCCCTCCGGCGCGCGAAGGGCGGAAGCTTTTACTTTTCATTAAATCATTAGAGAAAAAAGACGATTCGTTTTATCGTTCTCTACTCTTAATCCTTGTCTAAATTCAGTTCCCCCCCCCCCCCTCCCGCGCGAAGCGCAGAAGCTTTGACGTTTCATTAAATTATTAAAGAAAGAAGACGATTCGTTGAACCGTTCTCGAAAATTATCCTCGTCTGAATTCAGTTCCCCTCCCCTCCCCCGCGCGAAAGCCTCGACGTTTCATTGATTCATTGGAGAAAGAAGACGATTCTTATTACCATTCTCGACTCTTGATCCGTGTCTGAATTCAGTTCCAACCCCCCCCCCCCCCTTCTGCGCGAAGCGCAGAAGCTTTGACCTTTTATCAAATTATTAGAGAAAGAAGACGATTCTTATTACCATTCTCGACTCTTAATCCGTGTCTGAATTCAGTTCCACCCCCCCCCCTTCTGCGCGAAGCGCGGAAGCTTTGACCTTTTATCAAATTATTAGAGAAAGAAGACGATTCGTTGTACCGTTCGCGACTCTTAATCCTCGTCTGAATTTCAAAAATTGTTCTTTGTCTACTTCCTTTTCTTCCTACGTCCTCTTCCTTTTCACTCCTCTCTTTATTTGGATGGCGTTTTTGGGGGGACCACCCCACCGCCCCCCTGGCTACGCGCCTGCGGTGAGATGAACATATGTTGATACCTTGTCCGCCCCCGGTAAGCTCAGGGGTTTAAGGCAATAATTTACGGTCAGATTAGCATTCAGGGGTCTGCCTTAGGGCCCTAGGCGGGGTCCAGGGGGCAGAGCCCCGGAAGCTCAGGGGTTTTAGGCGCTTAATTACGGCCATATGAGCATTTTTTGATACCTTATCATTTTGTGACACTGGCAGGACACTTTTTGGCGTGGGGTCCAGGGGGCAGGGCCCCCAGAAATCAGGGGTTCGGGGCATTAAATTACCGTCGGATGAGCATCTAAGGGCCCGCCTTAGGGTCCTAGGTGGAATCCAGGGGGCAGAGCCCTCGGGGTTTTAGGCATTTAATTATGGTCAGATGAGCATATTTTGATACCTCATTATAATGTGACACTGGCAGTTAACTTTTTTTCTTTCTTGCTCTCTTTCTTTCTATTTCTCTTTAATATTCTTTTTCAAAAAAAGTGGGGGGGGGGGGGGCTCTGGGATCCTGATCCCAGCCGTTCAGCGGGCCTTGACATGTAGGCATCTCATAAAGCATTTTCTTGCCTGGCTGAAAATTTAGGAATTTGTCATTTACCAACAAACAACTTTCCTTCCTTCTCTTTTATTTTTTGATTTGGGGGGGGGGGGGGGGGGGGAGGCAAGTCCTTCCCCCCCCCCCCCCAATCTTCTTCTTTCCTCTTCTTTTTTTCGCTTTCTCTCTTTCCCTTTCCTTTCTTTACCTTCTTGATTGTACACTACAGTGGACTGAAATCATAATACACATGAGGAAATCAAGTCATTGGAATATTGGAATTAGATCTAGTTCTTTCCTTCTTTTTTTACTTGTAGATCTAGAAGTCGTACGTACATTGATGGTTCGATTTCAACTTCAGCCTGTATTGCGGCTTGCCTGGTTCGCGTGTGCGACCGATTCAAGGCTTAGCCGCTGCTGATGATGAATGTACTTTCGCGCGAAGATTTGAACTTGTTGTTCGGGCAATGACACGCCTATTCCCTCGGGCCTGTCTAATTCTCAACGTAATTTTGGGGACGTGAAATTGATTGTTTCAAGGCTCTTAGTACGGAGGCGTAGAAGGAAGGGCCTACTTAAGAGCTACTTAAGAGCTGGATATCTCCTATTTTATGGAACTTCTGGAGTCGGCAGATGGGCGAGTCGTTTTAATGAGAAAATGCTTTCTTTTAATCTTTTTTGCCAAAATAATTATCTGAATAATGTAATTAATGTGCAGCGTGACATACGTCACGCGGCACATTAATTACATTAACAATTAATTAAAAAATTAGTCAGAACTAAAACTTTCCACAAATGAACTAGCCCATAATAGCCACAGACTCATACCAAAAGATAGCCATATAAATAATTTCATCTGTTGTTATTTCTTGTTTAAAGTCTCTGAATGTCCCGTACGTCACAATCCAAATAGCTTGGACCTGCCCATTATACAGTGTATGCAATTTAGTTCATACATGTACATTGTATATATTGAGTTTACCTCAGCCTATGAAATTCATGTAGTAAATAGATCTGCAATGAAGGCCACTCCCTATTTATTACTTTCACATATATATAACACAATTCTTCAAATGAGTGAGCTATCATAATCATTATATCAGCCTTAAGCAATATAGAAACATACTCCAACTAATCACAATACAAGGCTTACCAAAAAGCAATGTTCTACCACGCCTTTCTAGCATTAATAGGCATAACTCAATTACTACCAGCATGCATCCTTCATGTAAATTAAAGTTAAATCTCCCTCTTCTTCACACAAATCATAATTTATCCAATTAAGCACCTCAGCAACTTTTAACATTAGAGAGTTAATTATATACTGTACTCACATATTAAGGTGTCCAAAATCAACTATATACACCAAGAATATCAGGATGAGACATCAATTACAGCTTCATGTAGGCACAGCTACAACCAGTCTCATCTCTGCTCACTGCATGTATGAGCTTTAACCTGCATACAGTGAGTCTATGTTCACTGGGGCATATCACTCCTCCTTAGGTACATTCCTTTTGTCCCTGACTACTTTGCATTATAAAGAAAGAGCTATTTCTCATTCCCTCACATTAGGGCAAGGCCACTTTTCTGTAGGGCACATTCCTATATTACAGCACAAATAGGAAGAATTGGAAAGGGCACAAAAAATTAATTTAAGCCCTTGCATTGCTGTATGTAACAAGGTTACATTGGGTGGATTTGGATCTAGATCTGCAAATTTATAACGAAAGGAACAACAAGTTCATTCTGTAGAGATCTTTGTGTATCTTTTGTATTTTTAAATTATTTTATTTTTATCCCAACACAGTATGAGCAAGCCTTTGACAGCAGACGACTTCAGAACTCTCAAATCCCTCAAACATATAAAGAGGTGAGCCCAACATGTGAATTCAATTTTTTGATATGTAATTTTGTTTCAGTTTGTTTTTAAAAGAAGTTAAATTTTATTTAGTTTCTTGTATACAATTTGTACATCTGGAACCTTAGAAAATATCATATCTTACATATTATATAATATAAGAATAACTCATTATCACCATACATTGAGGATCACTTGGGATATGAACTAAAATCCTTGTTCGAGTATAATGATAGGAAAAGTGATTAGCTTCGGGGGTAAGCTTTTGGGGATAGATATATAAAATAACAGGTATTAGCCTCATTATCGCGATAATCAAATTTGATGGTACATGTAGTAGGTATCGGCACATGAAGACAATCTGATTAAATGTGGGGAAATTAGGTCAAAGGTCGATGGTCAGTTTTCATTTTATAAGATCACTTGGAGAACCTATTCAGTGTATTCCAGCATGGAAACAATCTCATTAATGTATTGTTCTAGCGGGTTCAATGAGGGTCTACATTGTTTATGGAAGATGTAGCGTCCAAAACAACATTTTCAATTGCACTGCTCCATCAAAATATGAGAGATAATTCAGATTACTGTTCTAATTGTTGTGGCTATATGTATGTACAGTACATATTTCATAACTCCAACCAAAATGGTATGTCATAACCAGGTTACAAAATTCTGTCTGTAGGCCCTTGCTACCAGAAAAAAGTGTCCACTGATATCCAATTCTTTATCTTTGAGACTTTTCAGGCTCTTAAAGTACCATTTAGCTGTTTGGTCAGAGTTTAAAAAACAAAACAGAGCTCTTTAGAACTCTGGATCACAAGTTGTGGAGTCGAAGAGTAGGTGACTGGGTGTTGTCCTAATATTGGGTTTGTGCAGATTTTAATCTTGCATGCATCTTTATTTGTTCCTCTATGTTGTATTACCTGCAGAGACCATCATCGTACGAGGGCTTCACCCAGATCATAGCCAATGACCGTGGTCACCTGAAGCAGGGCGTCCCTCGGTCTAAGGATTCCCCCTGGGGTGGGTTCGTAGGTACCTGGGAAATGCCCAAGAAGATTCCAGGCAATGTGACTACTTACATGTCAAGAGGTGATCCAGCTATAGATAACATCCAGAAGACAAGAGCAGAGCACAATGAATACATGAGACAGGCTGTATCACCAGACAAGACTCTAGCTATGGAACCCAAGGTGAGTCATCTATACCACTCTATGAGTCTCATGAAGGAAAGAAAAGAAAAGACTGAGTCCTGTTGCATAAAACTTACCATTGATGGTAACTTTGCCATCAATGGCAACTACCATGGTGTCAGCTCAACAGCCAATCAAAATCAAGGTTACCATTGATAGCAAGTTTTGTGCAATGGGGCCCCGTTTATGACACTACCTTTATTTAACAGCATTTCAGTACCACTACTTCATATTTTTTTGAGCCGAGATATTACGAGGTTTGACTTTAATGTATTTACAACAGTTTATTTGATCCCAAGAAATTCCTTTGAATATGCCAAGGTTCTGCTATATCATTGGGTGGTTCTATGGATGAGAGAGAGAAAAAGAAGACATTTTGACATTTTGACAAGTTTCAAGTCTACCAATCGTACGAACAGCTGTTAATTGTTTTGGTTAATTAAAAAAAGACAATCAGAGGACCGTAATAATCCAGGGAAGGGAGGTCTCTTTGACATTTGTTTATTTTTGTTTTTATTCATGCATACCGTAAATGAAAAATCACTCTGGATTCCGAGTGTTTCCTCACAGTATTGTAATGACCACTTAATACTTTCTCATCAATAGTTTGTTTTAAAATGTCAAAATCTTTATCCCCCTTATGGATTTTAAAATGCATTCTTAACAAATAATTCTTCGAGGTTATAGGAGGCAATTATGCCTGTTCAAAATCTTGTTTAGGTATAATTATATTTATGATTGTAGAATTATAGTTAACTCTGCATTAGTTGAATGATCACATCAAGTAGTTTGACTCATGCAAAATTCAAACTAGGATGTAAATAACAGGTTTTACATAGCTTGGTCCAAAAAACAAACAAAAATTGACTTGTGTGACTTTGAGTTAAGCAGAGTTGACTGTAGGTTTTATCTTGGTTTGAGTACAATTATTTACTAAGAGAAATAATTTCTTGTTTTCTTGAAAAATTCCAGGAGCTATTTTCCATATTTAACAAATGAAACCAAAATGATATGTGTAACCATTCCACTCAAAGACGTTAATCAAATGCAATGTTTGATGCAGGTTTTTTATAACATTGATATCCCATTTCCATTTTTGTTCTTTAAAGCCACAAGTCACAAAGGTAGCAGAGGAAGATAGGCCTGGCAACCCAAGCCCTAATGATGCCATACCTGCATAAATCTCCAGGACTTCTTTCATCATCGTCATCTCTGCTTTTCTCTTTTATCAAATAGAAAGTGAAAGTTCTACTTCCCCTTCTTTTATATCATTATTTAAATATGCAAATCATGCCAAATGCCTGCTAACCTGTTATCACAGATACATGTCTGCATACAAGTGCCTGTGTACGTTATCAACACTAAATTATTTTAAATAAATGGAATTATTGTAATGCAAGAATGGATCTAAACAAAATGTATTCACTGGTGTACTATAAATTGAACTCTGTATCATTTCATGGCCCATGTTATCACTAAATCAGATCTTATCTACACAGAATATATTAGCAGTGATTCTATTTGAAATGTTAACTTATATATCAGAGAATTGTCCTACTTCGTTTACAGTACAAGGGTCTGTAGATAACTCAAATAGAAAAATGGGGATACTTCATCTGTGCTCTCTATGAATATTTATTTTCTCTTCAGTTGATTCCTTTGAGTGAACCATCCTTTCTACATATTCAACATATTCATTCATTGAAATAGAGATACGCTACAGTGTGTATGGGATTTCCTCCTTCTCGAGGAATACAGAAAAGATGTAAACAGTTTTAAACTGAAAACGTCCTGTATTTATGACTTAATGAATGTAAATTGTCAATGAAATATCATTACTTTAAAAGACAAATTTGTTGCTTGTATATATATTGTGCTTTCATATTTTGTGAATAATTTAATTTGATTTTTAGATATTGTAAATTGTGAATCATGTGAATAAATTGAGTTGAAATCTGAAATGAAGTTGTAGAAATGCATTCACTTTAAATGAATTCTTAATGACACACTATTCACCATAACTAAAATGCAAAGTGTCTAGAAAAGATCACAAATAAGATGGAAGAGTTTTTTTTAATGTAATACAAGTCATAAGCTAACAACGTTTTATTTAACAAAATGTTCTGGTCAGTCTAGCATAAATTTCAAGGAATGCCCTCCCCCTCCCACCAAAAAGGGAACTGGTAAATATACCGGTACTTCTTCCTTCTATTAACAAAACAAAATACAAACACATTAGTTGTTATGTCACTGGTAGAATCAAGAAGCGAAATGCTTCTATAGCTTAGAATTATCATAGGAAAGAATGAAATATAAAATATAAAGAGAGGTTGGGGGGGGACGATTATGTTACCCAATAAAAGAAAGCCTTTAACACAGTTTATGATTAAATAAATTTCCATCTTTCTTCATGGATATGGGGGGGGGGGAGCTAATGTAACCCAATAAGCCTTTAACAGTTTATCATTAAATAAATTTCCATCTTTTTTGATGGATACAAAAGTATTCATGTTACTTCAAATTATGAACTGTTAAAAAACTGTGCTGTTTGACTGATTCGATGGTGGCAAGATTTTATTTTCCAATAATCTAACTTTAAATAAGCACATAAATACAAATACAAATCTTTAAAATGGAGTTGCTCAAAAGAGGAGGCAATTCTACACAAATTAGTGCATAAGACCAATTACAAAAGAAATGTTGTACATGTATGTACTTTTACAGTAGTCGATCACATTCACCATGAAGATGCTTTGGAAACATATTGTCTCTTGAAACTCTGAAAGGTGTTGGCTCTGTGGTAAAAGGATTTGAAAATTGCCCCTTCTGACTCTTAGCAAACCGTCCGCTGTGGGAGAAGCGCTTCTCAACCTTTTTTTTTTAATTTTTCAAGGCTCACCATACCCAAAAAATTATTGAGAAAAAAATAAATACATTAAACTGTGACACAAGAAAAAGATATTTGTGTTAATCATAATGTAATGCTACTTATACACTACTTACTCTGTTAAGACATAAATCTTTGAGAAACATGTATAGCTGAATTCCTCTGTAAAGACATACCGTAAATCTTTAAGAAACATGTATAGCTGAATTCCTCTGTAAAGACATAAATTTTTGAGAAACATGTATAGCTGAATTCCTCTGTAAAGAGATAAATCTTTGAACAACATGTATAGCTGAATTCCAGGTACAGTCAGTGTATCTTGTAAGATCAGATACTTAAACAAAAATACTGCTATTAAAAATATGTTTGGGAGAAGCGCTGCTATAATACAATGTAAGTATTTCTGCACTTAGGGAATACAAAGTTTTGGTATGGGGTCATGAATTTGGTTAAAATGAACATATTGGAAGCATATGTGATCCTACAATATTCAATGATCGTTGTCGCGGTTGAAATCAAGTTTAAAGTGATGAAATTGTAAATAATAAACTCTGTGTTGTATAGCGCCCTCTCAAGGTCAAGATATTAATTTAGCTATAAAACAATGTTATTTGACTAAAATCGACCGATTTGCTATTACCGTTTGGAATATATATATCACAACTGCATATTCTGAGATTTTCATGGTCGCAGCTACCATCGTATGGCCGTAGGCGCTATTTGAAATTATCAAAATTTACCGGGAGCACCGGTAATTTTTTATATTCAATTTTTCTCGAAAGCAGAAGTGTTTTAGAGGCTAAATTTTGTGTTGCTTATAATACATCCATAGGGGCATCCAAATCTATCAAAATTGTAAAGAATCACTATCCAGTCAATTTTCAAAATTTACCAAAACTTTGTAATACCTTTAAGGCAATAAAGAGTTGGTAAATTGAGTCCAAATACTGAGTCCAAATCCAGAATGAATCAGATCAATTCAATTTCAAATAACTACAATGCTACAGTGGATTTATATGAAAGAGAACTATAGATACTTCCTACCCTGTCCCTGGTATCAGATGAGATCAACATCCAAACAAAAGCCCAGATTGAACATGAGTATCAAACATGACCGATTAACCTGGTTCAAATTGAAGTATAGATTTCACTCACCAAATCCCTATGTTTGAAAATTTCTCCCAGATATATTTGGATAAAGAGAGCTGTCTCTTGAGTATGGCAGATTGGTTTATTCACATGCAAACGTGCAAGCTTCATGACCCCTGACATCAAGATAATCTCTCTCACAGATCTCATTACCATCTAGGCAAGTTTCCATAATTCTGATTTAATCTTTAAGCTTCATATCATATCTGAAGACCATTATGTTCCTCTTAACTGAGAACCGACCCTAGCAGAACAACTGTTCTGTCTGTCTTTGCACAGGCACAATAGACCATTTTGTAGTTAGCACATGGGTAAAAATGACCCCAAATATCCAAGGATGTTTTACTCATGGAGAAGTCACACTTTATGTATTTTAGATTAATCAATGAGTAAGTCGTGTAGGGTAGCGCGCCCAGTATTCGGTCTATTCCCAGTATTCGGTCAGACAGCCGTTTCAACAGCTGTAACAATTTAAAAAATAATTAATGAGCCGCGAAACTTCCACAAATCAGGCAGCTGAACAACTTTTCTTACCTCTCAAAATTAAATCAGATATAGGGCCCGGAAAGATCTCCAACTTAGCTCGAAATTGGTCAGTGTCGCACAACTTTCTGCACTTCCGCGTTCTGTTAGCACATGCGCTAACATGCATAGCCATATGTAGAAGTCTATTGAGAAACAACTACGTGTGCTGTCGCAATGAATTTAGTATGTGTGTGAAGAGGAGCTCTTCCGTGTTCGCTCCATCGCAGCGATTTCGCAAATGACGCACTTGCCGATGTGCAAGAGGTATTTATATGATACCCTTGCCATGCGGTATCGCTCGTCCAATATTCGGTCAACGCATTGACAATCAGTGCTTTATCGCGCAATTGTGTGAAAATAGTGCGCAAATACGCTTTGCTCCTTGGCAACGGAGATACCACGCACAAATCGCGTGACCGATTTTCTAATCGGCGCAACCGAATTCTGGGCAGAAAAATGCTCCGTCTTCTTTCAGAAATATTTTTCTTATCATCATTCTTTATTTAAAGTGACTATAAAATCCTGTTAGAGGAATAATTTTCTTTTGATGGGTAGATTGCAAAATAAAAGAGGTAAGAATTCAAAATATTAGTGATTTCCCCTTAAGTGACCGAATACTGGGCACTCTACCCTTTGTGCTTCATGAAAAGCTTTTGTTTGCCCTGTTGTATCATAGAATGTACCCCAGGTGCAACACATGAATAATGAATACATAACATGAGCACTTATTCATTTCGGTGGGTTTTACAATTTTATCAGAAATGACCTTTATCTGCCCATGCGCAGATAGTATTTACGAAATGGCTTATTCTGGAGGAAATGATCGTAGCAAGTAGACAAAAGGTCCCACGTGAAGAACTGCACATCATGATCAGCTCCCTTAAAGTTGGTTGAACCAGGATGCTGCAACCAGCGTCTTCATGAGTAGGTATCTTCATTGACTACTGAACTCTCTCATTCCGTGAGGCTTCTCACATGAACCACCCAGGTCCAGTAAGCAGACGGTTAACCTGCTTCAAGTAAGAAGCCGATGGTATTCAGACATGAGAGTAGACTTCTTGATGCTTTCCCATGTTCTGCTTGCATACTGATACCTATACAACAATGCAACCAAAGATTGGACACCCATATTAGTCACTCTATTTAAGGTACTAAATAAATGAAAACATTAAATTCCAATGGCATTTGAAAGATAAAACTAATTTAGAACTTCCCTCAAAACAAAAGGGCTTAAATAACAACCATTAGTTGTCAAATTGACGTAAGTGATTGCAATCACTAAAGTAATAGTCTGATTTTCAAACCCTTGTTGTACGTTTTGTGCTGCACAAAGATTCAATCAGTTTAATTTTGGCCATTACAAGAATTGGGTTATTGATGTACACAAATGCTCATGTACCCTTTACAGCTCAGTTTATGTACGTTATTACCAGAGAAAGAAAAAAAAGTCAGTCAGTCACCCAATAATGTCTGACAGTTAAGTGTAGAAAAATTAAACGGGTTTCCTTGCATAATTTGAATATTAGGACAATGCTAACTTTTCAAGGACACAGATAGAACATACGTATCATATTCATAATTCCTGCAAAGTTTTACAGAATTTGATGTTGGCTGCAAATGGGACATAGTACCTTTAAAGGGATAGTTGAGTTTTGTTGCAGAGGGCGCTACACAAAATAAAACTGAGAGTCAAATTTAAAAGAACATACAATTTAATGACAAAATACTCTTTGTTAGATCAAAATCGGTTCAGAGACGGCTGAAATATCCATAAATATAACGATTTCTAATATTTGTGGTGCCCCACAAATGTTCAATAATTTGGACCAGACGTTGAATAAACGAGAAAACGCCTTATCCGTTTTATTCCAGCCAATGCCGATGATGGCTTTTTCAAGTTGGTTATAATACGCACAATCAGCCGTCCCGTGTTTTGTTATTATTAAATATTTAGTTAATTAACAGTCACCATATTTGGTTGAAGTGGAGCTGAATTGGTATGATCCTATTGGCTAAATTTCACACATTTTGGGGTTTAAAATTACCTTCATAGCAATTTTAGGTCCTAAGAAAGCACTAGAAATGTCATAAATAAGAATAAGAGCAACAACCGTGCACTTTGAAGGCATTTGCGGTCTGAAACAAGAACTCGACTATCTCTTTAACATTAACGTTGTGGCATGAAAATATACTAATTTTCATTGTGATCTTAAATTGCATCCAACTGCCCTCATAAAGCCGTGGTAAAGATATAATACACCCTTTTACGGTCAAGGCCGCCATTTTAGTTTGCGCGTAAACATTGCATCCTCAATGTTTTCAGATGTGCATGCATTGTTGCGTCACTGCCTGCGCTGTGCGCTCAGATCATATTTACATGGGCGCCATTTTAATATATAGGTAAACAACTTTGTTTACCCGTAAATTAAAATGGAGCCCATGTCTGCGCATGCACACTGTTGTAACCGTAAAAGGGTGTATTGCAGGGCCCTCAGGGGCAGTAGTATGAATACTGATGAGGAAACCATGGGTAAACAATGCGGATTATTACTATTACACCTGTATTATTATTATTCTAACTCACCAGTTCTTTTCATTGAGTGATGTATGGGTAAGAAGAGGCCGACTAGCAGCATATATCTGATTCCTGAACGCTGCTACTAGCCGCTCAGGGCGGGGGTGACCCACGTAGCCAGGGTCACACACAAACTGGAGTACACATGTCTTGGATTCTTCAATACAAAAAGGAAAACAAAATGAAAGTTCCCTAACCATTTGGCAGAACTATATTTTACACAAAATGGAAATGTAGAACAAACAAGAAAAATCTTTAGGGGGTAAAAACAGTACCACAAAGTAGGATTACAAGAAAACTGTGAAAGGCCCTATGAGTATTAAGTTCTTAATTGGTGAATGTATCAACAGGGAATTTATTTCTATAACGTTTACATATTTTGGCAAAGCAATTTGCTGAAGACTTCCCATATGTTATTCTTTTTAAAATCACTTTTTAAAAATCAACATTTATGAGGAGAAACTCCCACTGTTAACTCATTAAGACATTAACCCATAATGCATCCTGGATAAAGGGGATGATCCATGTGATGAGGATTCAGTTCTCAATCGTAAGTTAGAAACATTTTACAAATGAGACCCCCCCCCCCCCCCCTCCCCCCTCCCCCTCCTCCTCATCTACTTTGATGAAACCACATATTTACCTTTCTCAGCTCCTTTGTTCTTGTCAGAGTTGAATTTTGGAAGCAAGAATAGATTGAGGTCTAGCGGAAGAGTCTTGGAGCTCAGGCAGGGCATGATGGAGCTCCTGGCAAGAGAACAACAACCTACAAACAAAACAAATATGGATGTAGATCACTCATGAACATATATAATGTTCTTGTAATAACTTCTGTCTAATAATCATATTTATTATTAGGATAGCTGTGGTGGTGGTAGTTGTGGTAGTGGTAGTTGATGATGATGATCATCATCATCATCATATGGTGATGTATTTAAAGTCTTAAAGTCTTCAAACCTTTTAATGATCCTTGTTGAAGCATGCAAATGCTGTAGCTTAGACAAGAGACATGCTTCAGCCCCCCCCCCCCCCCTGTTCCCAGGCATATTTGTGTATGGGTTAATACATGAGAAATTGCATTTTGTTAGGTTGAAAGTGCAAAAAATATAATGTAAACTCACGTTTGCCACACTAGCCATTGGTGTTACTACAAACATCTTTTTTTTAAACAATAACATTTGTGTAAATCAATAAATTTATTCTATTTTTAAATAATAAAAAGCATTTTTTCTCACATTCTGAATCAATTACTGATGCACATATATCAGAGTTGATTTGTCAAAAATTGAATATGTACTTAGAAATGAATAGCTTTCATTGACAATAATCCCACACTCTTCCACTTCACAAGGTGCTAAATTCATCTTCAATATTACACCAACTTTGAAGTTATTATCAATTAATCTTTTTATACCTAGTTCATAATATATATCAAACATGATATTATCAACCTTGTTTGAAGATGAGCATAATCATCTCGCATGTGATAAATATTATGCTCAAGACAGACCATTACACCGTACCTGTATATTTGAGTTTAGATGTGATCATAAGAGAATGAATGGCCTGCTGAATTGCATTTACAGTGATGGGTTGAAAACTCTCACGACTGGCTTTATTCTGCACAAATACTGTCAAGATAAAGATAAATTTTACAATATCATTCAAAGCATTCACTTTTAATACATGTTTCATATAAAATCATTGTATGTATTCTAGTGATAGACTTGTAAATTGAAAAATTCATCTGCTAAAAAATGGGTCAACCCATTTAGAAAAGTGAGGAAACTTTTTTCCTTTCTTGATAATAAAAGGAAACATCTGTAGTACCGGTATCCCAATCATCCACTATTACAAGTCATAACATTATGAATGACATACAATAAATAAATGCATTTTCTGTGAGCAATATGACTAATGGAATAACTTTTAATATACAAATGTTAAAATAAAGAAGAAAAGAAATGAAGTAACAAGAGAAAATACCAGGGTTGCTAATTTAAGGATGAAAATAAGAAAGAAGACAAGGAAAGAAGAAGATGGCGAGTTTAGCTCTAGAAAATTAATGTTTTGCTTGGGTTAAGATCTGATAAGCATCAATACCTAGATTAGGGACAAAGTCTTCTGGGTCATCTAGACTACTGCTCTCTGATTGGTTGCTTGGAGGGGGCGGGGTTGCTGGTTTGAGCATCTCAGCTCTTTTTATGAATTCTATGATGTTAATATCGCTGAACCAATCCTCAACTACCATCACTACATGGCATACAGTCAGGAGAAACGCTGCTATGTACAGGGACTGAAAAAAAGAGGAAAGATTGAAGCTGATGTTGAGCTCTGGTATTGGCATCGTATGTCGAGAGAACATGGCGATAATTCATTTTGCATTGTTTATCCTGCAGTAGATTAAAAAAGAGCACAATTAAAATAATAGATTTGGACTTTTATCCTGAAGCTTTGTGAGATTGAAGGAATGCTAGTGCAATCCAGATTCTTAGACTAAAATCTTTGCATATGAGATTTAGAATCAATGTAATGTCAAAAAATAGACAAGGCCAGGCCTAGTTTCTGACCTGCATCTCTGCATAGTTGTCAGCTGATGAGTATTCTGGAGGCATGCTCTGCTTGTCAGGACCCAGAAGACGATCTAGGATTGAAGAGCTGAGGATTGCTTGTGTATCTAGCAGGATGATACGCTCTTCAGTAATAAACATCTCCATACCACTGGTCTGATGCAAGGCCTGCTCTGCATTCAATGCAGTCTGGGGCTTGAACACATAGGAACTGAGGAAGGGGTGATACAATGCTATTATTGAACTAAGGTCCTTCAGCAAGACATTAATCTACTCACGTGGGTACCTGGGAGGAATTCATTCCTTGAATGTTTTGAGACCCTTGTGGCAACTTGACTTTACCCAGGGTAATAATAATACCTAGTAGGTGCATTAAGCATCCCCTAGGATGGATGCAGGGCATGATACAAGTACACTTATTATTGTGGTTGTTATTAATAATAATAAGTATTAGGTGATCTGCAGATCACCTCTTGATTTTTTTTTCAGAATCTTTATTTTTTCATTCTATACATTTTTACATACAATAGATGCACCATCCAATTTTCACCACTAATTCTGAGTGTAAGTATATGACACATGTGCTCTGATAGATGTACTTAGCTTACCTGTGAGGATCTGTATGTTTACTACCAGCCAATAGAGACATCAGAGTAGACTTGCCACTACCCTGTACACCAAGGACACCTATCACTAGAAAATCAGTCTGTTCAAGAAGGTACTACAAATGATAGGGACATAAGAAACAAGGATGATTTTTTTTAAAAGCTGAAACACATTTAATTCAGTTTACATATAACACAAGGGCTGTTCATGCAAAATGTAAAACAGAAACTGTGGATGTATATTCACAGTTTTCACCACTAATTTTCACCACTAATTCTGAGTGTAAATATATGACACATGTGCTCCCACATCAAAATGTTCAAATGGGACCAAGATAATATAACCTTATGCCTCAGAATAGTTTACTAGATTGATGGCGCATAATAAATGCTGCATTATTATTATGCGTTACCAAGACTTGCTTTCTCTATATCTCATGTTTTTGAAAACCATCATCATCACCATCACCACCACCATCATCTTTCTTTCTCCTGAGATCCATCATCAAATTGTACACATACAGTAGTTCTATCATTTGCTTTCTTAATTTGCCGTTGTTATACTGCAAATCCAGAAATTTGCATGCATGACACTTACAACATATTACTAGTAATCCACATTAGCAAAGTTTCATGCTATGAAATGACTGAATAACAATGTTGCAGCTCTTAGTTTTACAGTATTCTATTCATTCATCTCTAGAATGATATATAAATAACTGTTCGGATGGTATAACACACGCTCCAGCTACAACTGCTTCACAGTCCTAAATTCAACCCCTGACAATATACAATGCCTAATCCTAAACCCTGACCCTTAGCCTAAATTAACACCCGATTTCAACCCTTACCCTCAACCTATCTATGACGAAACATGACTACATACATACTCATTTTTCAATTTATATCCCTATTTGATTTCTGCTAACCTCATTTCCCACATCCACCCATTGGAATGCATTGTCAATCAGTTTGATGGGTTGGGTCATCATTGTTGGTGCTGCTAATCTCTTGTGGATGGGCACTATTCAGAGGATTAAAAAAAGGAAAATGAATCAAAACGTACAGTATTACAGGAGGACATCCTTAAAGGTCTTGGCTCATGCAGTACAGTTACAGAGGCCTTCTACAGCAACAAAATAACAAGCAATACTAATGGGTCAGACTATTATTTATTCAATTTATTTATATATTTATTATTCTTATCATTTTTCAATGGAATATTTTTTTGGATATTGTTATTATCATTATCATTTTTCATTTTTTTGTTCATAATAAAGATATCTCTATCATATAAGACCAGATCAAATGAACCCAGATTACACAGGAATCCCACATGCAATGGGTAGCACTTTCTCCTTACTGTTCCATTTCTTTGTATTCAATATTATTTATTCAGTATCTTTGATTTGTGCATTATCTTTTGTAAAATATGTTAATGCGCTTTGTATCTCTTGAGAAGACGCTTTATCAATTATATATTTACGGTACTGTATTGCACTTGTGTGAAAATGGTTCCTTGCCATTTATTTTTCAATATTCATACGAGGCTTTATCCCATAATTAAATACTCTCTTCATAAATTATCAATAAGGGAGTTTACAGATAGCACATGGTACAAATGACGCCAAATATCCACAGACCTTTTACACATGGAGAAGTTCCACTTTGAGCATCTTAGAATAATAACTGCCAAAGTCCTAGATGTGCTTCATGAATACCTTTTGTTTGACCTCTTGAAAAGAATACTTCCACCTGCGTATCATAGAATGTACGTTGGTGCATAAATGAATAATGTTACATAACTTTCATGAGCGCATATCCAGTATTCATCTCTGTGGGTTTTACTATTTTGGTACAAATGACCTTTATCTGCCCATGCGCAGATTATATCTGTAAACTCCCTTATTGCAAACATGCACCCTTGACTTACCCTCAATAGAAATGCCAGGCATCTGCCCCCCTGTCACTCGCTGGCCTGGTGAATAAAGCCTTCCGGTTGAGGGACTGCCCCGCCCCCTTGGTTCCACCTCACTCCCCTGTTTGAGCTTGGTTGCTGGCACTGCCCGAGGTGTGATAGGGGTACCATGTGAAGGGGAACCGGTGGAAACATTTGATGGAAGGGTCTGGCTTTGGGAGGGGATGTCCTCTCTGTCCCTGACTTTGATTTTAATCTGGGGCCCAGGAGACACAGCTCGGGTTGGTCGATTGGAGCGTTCAGACCCAGTGGTTTTCTCAATGTCCTGCATTTGCAAAACATGGTACATAACAATTATGTTGATCAATGCAAATCAAACATGTTTATATGGACACATCTGAATGGCCAACAGAAATGTATGCCTTTGACTGATCATTTTATCTACTTTTTTTTTTATTGTGACCTCATTTTCAGCCACTCGGCAGAATTCAAACAACTGGCTGCTCGCTATACATGGCAAAAGAAATGATTAGGAAAACAAGGGGCAGTCGGGAGGGAAAATATATTTTCCTCCGCAAAAGAATTTTCTTCTAGTGGAATTATGAATGACTAATACTTGAACAATAAATTTTCCATGAGGGATATACAGTAAATGTAAATATAGTGAAAGGATACCGGTACCCATTATTTATTTAGACCCCACATGTCTAGAGATGAATGATATGGATTGACAACGAGTGTGTCTGTGAATAAATCATATGAAGTCAATTATTATAGTGAATTATACTCTGGCTTGTTTCACACGTGAGATAGGCCATGGAGCAAGCTGCTGACATATAATGCATTGATGAATATTATGGTAGGAAATAAATTAAGAGAATATAATCATACATATTAGAACAGATGTCTACCTTATTGTCAAGCCCAGCTGCCTTTGATAAGATCATAGGAGGAGGTTTGTGACTGCCACCACCCTCACTGTTTCCTCTCTCACATGGAGGTCCATCCTATAATACATGTAAGGCAAAGACAAAGACGGAGAGGAGCGGGAGAGATTAAGTGCATAATGGAAACAGTGAAAATGCATGAAAGGTTTAATTTTGAGACAGATGGAAAGACATAATTGAAAAAAAGAGGAACTGAATCGTCACCTGGCTGGCAGAAAGGTGTTAGCTCAAATTTCAGGTCAATAATGAAACTTTAAGCAGAAGCACTAAATCGCCTCAAACTCAAACTTATAAAACTGACTTATTTCCAAGAAAAAAATTGTGGCCGTGTTCTAATACAACATTTCTATTAGTCTTTTATGTTTTAAACCAATTTTCGTGACGGAAAGCAGTTTTTATATAAAACAAATCTTTAAATGCGAATAATTCAAAAACAAGTTTTCGAGTCGCTCACGCGCTAACGCCCTTCTGCCACCCGGCCGACGATATGAATTTACAAACACTCCCTAGAGTTTTTTAAATAAGATATTACAGTTTCATTACATGGCCAAAGGTATACATGTAATTATTACTCCTTTAATGCAACCAAAGGGTTTAGTTTCATGTACAAACAAAAACACAAACAGATACATAACAATTACCGTTTTCACACCTGGTTCAGATAACCTGGGCTATCCTTAGCCCGGGCTAAGAACCGGGCTAAGATTTGTTTTCACACCTGGTTAATTAACCCAGGGTTAACAGCTAACAATTGCGGGGTAAAGCGCCGCTAGCGCCGCAATTGCCGCGCTAACCCTACCCGGGAGCAGGGCCATGCAGCTTAGCCCGGGAACTTGCGGAGCTTACTCACTTTCAAAAAAACAGGTGTGAAAACAAAAAATAGCACGGGAACTTGCAGCGCTAAATACCCTCTTAGCCCCCCCCCAAAAAAAAAAAAAAAAAAACAGGTGTGAAAACGGTATAAGGTAGAAAAAATGTACACAGTGAAACAGTAGAGTCAGAGAATAGCTTCATCAGGCAAGTAGAAGACTTTTCATTTCATCTCTGTGATTTCTCTGCTTTTGAAATAGTACATTTGCCTGATCATGTGAGTACCAATGTTTATCTAAAGGAGTTAAAAGGACCTTCCCAAAAGCAGTGCATAAATTACTTTTTGTTTAAGGGACATTTGGACTGTCTAGAGTACATTTTCTTATGATTTCACAGCAATTTCCATGTTCTAATTAACTTCCAGAGCAATGACACTTGCTGCTCCTATGTAATCCTTTCTTTTCTTTCCTTTTGGAAAAGTTGAATTTGTATTTCATTATAATTCCTACCTTTCCACCTTTAGGTTTCTTCTTGCGTCTCCGCCCACTTCCAGACACTCCAGCGTTGGCTCCGCCTCCTCCTCCACGCCCTCCTCCTGGTCCAGGGGATTCCCCTCCTCTTGCTGTGTTCATTTCATATGATGTTCTTTGTCTCTTTCTCTCCTACTCTGCTAATCTGTGAATATGACACGTTGACAAGCTAGATTATTACGATAAATGGGTGCTGTGTGCAGTGCTGAAAGTTATATGAAAAGAATGGGGAAGACATCCAACCAACCTGTATGTGGTCTACAAAAGCATTACGTTCATCCGATCTCAGCCTCATTTTCCTAAATTGGGCCTACAAGGGCCCTTCTTTAATATTGGCTATTGCTGGCTGCCATTCGCCCAATGTTATAAGATATTGGTGCAAGAAGAAAACTTGCGAATTTCTGTTTGATCCGATACCAAAATCATGATATTTCAGTCAAACCCTCTATTTGTTACAATTCTTTCAGCATCCTTAAAAGATTAAAGGGATAGTTGAGTTCTGTTTTCATACCGCAAATGCCTTCAAAGTGCATGGTTATTGCTCTTATTCTTATCTATGACATTTATAGTGCCCTTTTAGAACCTAAAATTGCTATGAAGGTAATTTTAGACCCCAAAATGTGTGAAATTTAGCCAATACAATCATACCAATTCAGCTCCACTTTCAAAAAAACATGGTGACCATTAATTAATTATTTAATTAAAAATAACAATACATGAGCCGGCTAATTGTGAGTAATATAAGCAACACGAAAATGCCAACAAAAAATCCAACATCGTCATTGGCTGAAATACGACGTAAAAGGCGTTATTTCATGTTTTTTCAACGGTTATTTCAAATTTTTCAAAATATCTAATATTTGTGGTGGTACACAAGTATTTCTACAAATCGTTATATTTCAGCCGTGTCTGAACCGATTTTGATCAAACAAAGATGATTTTGTCATTTAAATATTATGTTCTTTTAAATTTGACACTCAGTTTTTCATTATCTCACAAAAAAAATATTTTGTGTAGCGCCCTCTGCAACAGAACTCAACTATCCCTTTAAGTAGGTCCATTTCACTCAAGTTTAAGTCTTACTTAACTTTCTTTCAAGTGTGAATATTTCTATTTTTCGTCATAGTCTATATAAGGTGTGACGCGCTTGCGTGCGCTTGGAACCAAGACTACTTAATAAAGGGTCTGTATCGGAGACATCTTGACACATAGACATAGGCCTCCTGACTGTTATGTTTTGGGAGTTATTATGGCGGTTTTGGGATGTGTAATGCTTGTCTTTGGTGGCGAATCTGATTGTCGTGGTTTTGTGTTGCCCATGATCCGTGACAAAGGTACAAACTGGTAATTTGTACTGAAATCTTTGTTGATATTTCTATTTTAATGTGGTACCAATGCCATGTAGGCGTCAGTTATGTGTGAAGTGTGTCACCTGTTTAAAGCATGATATGTCAGAACTCCAGGTAGCTCCGATGCCGACGCCGAGCTCCCTGGAGTAAGACATGATTGTCAGTGTGTACTGTGTAATTATGTAATATTATGTCTTGGCATTGCCATTGAACTTAAGTTGCACTTTAGTTAATTGTTAAGTAGGCCTCTCTCACTTAAATTCGAAGCCACTCGAGCGGATCGGCCAATGGGAGCACGTATATGTACAAGCGCTCAATGCGTAAAGTTCTACGCGCACTGACCTCTACCACCTGGACATTTCATTGGCTCACAGAACTGACTTTGTGGGTCCATGTTGCACTTCCGAAAAATCAACGTGCGAGAGGGTTGGAATACAGATTTGTGTACAATTTGTCTGCAGCTTCTGTTTCTGAACTTTGTTTTGAGGAATGTAATCGTTGAAAATGCCTACATGTGCTGCAATTAACTGCTCAAACCAGTATTATAAAGAATGTTGACGGACATTTCATTTGAAAGTTCAACTACGTTTTCTATGTATTTCAAAAGCAGGTTGGAAGTAGGAAGTAGTTAGCGTATAGCGCTCTGTGTAGTCCCATGTGTTGCATTTAATGTACGTAACACGTCTACATAATGCCAATGGAAATGCAATTCAATCTGATTCTGATCATTTCAGTTGCTAATAATCTATACTGAAATCATGCTATGTAATATTTTGGAGTAGATTCAATTTTTAATGTTTATTCTAGTCATAATTAATATTACATTGTTAGTTCATAATTGATAACGTCTTAAACTAAAGTTAACAACAAGTGTCTGACTTGAAAAGGGTATTATTTGTATATTTATCATAGATTTACCCCTTTTAACGTCATGCAAACTACAGTATGAAGTTAATGCATACAAATACAATAAGTAATCGTATTTCTTATATTTATAATATAATAAACATCGAGTAGACATTGACATTGTTTACTTTAAGTTTAACTTCGTGAATTTTGTTCAGACTCTCACCATCGGTTTACTCTAGTAGTCTATATTCTTCTAGAAATGCGGAAGTATCTTAATTTCCTACATTCTTTCACGGGTTACCTGATATAGGCCTGTATATCTATGTTATAAAAACTATACTAAACTACCACAACTAATTAAAAATTAAAAAGTGGAACACTTTTTACAGTCACCCACCCTGGAAATAAACCTTCTGATGTAGTGTGTAGATGTGAGAGGAGAGAAACATTGAATGACAGAGAGCAGATAGAAGAATGGATAATATATAGAGCACAGTTAGAGAGAGAGAGAGTGAGCAGTTAGAAAGAGAGGGAGAGAAACAAAGATAAGGTGAGAATGACAGAGAGAGATAGCTAGAGTGAGCAGTTAGAATGAGAGAGAAAGGAGGATTGCAATGCATTAAAAAGTACCAAGAGAAGAAGAGGGTACAATAGACAACAATAATTGGCTGACAATAAAATGAACATTAATATCAAGAGAGAGAGAAAGCGGGATAGCCCTGGAGAGGAGTTTGAGAAAGTGTCCAGCAAAGCATAGAGAGTCAATGCTAATGCGTATTGACCTCTAGCACTGCATACTTGCTGAGAGGCAGGTATTATACACAAATATACACACCACACAATATTGCATAGACTGCGCACAATAGGACCGATTGGGCTGATCAGCAAATTTGACACTCGACTTACAATTTAAATTTTCAAATTATTCTTTTTAACATCAGTAAGTTGAAAAAGTTGTATTTTACTATTTAGGTGTCATTGATTGTCACTAAAGTACCGATTTTGAGTGAAATCAGTTAAGTTTTGTACAGTGGTGTTTGAAATGTTAAGAATCAAAAGCATAGCTTTTATTACACGGCCAGGATAGTAATGCAGCTATGTGTGCTTCAAGCGTTAGCACGGGCGGGAATGGGCAATGATCCGTCCAGGTGATAGAGGTCAGTGGTACTAGGCCTACTCTCTCTCTCTTGTATCCTTCCTCCGCTCAGGTCGGAGATCTTCGGCACTGTGAGTCTGCCGAAGTTACATAAATGGCTTTCTATAGGTCGTTAAGTAGATTTTGACGGGTTGTGTGAAGGTAACCCTGTAAACGATCATCGGATCGGACGCCGATAACGATCCGATCAGGGGTGATCAGAGAATAATTTCTGATTGCCGATCAATTAAAATGATCGGAAAAAATCGGCAGAATTGGATTATAATGCACAGGCCCGCATGTTTTGCCTCTGCTCTTAGACCAATATTATTAATTTCAAAGTCATGAAAAGGCACTTAATATCAACAAACATGGTCTAAAACAACTCCAAATGACAAAATATTTTTTTTTAAGCATTTGATAGCCCAAAACCTTGAAATCAAAGGTGCGAGGGTGTCGCTCCAATCTTCTAATCTGATCAAAGCCCCAACTTACAGGGTTGTGTGAAGGTTGCGTATAAAATAAAGGATAAGTGTATGCAGCTGTGTTTTGGCACTAGGCCTAATGCTGATGGGTCCAGGAGGGAGAAAGTGCACTGACTCCAAGAACAGCGTAGGCGCAGACTCGAAGTGCAAACTGTTTTGCGTTGAGGTTATCCTTAATACGATTAATAAGGTTTTGACGCACAGATGATACATGTACTTCAACCGGTTCCATGTCAGGTCGCCTAATGTCAGCCCCCCCCCCCTCCTTTACAAAGTCCCCCTCAATTGGTCATGTCCCCCCCCCCCCCGATTTTTTTTTGGCAATTTTGGGATTCCCTAATTTATTGTTTTAATTTGATGTCTTTTACAAGTTCAAAGTGAAGCAATTTTTAGTTCTAGCTGCATATTGCACCAGGGTCCCCGTTACCCTAACGCTAACCCTAGGACACCTGGTCCCACGTTACCCTAGGACACCGGATCCCGCGTTACCCTAGGACACCGGATCCCGCGTTACCCTAGGACACCGGATCCCGCGTTACCCTAGGACACCTGGTCCCGCGTTACCCTAGGACACCTGGTCCCCCGTTACCCTAGGACACCGGATCCCGCGTTACCCTAGGACACCTGGTCCCGCGTTACCCTAGGACACCGGATCCCGCGTTACCATAGGACACCTGGTCCCGCGTTACCTAAGGACACCGGATCCCGCGTTACCCTAGGACACCTGGTCCCGCGTTACCCTAGGACACCGGATCCCGCGCTACGCTAGGACACCGGATCCCGCGTTACGCTAGGACACCTGGTCCCGCGTTACTCTAGGACACCTGGACACCCGTATAGGCCGCACCCCCGATTTTGACATTAACTTTAGCCGAAATCGGGATTTGAACTCTTGCGCTCAAATGTGGATGTGACTAAAATCACCGCCTTAGACCTCTTGGCTATCCCGCACTGATGCCAGCCAATTTAGTTTTCTGTGATGTATACATTGTGCCTCTCTCTTGTGTATTGAAATGGATTCAAAATAGCGACTTCGCGTGCCGGATGCTTCGCGGCGGCTCCGTTAAACGGGCTCTTCTTTTACTTTTGCAATGCATTGGCACGAACTTAGATCAAGATCTATCGGCAGATGTTGTTTTTGAAAGTTTATTTTCGTCTTCATGTCAACAATGCAAGATAAAATTGTCAGTAAGATTTGTGGAAATGTATAGTTATTGTACCGTTCGTAGATCTAGTCCCTTATGTGCAAATTCGTGCTGTTTTTTTTTTATTACTGTTTTGCCGCATAGGCCGCACCCCTACTTTTTGATATTTTCTCTTCCAAAAATTCTGCAACCTTTACGCCGGCAAATACGGTATTTTTCAGATTTAAAGCCCGATTTTATGCTAGTCGCAAACTTCTCTTTTTCTTCTTAGTTGATCCCTCCACTGTTTTGGAGATTCCTGGGGGCCGTTTCTCGAAACCGTCATAACTACAAGATCAACAACGTCTCGCCACTGTCGCGCAACTTGTCAGCTAAGTGTTTGACAGTTTCACGAAGCCGTCTTTGCCAAGATGAGCGACAACTTTTGATGATCTACATTTGATAATGACACTATTTTTTATTTATTTTAAGAGAATTTATATGTATATATTTCTTTTTGAACAATTTTAGCCCAAAAACTTGTTTTGGGTTATTCTTGATAAATCAAATGGATCGTGACAAAGACTATGTTCTTGAGCTGCTAGTATCGCGATATATCAATATCATGTCTGTCATGGCTTTGTGAAACGGTTTATCCACTTAATGACATCTCCGTAGGTCGGCGACAAAGATATGACTGTCATTGAGTTGGTTTCGAGAAACGGCCCCCTGGAGTCCAATTAAAGTAAATGTTTAAAATCCAACCGGTTAGGAGTTTTGGAGAGTCTTAGAACGAGAAGCATCAATTTTGTGTAGGAAAAAGAGCGATAGTAGAAGTAGGTTACTATGAATTTTGGAAGGCAGGCATGGATGAAGGGGTAACAGAGTAGCAGGGGTAAATTGCTGTGGGTCATCATCATCATATAGGTTTAAACATATGGGATATCTCATCGCATGTATTAAATCAATGCAGCCGGACAACGCAACACACACACGATATCTCTATCTAATTCAGATTCCAATTTCCGATTACCGCAGTACTAGTATTTCGGCCTGGCGAGCTAGGGGGAGCTCCGGCGTGGGATACCTGCTCCGCCCGCTAGTGCTATAGTCAGCGTGGAAACGCACGGCGCGCGCGCTTCCTATTGACTTTGTACATGCAGCCGAAAACTGGTTTCGCTATGCCGATAACTGCCTCCGAAACAGTAACAATTGAAAGATCAACGACATCTCGCCACTGTCACGCAACTTGTCAGCTAAGTGTTTCACGAAGCCGTCTTTGCCAAGATGAGCGACAACTTCCGCGACAAGCGAGTTGTCACTGCTCCGAACCCGTCATATCTTTTTAATTGCTGTAAAGCGCCATCACAAGTCAGTTTGTTTCCATTCCATGGGCCGCGAAATGTACGTTTAGTTTCACTATCATTTTGAGAAAAATATAGACGAGTTCGGTACGTAATTCTCTGGGATGCGAAATGCAAATGTACAAAAGTGAGAATACAAATTATACAGAAACTTTAAAAAGCTGAATATAAACATTAAATCACAAATCATTAAACTATAACATATGAATAAGGGAGATAAGAATGTTACACACAGTTTTCCATAGTCGATCCATAGTCTTTTCTTAGGATACCGGCATACCTTTGGGGCCTATGTGCATTATTATTCCCTCTCTAATTACTTCTTCCAAATTATATTTTCAATATCAAATTAAATATATTACGAGTATTTAGGAGACTCTAGAATAAAAACTGGCTGAGAAAAGGTATTTTGCCTAAAATTCCTCGTCACAATAAACAAAAAAGTATGTATTGATAAACTATCACATTACGGTATCCTTCAACTAACTTTTGATTCAACTGTTAAAAAAAAAAAACACTCACCGGTTTTTCTCCAATTTAAGAATCTTTATAGAAATATGCAAATCGTTTGATGATCTACATTTGATAATGACTCTATTTATTATTTATTTTAGGAGAATTTATATATATAGACCCTATATTTCTTTTTGAACAATTTTAGCCCCAAAACTTGTTTTGGGTTATTCTTGATAAATCAAATGGATCGTGACAAAGACTATGTTCTTGAGCTGCTAGTATCGCGATATATCGATATCATGTCTGTCATGGCTTTGTGAAACGGTTTATCCACTTAATGACATCTCCGTAGGTCGGCGACAAAGATATGACTGTCATGGAATTGGTTTCGAGAAACGGCCCCCCGAAGTTCCGACGCCTGCGGCGCCGGTGTTGGAGCTTCCTGGAGTTAGGGGGCGACCCGAGCTGACCAGACACCCTTCAACCACACACACGAATATCTGCGTGTAGGGCCTAGGCCAATTGCCAAGGCCAAGGGCCTTCGCAACCTGCGCAATTATACAGTCAATATTTAGGCCTAGATTGTCCCAGTGAAACGCTCACACAACCACCTTAGTCCTTACCTTTCACGCAAAAAGGACTGCAACTTCCGGGATTTTTCTTTGATGTTTAAGAGTTAAGACCAAGTAAGTTACCACTTTCTCGATGCAGATGTGGAACCTCAGTATTGAAATTGGCGACTGGGGAAGCTAGTACCTAGCCACCAATAATGGCATTATAGTGTCTCCAAAACGTCCAATCGAAAAGGAAACAGACAATTTTGCACGTCTCGGTTGACGTTCTTTTTAAAACTATCTATTGACATTTTAACTAAATAATGACCATCACAATTTTAAAGGTGTGATCTTACTCTTTACTCTCATATATGCAACATGCCGAAGCAAATTGTTTAAGTCTTACTGTTTAGATTTAATTTTGGGTTCAAACCGGCATATCGGAAGGTTTATCAGCACACACTACAGAAAATACGTTTTTAACTTTGATGGCTTCTAAAGCTATCTGAAATTAATATGTAAATAATGACTAAAACCATTTTAAATATGAGTTTCTACTCTTTACTCTCAAAGATTTCACATGCCGAAGCAATATTTATTTTTCTGGGCCTTACTGTTTCAGATTTAATTTAGGGCTAAAACCAACGGGATTTGTCCGCACTATACAGAAAATAATGGCCCAAATCCGTTTTCAACTTTTAAGGCTCTCAAAACTATCGTATCACATTTTAACAAAAAAAATGACTGCCACCATTTTTAAGGCGAGATCTTATTATTTACTCTTATATATGTCACATGCCGAAGCAATATATGTACAGTCAGGGGCGTCGCTAGACCTTTTTCAGTGGGGGGGGGGGGGGGGGGGGTGTAGAGGCCAACGATTACCGACAAAAACTAGCCATCAATTACCGACAAAATTAAATGTCCCAATATCTACAAATTTAACCCTATAAACCCGGGGCCGGAGGCTAAATTGTTTTTCCTATGGACTATCTATAGTACCTGCGTATGCGCAAAGGGCAATTTTTCTTGACGACATAAATATACGAATTATTTCGTCAACTAGTCAGCATTATAGCCATATATTTTAATGCAGACGCGGAGCTATGATCTAATTATTTTAGGGGTGTGGGTGATAGGCCTCCCGCGCGAAGCGCGGAAGCTTAGACGTTTCCTTTAATTATTATGAAAAATAGACGATATATTGTACCGTTCTCGACTCTTAATCCTTATCTGGATTCAGTTCTCCCCCACCCGCGCGAAGCGAGGAAATTTTGGCGTTTCATTACATTATTAGAGAAAGTAGACGATTTGTTGAACCGTGCTTGACTCTTAATCCTTGTCTGAATTTAGTTCCTCCCCCTCCCGCGCAGAAGCTTTGACATTCCCTTAAATTATTAGAGAAAGCAGGCGATTCGATGTACCGTTTTCGACTCTTAATAAGCCCTACTTGTCTGAATTCAGTTTGCCCCTCTCACGCGAAGCGCGGAAGCTTTGACGTTCTCTTAAATTATTAGAGAAAGCAGACGATTCGTTGTACCGTTCACGACTCTTAATCCTTATCTGAATTCAGTTTCCCCCCCCCTCCCGCGCGAATCGCGGAAGCTTAGACGTTTCCTTAAATTATTAGAGAAAGAAGACGATTTGTTGTATCGTTCTCGACTCGTCTAAATGAAGTTTTCCCATTCCGCGCGAGGCGCGAATTTTTTGGCGTTTCAACAAAATATAGAGAAAGGAAGACGATTCGTCGTACCGTTATTGTTTTTGTAATCCTTGTTTGGATTTAGTTTCTCCGAAAATGTTAAACCTCCGATTTCTTTAGCTGATATTATAGGAAAGTGAAACTTCGAGAAAATACAAGTATTGTAGTAACTCTCGAAGTCGTCTCAGCGGATAAAAAGTCACAGTTCGTTGGGAAAAAATCTTGTCGGCCGACCGACAATATACATCTCAACGTCTTCTGCATTTATATAGTACACGAGGATCGAGCAAGAATACCAACACAGCAACATATTTAACCGTGTCTTTCTCGCTCCCTCGACGAGACGACTCCACTCAACAACCCTCTCTCTCTCTCTTTTACTTCCACTCCTCCTCTCTCAGGCTCTTACCTCCCCTCTCTCTCCTCTCTTTCATCCCCCGTTTCTTTTGTTTCCCTTTTACTCTTATTTCTTCTTTTTTCCTTTTCTTTCTTTTCCTTTTTCTCCTCTCCTCCCTCTTTTTCTTTTTTCTCTTTCTTTCTTCTCTTCTCTTTTCTTTCCTTTCTTTTCCTTTCTTTCCTTTCTTTTTCTTTCATTCTTTTCTTTTCCTTTTTTTTTCTTCTTTTCTTTCCCTTTCCCTCTCTTTTTTCCCTCTCTTTTTCCCCCCTCTCTTTTTTCCCTCTCTTTTTTTCCCTCCTCCTTTTCACTTTTTCCCGACGGCAGCGCAATTTTACCGACAATATCCTGACAGGTGGGGGGTGTCGCACCCCCCCCCCCCCACACCCAGGGGCGTCGCCAAAGGGGGGGGGGTGCGACACCCCCACCTGTCAGGCTTTTGTCGGTAAAATTGCGCTGCCGTCGGGAAAAAAGAGAAAAGGGGGAGGGAAAAAAGAGAGGGAAAAAAGAGAGGGAAAGGGAAAGAAAGGAAAAAAGAAAAGGAAAAGAAAAGAAAGAAAGGAAAAGAAAGGAAAGAAAGGAAAAGAAAGGAAAGAAAAGAGAAGAAAGAGAGAGAGAAAAGAAAAAGAGGGAGAGAGGAAAGAAAGGAGAAGAAAGAAAAGAAAGAAAAGGAAAAAAAAGAAGAAATAAAAGTAAAAGGGAAACAAAAGAAACGGGGGATGAAAGAGAGGAGAAAGAGGGGAGGTAACTAAGAGCCTGAGAGAAGAGGAGTGGGAGTAAAAGAGAGAAGGGGGTTGTTGGGTGGAGTCGTCTCGTCGAGGGAGCAAGAAAGACACGGTCAAATATGTTGCTGTGTCGGGTCAGCTGTGTCGGTATTCTTGCTCGATCCTCGTGTACTAATATCAATGCAGAAGTTTGAAGTCGGTGAGATGTATATTGTCGGTCGGCCGACAAGTTTTTTTTCCCTACGAACTGTGACTTTTTATCCGCTGTGATGACTTCGAAAGTGACTACAACTACAATACTTGTATTTTCTCGAAGTTTCACTTTCCTATAATATCAGCTAAAGAAATCAGAGGTTTAAAATTTTCGGGGAAACTAAATTCAAACAAGGTTTAAGAGTCAACAACGGTACGACGAATCGTTTTCCTTTCTCTATATTGTGATGAAACGCCAAAGATTCCGCGCTTCGCGCGGAAGGGGAAAACTTAATTTAGACGAGTCGAAAACGGTACAACGAATCGTCTTCTTTCTCTAATAATTTAAGGAAACGTCAAAACTTCCGCGCTTCGCGGGGGAGGGGGAAGCTTCATTCAGACAAGGATTAAGAGTCGAGCACGGTTCAACGAATCGTCTACTTTCTCCTTTGGCGACGCCCCTGAACCCAGCCTGGGGAATAACCATCCCCCCGGTCATTCCTGGAATGTGTCCCAAGTTCCATTACACCCAACATTTTAAAATACATAAAACACAATATTCACAACACTAGTACTAAAAAACTAGCCACAAATAATCACATAACATCCACTCACGGAAAATAAAAATACCATACTTCACCGCAGCCATCCGGCCATATGGGCCTACCCAACCCCCCTAAATTCGGAATAATTTCTCAGGAGTCCAAAGAGATGAGAGAGAAAAAAAGAAAAAAAAAACACCCCCTTTTTAAAGAAATCTCCGGGGTGAAAAGTCAAATACACCCCTTTTTTTACAATTCTCGGGCCGGACTTTGTCGGACGAAAACTACCCCTTTACCGGACATTTTGGTAACACGCATGCGGTCATTCCGACCCCGGAGCGGGGGGGGGGGGGCACAGCCCCAAGCACAAAACAACACAACAAGTTACCCCAAAATGGTGCATTTCGAGGTCCTAATAAAAGTCCGTGACGTCAATGAAGTAGACTTGGGCATCTACTGAGACACCAAAACCAGACATGTAATACTCACTGTAAATGTATCAGGCCAGTCATCTGTTCGGTTCAGGTGCCGGTGCATAAGAGTAGAGGTTGGCTTACTTCCACGAAGCGCTTTTCATTATATATTAGTAATGCAAATACGCTTTTCATTATAATATAATATATAATGGAAATGTGCTTTTCATTATATATTATATAATGGTAATACGCTTTTCATTATATATTATATAATGGAAATACGCTTTTCATTAAATATAAATAATGTAAATGTGAATTGCAATTATTTATAAACAATGAAAATGGGAATTGTAATTATTTATAAATAATGAAATTTAGAATTGTAATTATTTACAAATAATGAAAGTGTGATTTGTAATTATTTATAAATAATGGCAACTATATATAATTAATGAAACGTATTTTATCATTATTTATAAATAATGGAAATGTGAATTGTAATTATTTACAAATGATGAAGTATGTATTGTAATTATTTATAAATAATGAAAATGTGTAAAGAATTATATACAAATAAAAAAGTACATTTACTTGCATTATATGTAAATAATTGTTATTATTAATTAAATAATGATAATTATAAGATATAATTTGTCTATATAATTGTTCTACAAACGGCGCCTCATGTATTAGCGCCATCTGATGTGAAAAATAATATAGGTAGGCCTAATATGGTATTTGTGGGATCTCCCTCATCATCAATTCAAAATAGATGAAATAAAATGGAGGTGACATGTACATAATGTTAGTAATTTCTGTTGCTACAAATGTCAACGGCCTCAGGCTGCCATATTACGTTAAACTTTAGGTCCCCCCCCCCCCCTTTAGCAAAAGGAACAACCTAAAGTACTTGTATGTGCACTTCCATAGTTGGTATCTCTGCTTTCTGATTTAAACCCCAGTCTTAAAGGCACTATGTCCCTTTTGCAGCCAACCTCAAATTCTGTAGAACTTAGCAGGAATTATGAATATGTCATGTATGTCCTATCTGTGAAATTTGAACGTTAACAGTGTCCTAATATTCAAATTATGCAAGGAAACCAGTTTCCTTGCTAGACTTCACTGTCAGACACTATTGAGTGACTGACTGGCTTTTTTCTTCTTTGGTATTAACATACATAAAATTAGCTGTAAAGGTTACATGAGCATTTGTCTACATCAATAACCCACTTCTTGTGATTGCCAAAAATAAACTGATTGAATCTTTGCGCAGCATAAAACTTATGGCCATTCTGTACAATGGTCTGAAAATCAAGACTAATACTTATTGGCTCTATAGCTCCTAAGTCGATTTGACAATAGTCATTATTTTCCCACTTGAAGACATTTTCAAGCCCCACCTTTTTTAGGGAAGTTCTAAATTACTATTATCTTTCAAATGCCGTTGGAATTTAACCTTTTCATTTTTTTTGGCCTGCAAATGTGACAAAGTACCTTTAAGCCTCGGTCACAAATGCCTTTACGAACTGCTATGAACGCCGTACGAACGATTTTCAGACAATGGAAATTCGGGAAGACAATGGAAAAACAGGGAGATTCGTACGAACCTTTGTGACCGTAGCATAAGATAGGATTAGGGAAGAACGTTATTACGATTGATTTCAAAGAAGTTAAAAAGATGTCGTATGTACATTCAAACGTAGTTATATATAAATATCCATTTCTCAAGGTACAACTTTGTGAAATGAAAGCAGGCTCTTCGTACTAGTAGCTCAGTAGGCTCATCCCAAAAGTATTGTATAATTTATTGTTCTTTGGTCTCATTAACAGTTTTAGATTTGACGGTTGCTATGGATGCACTTTCATTTCTTGACGTATCAAAATAAAGAAAATCAAATAAGCAGATGCTCATCCACCCTTTGTCTCAGCCATGATGAGCCATCTATCTATCTCTACTTTTCTCTCCCTATCTATCTTTGTGTCTATCTGTTTTTCTCTCCCCTATCTATCCTTGTGTATATCTGTTTTTCTCTCCCTATCTATCTTTGTGTCGATCTGTTTTTCTCTCCCCTACCTATATTTGTGTCGAACTGTTTTTCTCTCACCTATCTATCTTTGTGTATATCTGTTTTTCTCTCCCTATTTATCTTTGAGTATATCTCTTTTTCTCTCCTCTATCTTTGTGTCTATCTGTTTTTCTCTCCCTTATCTATCCTTGTGTATATCTGTTTTTCTCTCCCTATCTATCTATGTGTCGATCTGTTTTTCTCTCCCCTACCTATATTTGTGTCGAACTGTTTTTCTCTCACCTATCCATCTTTGTTTGTATCTGTCTATCCGTTTTCTCTCATCTATCTTTGTGTCGATATGTTTTTCTCTCCTTATCTATCTTTGAGTATATCTCTTTTTTCTCTCCTCTATCTATTCTCTCACCTATCTATCTTTCTGTATATCTGTTTTTCTCTCCCTATCTATCTGTGAGTATATCCCTTTTTCTCTCCTCTATCTTTGTGTCAATGTGTTTTTCTCTCACCTATCGTTCTTTGTGTCTATCTATCCGTTTTCCCTCTCTATCTATCTTTGTGTCTATCTGTTTTTCTCTCCCCTATCTATCTTTGTGTCGATCTGTTTTTTTCTCCCCCATTTGTCTTTGTGTATATCTGTTTTTCTTTCATCTATCTATCTGTTTGTCATTTTACTGTTATTTTGCTGAAAAGTCTCATATGCTATATATGGAGTCGGGCTAACCCGGACCAAAGACAACACGGCCCAGCTGCAAAAACGGTCATTTTTTGCAGGTTTAGGGTTAGGGTTAGGGTGAGGTTTAGGGTTAGCGTTAGGGTTAGGGTTAGAGTTAGGGTTAGGGTTAGGGTTAGGTTAAAATGACAAAAAATGAACGTTTTTGCAGCTGGGCCGAGTTGTCCCCAGGGCCGAGTTAGCCCAGATTTCTATATATTATCATAATGAGCAAGACATTAAACAAAAATAGGACAAATACGTGCTGAGATTTAGTGTTATATCAATTTATATTTTGGTTTCACAATGTGAGATAGAATCATAATAATATATTTCATCTTTGATCAATAAACGCACAAAAATATTGTGTGTACACGACACTCATAATGCCAGAGCGAAATGCACTTTATCATACATATATATGCCACATATTGGTGTATATATTTTTCAAATACAAAACATTAATACAGAACATGCAACCACAATCAATTACAGTAAGTCTAATACTTTATGACACTCAACACATAGATGTCCACTAAATCTCATTATCAATTAACTTCATCATGATATGCACATGACACACAATTAATGCATTGAAGATTTATCATCCATTATTTGTTTGAATTATCCAAAACAATTATTATCACATAGACATGTATTTAGGGTGGTACCAAACAAAAGCCCCAACACAACAATAAATGCTTCTTTCCATCAAATATTTGTTGTGGAAGGGAGGGGGGTCTGGAAAGAGAGCTTGCAATAAATAACGGGAGAGTAGGAGATATTGCCAATAATATCCCAATTAAAACAAAGCAAAATATGATAACCTAAAATATAGAAAAATAATAAATTCTGTACTGGCTGATTCCTTGGTCTCATACAAGAAAAGAGGGAAAGAAAAGTAGGAAAGGGACAAACTTCAGCACACAGGGGAACAAAAGAATATAGTAACTATTAGAGAATTAACATCTTTTTAACAGGACAGCATTGTTCTTTCATTCCTCTATTAGGAGGCTCCATCAACAGGTTCATTAATAACCTAAATCATGGAATTGTGCTATACTTTAATCAAATACACTACTATTCAATTACCTTACTATAATATCTCCTCTATATAGTCACTGTTAACATATGTAGTTTTCTGGGAAGACAAAACAAATAGGAAATTTGAAGAAACATACATTAAAGACGGTATTAAAGATCATATCACTTTTTTTTCTTAAAGAAAAGAAGAAAATAGTCATGAGGTATTACATAATCTTATGCAAGTGGTGGCATTTGACATCGCTTGTTGGTGATTACTGGATGTCATACTAAACAGATTATCTATAAATCATTAACTCATTGTTTCACTATTAAATCATGAGATTAAAAGAAATCAACATTACAACTCCTTTTTCAAATTTTCCTGTGAGAATATGTATTTCCCACCTCCCTGGTATTACCACATACATCAATGAATGACTAATGTATATGTATTAGATGAATGGATGAGTTCCTAAAGCAGCTGTACTAGAGCTTGGTTCAGTGATACCTCTGATACTAATTAACTTGGTATCATTGATATGGGACACAAAAATGACCAAATACATTGGATTTGAAAAAATATCTGTGCTACTTCCCTCTTTCTTTCAACATTCTTGATCTTTTGCTCTGGTCTGACTCATATTCTTGTATGATACATGATACATTGACCTGACAAAGGCCTATGACAATGTAAACTGTCAAAGCCTTTGGAATGTGCTCTCAAAGATTATGATTATGAGTCAGTAAATTGAGCCATCATGGATGTTGTCACTACTTGGGCACTGTAACCTAATTCATGAAAATAATACTGATTTTGCTGTTAAGCATTGAGAACATTAGGAAACAGTGCCACTATTCACAAGATAACTGAACTGTCTTCATGCGATTGACAACAAAAATGAAGCTCCAATATACTAGTTCATTTGATGATTACTTGATTTCAAATTGAAAAGACCTTACAAAAATACATGCCACACAGTTAGTAGGCCACTTTGTAAACATAACCAATACCAATAAACTGTTTTACAGGTACATCAGTTTTTTTAAATGACACGATAGCATAGAAACAGGAGAAAGTATGCATGTACACATTACATCACAAAAACACTTCACATGTACTATACCATTACATATTGCAATTCTGTGGCAACATACATACTGTACATTTAAAAGAGGGCTATGGTACACATATACACATGTATAATTTGTATATCTACATATACAAGAAGTATAAAGCTACCCCCCCCCCCCCCCACCTCTTGCAGACAATCAGACTTGTAAATCAAATTACATTTTTGAGAAAATAAAGACATTCAGGTTTGTTTGAAATGATGCTCTATCACAACTCCTGAAGAAGGATGTCTTGACAGGGTTTATCATTATGAGAGTACGCAATAACAATCTACAGTACATATCCCATTTGAAGAGTGTACCGGTAGGTAATAAATCTCTGCAAATATCCCATATGAGCGCCAAATTTCACATGTGATCAAACACCTGTCTGTCATCTATACAATTCAAACATCGATAAGAAACGTATCAAACCCATTCCTTCACACTGCAATCAAAAATAGAATAATTCTGACCATTCAATGTTCAGCTATGGTCCCCTTGCATTCAAATGTGACCAACTAAGAACTATAAGGACTTTAGTCTCTGTCCTGGCCATCAACATAACAGCCTTGTGACACTCACCTTCCCTTTACAGATAAGATCATACATAAAACATTACATCTCACATAGAAAAATACATACATGTAGATCTAAATATCTTCCTTTCATAATATGTAAAACATATGTATCTTGTACATGTATTTCATCAAAAGCACTCCTGAAAGAAATTACACAAGACTCTGACAAGAAATTGTACACTGCATGAAATACTACATAATCACTTGGTCTCAAGACAAATGTAACAATGTATCCATTTACTTCAATATGATGCACAGTATCCCTGCCCATGGTATTTAAAGTCGTTGATATGATATTGTTGAGTGGACAGTTAAATTGTGCATACAAAGCAAAATATCGATATCATGATGAAATCATATTTTGTTTTGCCTAGATGAGCTAACTTTTTTTCTTACTTTTGTATAATGATGTACAATTCTCTTTATATAGGAGTAATTAGGTGTTTATCTGTGTAGTAGGGTCTCTCTGTACATCATTGCTTACCATCACAGGTCAAGTCATATAGATAGCCACATCATATAAAGTGAATACTTTTAACAATAATGATCAGACATGGTGTGGCTACTATGTCAGCTGCTCCCTGTAAAAAAATGATGATATCTTTCATTGAAACAATCTAAATCCATTAGTAATCTGTCTTGTTCTCATATATTAAACAGCTACCCAGGGTGTACTATATGCCTGGACTAAGAAGAGTTGCAGTATAGCTTCTGAAACAACAGCATGTATATGGATTTATAAACACTATCACCAGGTGTGAAGTTCAGAATTGAAGTGGTTATAAAATGAGGCTAAAACCAGGTATTTCAGAAAATTACCTTTAACAATTCTTTTTACTTTGACCTATTTACCCCTAAATCTACTCAGATCATCTTCCTATGATGAGTAAATACTATCACCATCTTTGAAGTTCATACCTCAAGTGGTTTTTTAGATAACAAGACAGCAGGATGTATGGACGGACAGAAAACCTCCACCTTCAGTGGACTGAAGCATACCAAAAAAAGAGAACCAGAAAGTATAGAAGATTATCAGATGAAGGGTTTGTCTTTGGTTACTAACCGATGCAGCTTTTCATTCAAAGGGATGTTACAAGTGTGTTACATGTACATTATATGTAAATCCATCTATCTCTACTTGCAGCACCCAAGTTAAATCATGGATATACTAGCACTAGATATGCTACTCCCAAACCCTTGCTCCAAGGAAAATGGTGATACATGGCAGGCTGACAGATAAAAAGACACACCGCAATAAAAAAACCAATGCGTAAGCATGAAGGTCAACCTGCTCGTAAATACAGCGATAAGGCAATCCCTTGAAGTGTGGTCCCTTGAGCAATCATGATTGACACTCTGTGGTGCGAGCCGATCACTCTTACTTTATAGTTGATTAACATCTAAACCTTCTAGCTTGTCTTATGATGTTGTGTTAGGGAGTATGTTCACATTGAAGTCAGTGGAATTCTTAACTAAACAATATCAAACTTGGTTCATATGCACATAGAATAAGTAAGCTTTCCTTCCTTTTAATTAATTCCTAATCAATTTTCATACCCGTCGCTAGTATCCATATTCATGGTTAAATCGTAGGCCCTTCACATGCACTCTAGGATCAAGAGTACACAAAATATTTAAGTCTGAGAAAAGAACTCACTCAGTTGTGTTTCACAGAACACTCTTCATTTAAAAAAAAAACTTAACTGTCGTTTTACCAGGACAACCCAATATCTCCTATCATTCAAGAACATGATGCACATCAACTTCTCATGGATTGTAGTAATCAAAGGATTTTTTTTATAATCACCATAATGTTACAGAACAATGTAATGTGGTTGCTTCTGAAGGTCCTGGTAAACATCATTGATCATTAATATCTCACTCTTAGAATAGACTGAAAGGTTGATAAATATGGTCAGTGTCATTGCTATTTCAATAATGGGTTCTTTTGTGTAACATCTCATATTTAGAGGTGACACAATAGTTCATAAGGTGCAACATCTCATATTTAGAGGTGACACAATAGTTCATAAGGTGTAACATCTCATATTTAGAGGTGACACAATAGTTCATAAGGTGTAACATCTCATATTTAGAGGTGACACAATAGTTCATAAGGTGTAACACTCTTGTAACTATTGATTCCATCCATAGCTTAAGAGCTGTATCAGACTTGCAGGCTGGTTTCCTCAGTCTACCATTGTATGATACACAGTTCATTGAGACAACACAGTAACACAGTACAGCATCTTGACAGGTAAGTGTTTAGCCTTGGTCTAAACTGAGCAAAACCTGGCCTTATGGAACCCCAGGATTGCCCTTATATCTTTTGTTTTCTTCAGGCGCTCATGCCTGTTATTGGCACACAAAGTGTTATGCTTAGGCAAAGAATACTTCTGCTCACAATGTTTGTCTTTTTGTCATCGTCTGCTTGAAACCCTTCACCTGTGCTGATTCACCAAAAGCTTTGTTGCAATGGTTATATGTAGGACTGGTAGATTGAAGACATCTTGCTTCACACAGAGTTCAGAGTGCAGCATGACATATGACTTTGGTTTGTTTCCTCCTGCTGGACTAACTCAACAGGAGTTGAGCTGGGATAACAACGATGGCTATAGACCGTTAGGGGAGGATGAGGGATAACAATGATGGCTATAGACCGTAAGAGGAGGATGAGGGATACAAACGATGGCTATAGACCGTAACAGGAGGATGAGGGATACAAACGATGGCTATAGACCGTAAGAGGAGGATGAGGGATAGCAACGATGGCTATAGACCGTAAGAGGAGGATGAGGGATACAAACGATGGCTATAGACCGTAAGAGGAGGATGAGGGATACAAACGATGGCTATAGACCGTAAGAGGAGGATGAGGGATACAAACGATGGCTATAGACCGTAACAGGAGGATGAGGGATACAAACGATGGCTATAGACCGTAAGAGGAGGATGAGGGATACAAACGATGGCTATAGACCGTAAGAGGAGGATGAGGGATACAAACGATGGCTATAGACCGTAAGAGGAGAATGAGGGATACAAACGATGGCTATAGACCGTAACAGGAGGATGAGGGATACAAACGATGGCTATAGACCGTAAGAGGAGGATGAGGGATAGCAACGATGGCTATAGACCGTAAGAGGAGGATGAGGGATACAAACGATGGCTATAGACCGTAAGAGGAGGATGAGGGATACAAACGATGGCTATAGACCGTAAGAGGAGGATGAGGGATACAAACGATGGCTATAGACCGTAAGAGGAGGATGAGGGATACAAACGATGGCTATAGACCGTAACAGGAGGATGAGGGATACAAACGATGGCTATAGACCGTAAGAGGAGGATGAGGGATACAAACGATGGCTATAGACCGTAAGAGGAGGATGAGGGATACAAACGATGGCTATAGACCGTAAGAGGAGAATGAGGGATACAAACGATGGCTATAGACCGTAACAGGAGGATGAGGGATACAAACGATGGCTATAGACCGTAAGAGGAGGATGAGGGATAGCAACGATGGCTATAGACCGTAAGAGGAGGATGAGGGATACAAACGATGGCTATAGACCGTAAGAGGAGGATGAGGGATACAAACGATGGCTATAGACCGTAAGAGGAGGATGAGGGATACAAACGATGGCTATAGACCGTAAGAGGAGGATGAGGGATACAAACGATGGCTATAGACCGTAAGAGGAGAATGAGGGATACAAACGATGGCTATAGACCGTAACAGGAGGATGAGGGATACAAACGATGGCTATAGACCGTAAGAGGAGGATGAGGGATACAAACGATGGCTATAGACCGTAACAGGAGGATGAGGGATACAAACGATGGCTATAGACCGTAAGAGGAGGATGAGGGATAGCAACGATGGCTATAGACCGTAAGAGGAGGATGAGGGATACAAACGATGGCTATAGACCGTAAGAGGAGGATGAGGGATAGCAACGATGGCTATAGACCGTAAGAGGAGGATGAGGGATACAAACGATGGCTATAGACCGTAAGAGGAGGATGAGGGATACAAACGATGGCTATAGACCGTAAGAGGAGGATGAGGGATACAAACGATGGCTATAGACCGTAAGAGGAGGATGAGGGATACAAACGATGGCTATAGACCGTAAGAGGAGGATGAGGGATACAAACGATGGCTATAGACCGTAAGAGGAGAATGAGGGATACAAACGATGGCTATAGACCGTAACAGGAGGATGAGGGATACAAACGATGGCTATAGACCGTAAGAGGAGGATGAGGGATAGCAACGATGGCTATAGACCGTAAGAGGAGGATGAGGGATACAAACGATGGCTATAGACCGTAAGAGGAGGATGAGGGATAGCAACGATGGCTATAGACCGTAAGAGGAGGATGAGGGATACAAACGATGGCTATAGACCGTAAGAGGAGGATGAGGGATACAAACGATGGCTATAGACCGTAAGAGGAGGATGAGGATCCCATTTCGCCTCTCTCAGAGTTCTGTACCAGGATCCCAAGCCTCACAATCATGGAGTGGAACTTTGGTCTTTTGAGTGGATCCATCTCCCAGCAGTCGTTCATCATGGTCTCAATGGCTGCTGGGCAGGATGGGGGATGTGTCAGGCGCATGCCTTTCTCAAAGAAATCTAACAGTTCAATATGCTCTACTCTTCGCCCTTTGGAATCTTGGTAGCTGTACAAATGAAAATCAACACAATAACATTATATATTAAATACCTTACTTTAAGAATCTTTTCTAAGACTAGTTGAAAGTGAAGTTGTGTTTTTAACTATGCCCGCAAAAATTTAACTACCTTAATTAACGGTGTATAAACCGCACCTTTTTGCCGCCGAAAAAAATTCAAAGTCGGGGGGTGCGGTTTATACACGGTACAGCAAATTTTTTTTTTTTTTTTTTTTTTTTTTTTGATTTATGGCGCTATGCCTGGCAATGTCTCCCAGCTCATTAATCAGTGTGTTGACTCACCACTCGGAAACTAAAACAACACTCAAATTTGTCTGTTATCTTGGTTTGAAAATAATCTTTCTGATAGATCTCAATATGTAGATTATAATAATAATTCCTCCAATTTTTCTTCTATTACATGGTGTACCACAAGGTCCTATCCTAGGTCCTCTACTGTTTTTTTAATTTACATTAATGATCTTACACATCCAGCTGCACCTCGCAGTTAAATGAAAGGCCTTCCTGTGTGGGTTTTTTTAACACGGACCCAGCAAAAAAAGTCGGCGAAAAAGAGGGGTGCGGTTAATACACGAGGGCGGTTTATACAACGTTAATTACGGTATGCCCACAAAAATGCGGGCATAGTTAAAGTTTGGTTTACGTGTAAAATATTACTTTGTGCAAGCTCGAGCGCAAATATAATAATCGCAGTGCGATTTGATAGCTAAATTTTCCTGTTCCACTGGAGCACAGTTTGATGATAGTTTTTAAATGTGAGGACCCCATGATCGGTAAGTGAGTCGCACATGTATTCTTTGACTATTTTTATGGCATAGAAAAGATACATTGACTGCTTTAATATTTGAGTTGTTTGGATAGGCTCTCGGGGACGCTAAATCCTGCTATGACCCCTCGGCACGGCCCACAAAGTGCACACTCTTGAAAGGAGGTGCACATACATGTTAAAGAGGCATTTTCAGAGACTCTAGTGGTCAAAGGGGCCATAGGTTAGCCCTTGTATAACTTAAAAACAAGACTTAGGAAATGATGTCCTTTGGTAAATAAAAAGAAATATGATAAGTTTAATGTTTGTCTCCTATCACACCAGACCCCCATGACATCATAAAGTGTTTGTCTTGTTTCTCAACAAAAAAAACAAAATAAAACTCAAAATTGTTATTTGCTGACTGAACTGTATGTAGGGGGTGGATGTGGTGAATGGGAGTGTGAAGTGTGCTCTGCTTGACTTACATTGGATCTTGACCATATGAAAACATCTCCCAGAGCACAATACCAAGACTCCACACATCACTCTCCTTCTGGTATTTCTGATGTCTCAGCCATTCAGGTGCATACCTGAAATCACATTAGAAGAAGAATCATCATAAATAATCCTTTCACAATAGCGACAAGAATTCATTTCATTGTGGCGATCTTAAAAATAATCCTCTATTACAACATACTAAAAGTTAACGCAGATCTAGGAAGTGGAAAGTAGTTCAATTCGCATAATAAGCAAATATTTAGGTACTAAATCTTAAGGGTTTTAGTGATGTTTTTAAGGACAGCAACTCATTGACAACATTTTCAGATTCATCTGACTTATAATTTGCATAATATGCAAATTAACACCATTCATGAATTAAAATATGTTTCATTATTTTGCATCTAGGTACTCGACTGCAATAATTCAAATGCCCCACATATTACATGTACCGTATGTTCTTAAGGTTACTAAACATGCATCAAGATGCATAAATTGTGAAACCAATTTGAATAATAGGATAATAAGGATAGGTCAGAAAAAAATTAAGATTCATATGTTCCCTTTAACTTTGCATCCATCTCAATCCAACGTGGTTAAGGGCAGTGAAAGAAATGGACACATTTCCAAAATAATGTAATGAATATAATTTTCATAATGCACAAACAAACTTCAACAATAAAGAAATTGAAATTCATATTTTCATAATAATTTACCATCTAAGATCCCATTCAAATCAATTCAAGTGATGTCATTGATGTTGGCATTGTTACTCAACATGAAAACATGAATCATAGGGATACAGATTATATTCTGCCTCTGAAATACCTCAAGGCACAACAGCAGAGACATTTATTGACTGTCAGTCATTTCAATTGAAATTTTATACAAACAGTGCATGCTCCAGAGTACATGTATGTATTTGTAACAAAATAAATAGCAACACCCAACCCCCCTCCAAAATTAGTTTCTACAGAAGATCACTATATGAATGAAAGACATTGATCTTACCACTTGATAGGGACCTTCTGACTGCTTTCCTTAGCCCGGTAGTAATCTTTTTCTGTTCCAAAGATACGAGCTAGACCAAAGTCTGTGATCTTGACCTCATTCTCATTAGAGACTAAGACATTCCTAGCAGCAAGGTCTCTATGTACCATCATCCTCTCCTCATGTAGGTATTTCATGCCCTATAACAACACAACAAGTTTTTGTCATTCGAAATTCAACTACATTCCTAAATATAAACAAATATAAACAGAGACATACTTTAAGCCTCAAATTTCTATATTCTATTCTGTATGGTTTATTTATTACATTTTTTTACTTTATTGACTTTACTCAACACTGTGTTCATCTGACATGGAAAGAACTTTTCATTTTTATATAGATACTACCATAATATCTGAAGATTCATATAGGTGTTGCCTCAAAGCCATCTATTACCAGAATCGTTTTTCAGGTATATTATGCTCTTCATTTTCAATTTAATCTATAAACACAACCCCATGTGTTAGTAAAAGCACACTTTCCAGATTTGAAATTAATACATGTACATAGCTAACAAAAGACAATCAATCATTAACAAAAAGAAAACCCAACCAATTTGAAATAGAAACAATTATTTTATACTGATGATGAAGCGGATCCTAATCAAATGATTGGTTGAGAGCGTACACGTGATCAGGCATTTATTTTGCCTAACACGTAATTTTAAAAATAACCAGTCCTTCGTAAATACTTATGACCGGTCATTAGTAAAATCATGTTATAAAACAAATTAAATGCATGTATCATCTTATAAAACAAATAACAAACATCATTTTGTTCGGGCATTAGTAAAATTACCAACCCTCGGTACCTTCGAAACAGTCCAAACAGACTGATCCAAGGTAAACTTGTGTGGGCAATTCTTACTAATGCCCTCACTGTTGTGTATTATTTGTATACTACTGATCAATTTTACCTGGCATATTTGCTGGCCAAACAAGTAGAGTGTTTTGTGAGAAACTCTGTCCTTTTTTTCTCTGAGGTACTTCTCTAGAGATCCCAAGGGAAAGTACTCCATGACAAGAGAAAGGCGATTGGAATTGTCTGCAAAGAAAACAAACATCAACATGTATCAAAACATGGGCCAACCAGCTGATTCTAAACCAGACAAGATTTCAACACATGTTGGAGCCCCATATTTTGTAAAACTATGCAACATGAAATGTAATGGAGAAAAGAAATGACAGGGCTTGGAATCAAGTCTGAAAAGTGATATACCTAAACATCAATGATAGGAATATCTGGGAAATATGGAACGTGAAGAACATCTAACATCTTTATTACAGTTCTCATAAATGCTCTTCCCGACAATGACAACAACAAGAACAATATCTTTAACAAAAATAACAACTTAAACATTATCTTGTTCTAAAAGATATTATATACCCCTCTTTAGTATGCTGAATAAATCTAGTCATCTGATTGGTCGAAATTGGAGTCATGATTTTAGCCATACCCACCTACCGGTCAATAGTTTGTTTTTAACCCTTACTGTACTGGGGGGGGGGGGGGCCTGGGAGGTCCCCCCCCCCCTCGACATTTTCGGAGATTGCACCGCAACCGCTTGGAATTTTGAATTGTCGTTTCATGACTTTTTTCCTTCAAGTCTTACGCACATTTTGATACCACTTTCGTCGAAATCGGATATACCTGTACGGCGTTACATAACAATTAGTATGCGCATGTCATCAAAAAAAAAAAAAAAAAAAAAAATTGCATCAAAATTTGCATAAATTATCATTATTAATTACATTAAAATAACTTTTTTGTGTTAGAAAAGAAGTTTCATATGAACATTGAGTTTCAACATTCAAAAAGTGGAGTTTGACACGTTTTCTGTAAAATGCATAAAATTAGCATTTTGCATAATTAATTAGGCTAACGACAAAAATTTGCATATTCGGAAAAAACTAATTATACTATCTTGTTTCTTACGTAAATATCTACAAACATGCAAATTTTCGTGTTCATCGGACAAACGACGGCCGAGATTATAGGGGGGGGGGGGGGCCTCCCAGGCCCCCCCCCCCCCAGTCAGTGGGTGCTCAAAATAGCCCAGTACAGTAAGGGTTAAATGCCTGTATACCTGTATGCCTGTATACCTACCGGTCAATAGTTATTTTAAAGATGCCCGTTGCCCCGGATAAATAAGTTTTGCAGAGATCCCCATTGGTTTATGTGTAAAAAGTGCAGTGTATATGGAATGCTTTAATATTCAAAGCATAGCTGTTTCTATACTGCTATATGTATGCTACATGATCTTCTATCAGTATAAGAAATTAAAAAACAGGCATTTTGAAGAGACATCCTTGATGAAAAAAAAAAATTGTGGACAATTTTCAAGATTTAAGTTTGCCATGCTCACATTGCTGTTTGGATATTGAAGTCCCCCCCCCCCCCCCCTAACAAATGTTAGTTAGTTGTCCGTGACTAGGTCACATTCCCCAGACAAAATTGCCAATTTGAGATTTGCATACATTCATAGCACTCTCTTTATTGGTCCGATTTAATTCAAACTTTTTCTCTTATTTTTCTGCTTTCATACAAATGAACTTATTAGGAGGGTTTGATTGCCCTTTAATTGACTTACCTTCACAGTATCCAAGGACCTTGACAATGTTCTTATGATCACAATAAGACATAGCTCTGATCTCTTGCTGGAACTGATCTGATCGACTATCATTCTTAATCACCTTAACAGCTACAATCTCAGCAGGGATACCCTGACGAGGCATCAACACTCCGCGGAACACCATCCCAAAATGACCCTGTACACAGAAATAAGCATATTTTAATTGTCTTTTTATTTTCCCATGTATCAACAAGACTTTAAACCATTGACACCAATATACTCCGAACCAGTTTTCATAACAGTGATGAAGAAAAATTTCAAAGAGAAACTTCTATAGTCAATCCAGTCCTGTGCCCATGTGAATGACAAAATCAACTGTCTACAGTGGTCACTGATACTTTCTCCCTCTGGGAAGAAATATGTGTTGCAAACCTGTCTAGGAATATCACCTGTTTCACTGTCACTACCGAGTGGCCTATATTATGTACAGACGTGTTTCACAGTACATAGTATTACACATATGCTCACAAAGCCTCAGTTTCAATAGTTAGATTCCCTCAATTTTTAAATCATTTCATCTTTTTGCAAGGCTATAACCTCTTAGCTATTTAGAGATTTCCTCTTTGGCTGTGAAGGAGCATGGTTACAAAGAGAAATCTGTGAAGGCTGTCCTTTTAAAATAGATTAGTTTCTATTGTTGTTAATTCCAACCATGAAGATCAAGGTTATATCTTGTTTTAGATTTTGTTCATTTCTTCAAAAGGAGACAACAATAGGAATCCAAAATTTATGTATGATTCACAGTTTGTATTGTCACTAACATGTGTATGTGATGTGAAATCAGTTAGAACATAAATTATGTAAATAAATCATGTTACTGTAAATTGTGATTAAAATGTATGTCAAGCACTCATACATGTACAATGTAAATTACAATGGTGTACAATATAATGAAGAAAGCAATGCACTTACTGATCCTAATCTTTCCTCCTTCTTGAGCTGACCATCTGGTATTCTATTAACTCCAATGAACTTGGTCTCTTCATCCTGTCAAATAGCAAAGATCATAATGTTGTCATACTACTGTGGCATACATTCACTACAATATGAATACATTGTAAAATTCAAATCTGATGTAGAACTGTAGGACTATTGGTTTACTTTTATTATTTTGTGTTTCAGTCAGCCTGGATATCTGAACATTAAGTATTTCTTAAGTTGAAAAAGTCAATTTATATTGGTGATTCACAGTTGCTAAACAAAGAATATTTCACAAAAGACCATTAATATTTTGTTCTCAGATTTTACACATTACCCAAGGAATCCAGGCAACAAAGAGCAGCACTTTGGAGCTTTACAAAGAGAATTTAATGAGCTCATTTTTATATTTTTGAACTTGTTTTTGAACTTGTTTTGCATCAAACCTGAACCCATGCAAGTACATTGTACAAAGGCCTACATGAGTAGAACATAATCCTGTTTTGTTTTCTCTGGTGACGAATGATATGGGCATTATTTTGCTAAAAATATAGGATTAAAGCTTTGATGGCAATTAAGGTTAGGTTTAGCATTAGAGTTGGTAGTATTGTGACCATTGCTTAAGTTATCTTTACATACATTTACAGGGTAGGATACATTTTTAATCTAATACAATGCCTGATAATGCAAGGAACTCACAGGATCTAGGATATCATCTTCCTCTGTGGGGTTGAGCACTGATTCTATCTCCACTAAGATGGAGGCTCCTCCTGTAGCTCCCTCTCCTGATCCTCCAGGACCTGATCCACCTCCTTCACCCAAACCTGAGCCGTTGGGAGGTGAGACAGTGTCTACACAGCAACAAAAGACAGGGTGGAGATGATTAGTAAATCAGATCTCCTTCTTTAAACTCATATTATAAATTATTTTCTTTAATTGACTCATGCTTTCGATTAAATTTTCATCAAAATAAACAACAGAAGCAAAAAAAGAAATCCACAAAATAATGTTTATCAGGGAATGGGAGCTCAATGTGAAGGAAATTTAAAAACACCTTTGAATTTGACCTGATATTTATTTTCATAACTGCTGTAATCCTGAATTTCAATTGTTGATTGGTCACCAGAGGTGTGGATCATACCACGATGAGCTTCTTACATTAGTACATGAAATCCCATTTGTTCTAAAATGTGTATAAACAAGTTATTTGGTGCATGTGATGGTGATCTACTCAGAATCTCCTATCCCAATTAATTGCAAATTATCGATATCCATGGGTATGAATCATACCCAACAAACAAGGGCGCATTTGAAAGTATCAAGTATTCCTTGCTTTCTTTACAAGTCAGTGTTCTTTTAAGTTTTAATTCTTCCAATATTTTGGCAGTTTATTCTGTTAAGTTTGTTTTCGTTCATTTTTCCCCTATTCAATATCAGAGCCTGCTTGGTAGTCAGCTTATACCAGGGCCAGGGCCTTGCCAATTGGATCAATCGAAAGTGCTCTTATCAAATCACAAGATAGCAATCTCCTATATATCTCTTATGTACATATATAGTTGCGATTGATATCAATCCCAAATAAAGTGCAATTAATATCAACTCTTTGTAAGACGGGGCCCAGGTGTAAACAGTGCACATAGCAGGGATCGGGGGTGCATGATTACATCATTCGATTTCAAAACATTGACTAATGCAGAGGATTAACACATGTAAGTCTATGACAAAAATGTGGGACTTTTTATCATCATACACTCCGAAGGTTATTTGTCACATTCAACGTTGGCTGTATATGTGGTTTTGATCAGAGCAAGTTTCCTTTAAGCTATTGCCTCTTGGAACCAGGTAGCTCTTGTATTAAAGCCTATGGGAATCCAGTAGTTAACGGACTAATTGTATGAAACCTTTAATGGGGTAGAAAATAAGACAAGAAAATAGAGGTGTGAATAAGAAGAAAAGTGCTGTTTCTCACCCCTTCTCTCATTATCAACGTTGTCCAGATCAGTATGATCATCTTCATCATCACTCTCTGTGGGAATCATCTCAACTTCTGGTGGATCAACAAACTCAGGTTTCCCGCTGCATGATGCTGCAACAAATGAGATGGTAATCAGTCAAGAATTGTCCAATAAATAATAACGGTTGAGCCGTGTCTTACAGAAGACTGACAACGGACAAAATGTGATCCCAATAAAAAAGGGGAATATTCGTTATTCCAAGAGTTGTACATTACCCGTGATTGGAATAATTATCAGAAACCTCTAATCCATACCATACTTTCTGCATTTCATTACTTTAATACTTAACAGCAGTATATGCACACATTATATATGCTAGTTTATCAAATCCAGTATGAATTTAAAAAATATATATATATTGCAGAAATGTACATGAAGATAAAGTCTATACATTGCAAAAGCTACACAAAAGAAGACAAGTAAGAATTTAAACAGTTCTTAATTATGAAATAAAGTTCCAAACTCACTGAGAAAGCTATTGACATCCCTGAGTACACCTCTACATGATGGTCTATTCCTTGGATTATGAGACCAACAAGCTTCCATGATCTTCAGTAGTTCTGGAGGGCAGCCTGGAGGTGCATCTAAGCGTACACCATGCCTGTAGTTATCCCTTACCTGAACACATAACAAACACACTTCATCAGTATTACGCCTTTCTTTGGCCTAAATTCACAAAAGTATATTTCAAACATGATTTACTACATGTAAGAGTAGCAAAGAGGCTAAAATATTGTTCTGTTATCAGCCTCTTCTCAGCCTTGGATGCCTATGGTAAATCAGTGATTAGACCTTTGTATATTCTGGAAATATCAAAGTACCTTCAAACTTATAAAAATGCAGCATTAAGAAGAAAAAACAAAAAGAGATGAGCCCAGACTTGAGATAGACAGATAAACAAACACCTACATGTATTACAATTTGGAGTGATTCTGTATTCATGCACAGAGCGTGACAAATAAATATATCCATATACAAATATCTGTGGATATTTAGGGTCACATATGACTTTGCCTTAACCCTTACTGTACTGGTCAGATAACACCTATATAAGCATATGCATCCAAAAGTGTTCCAAACTCAATAAGAATTTCACAAATGAATGAATGAGAATGAATGGTGTACTCACCACTTCATCACTTAGATTCTCAGCTGGTATTGCTCCATGTGACATGATCTGCCAGAGAGTGATAGCATAACTGAACTTATCACCTGCTAGGGTTGGTTCAGAGTTGGTTGCTAACAGCTCAGGGGCTGTCCATCGCACCCTGTCAACAAAACAAATAATAACATCAAGTACCCGGTCACTCCTCCTCCACCACCACCTCCAGCACCGCCTCCAACACCGCCTCCAGCACCGCCTCCAGCACCGCCCTCACCACCCCGACAGACACCCGTACATCAACCACCGCCACCGGCCGAACCCTCAAAGCAGCCGCCAGCCTCGCAGCTACACTGCACAGCAGACGACAACAGACTACAACGCCGCCTACGTCGGGGACACACACAGCGTCTCGCCGACAACACATCCCACTCATCGACTCAAAACTCTCCTAAGTCCGCAACCCGGAAACTCCAGCCCAGACGGATAGTCAGACGAATTACCAGCCGACCATCCATGCCCACTCCCCGATGACTCAAGCGGACATACGGTCACCTATTTTTCCCTGACGTCCGCACACCGGTGACTTAAGCTCACGCACGCCAGCTATTCCCCACTCCTGACGACGGATAGTCAACCTGTTCGAAACGTCGAGCCACTCATCCTCTCCAAGCGCTATAGTTCTCCTGAGAACTATATGCCAAGAAAGATAACAAACAGTCCTTTTCAGGACTACACTCCTCCAAGAAAGATTACCGAGTCAGAGTCCTGTTCAGGACTCCTCATACCTCTCTCTCTCTCACACACATGGTGCAACCGCAAACCTACTGTATAATAACATCATGTTCTAAACACACAAACACTTGAGGTATTTTGCCACAAGACATACTAAAGATACCTGTTACTATACACATACCGTAAATCTCCATGTATAAATTGCACCCTTTTTCCGCTGGAAAAATTCAAAAGTTGGGGGTGCGTCTTATACACAGGCAAAAGCTTTTTTTTTTTGAAGTGTTGATTCATGCCCCTCCACCTGGCACTGTGCCTGGCAATGTCAGCCAGCTCAGTCATACAAGGGCTTTTGACTCGCCTCTCGGAATCTAGAACCACACTATGTCCGGATTTCTGTTTGGACTTTAGTTTTAAACATGACATTGTTATTATTATTTGTGACAAGTTCACAAGCAAAAATTGGTGCCTTCAACTGCGCCTCGCAGTTAAATGAAGGTCCAGCCCCACATGGGTTTTCAAAACGGACCTGGCTTGCTGCCTACAGAGTTGGCAAAAAAAAAAAAAGAAGTTTAATATTACTGAGCAGTGCCATTCTCTTGGCGTTAATATGATTTATCGTAGCGAGTGCTATGCAGTATGGCGGCCATCCAACACTTGCTGAGGAAGACGGAAAGTATCAAGCTAATTTTTCATGGAAAACTGATGTGTTGTGATGACTTGAAAATCAATATTAAGCAACTTTGTGCGAGTAAAATCACCAAAAAATGGCTAAGAAAAAAATAAATAGTTGTACATCTTTTTTTCTCAGCTGTCTCTTAAAAATAGGGGTGCATCTTACACACTGAGATTTACGGAAGTCCATAGTTTATCTCTCTTTACCCATTGCCTACCAGCCTTCCATAATTAGAAACTTCATTAGTCAACGGGATAATTTGTTGAAAACTTTACAAAGAAAATGAGGTTCTGACCAGTTGAAAAAAAAAAAAAAAAATCAAAACCAGTGCATAGTCAGTAGAGAGATACATGTTCACTACATTTCATGTATAGGGTGTGTATATACATGTACCATCTTTTCAGGGATTTACGTGGCAAACAATTTCAATTTTATTCCATTAATTATAATTTTTCTAAAACGTGTAACGTATGAATAACAGATATTAGTTATGTTTAAATGGATTAACTTCAACAATTCTTAGGTATTTTTCGTACCTTTCTAGTTTAGGTTGGCTGGTCATCTCCAGACTATGATAGTACACACCAAGCATGGGATCGGCTAACTTGATGTGCATGTTAGGAGCAGGGCGTAACACAAGAGTGTTGTGAGCACTCACATTACCATGGACGATTCGCCTCGATTCCTAAATTCATGAAAAAGCATAAGTTAGTAGCATTTCATTGCTAGGCAATAAAGCTTTACAATGAATGATTAGTTTATGTTTAATATGTTATCCCCATGAATAAAAATAATAATTTGACCTCTTGGTTTACTTTTTACCTGCTTTGGTCACATATTAGAACAAACAGTGGGTTGCTATGTACACACAAACACACATACATAGGCTCCTAAACAGTGTGACAATCTATGCTTTCTACCCATAGTGAATACAGAGTGAAGGTACACGCCCCCAAAAATGTAAATTAAAATATTGACACATCAGCATCAAAGTGATGAAAACATATATCTACCAGCCTCCCCCCTCCCTATTTAATATTGAAAGACCTGTACTGGGTCTGATATACATGTACAGACTACCACTATGAGAAGGTCTGATATGTACAGACTACCACTATAAGAAGGTCTGATATGTACAGACTACCACTATGAGAAGGTCTGATATGTACAGACTACCACTATAAGAAGGTCTGATATGTACAGACTACCACTATGAGAAGGTCTGATATGTACAGACTACCACTATAAGAAGGTCTGATATGTACAGACTACCACTATAAGAAGGTCTGATGTGTACAGACTACCACTATAAGAAGGTCTAATATGTACAGACTACCACTATGAGAAGGTCTGATATGTACGGACAACACTATGAAAAGGTCTGATATGTACAGACTACCACTTTGAAAAGGCACATATTCTCACCTAGTTCAACTAATTATTGGAAGATGTAAAGGAACTCATTAATTCAATCGAGGTCAGATTGTTCCAAACATTAATGTAGTCTCCATATACATTCACAGTTTAATAACTTTAATGTGCTTCCTCTAAATGAGTTCAATTTCACATCCTTTACAAGTCTCCAAAGTTTCATTGGTTTTGAGCATGCTGGACAGCTAAACATGCAATCCCAATTTATCACTTCCATAATACCACAAAGCATCCACCTACCGGTACTTATAATTCTAGCAGAAATTAATCACATCGGGCTTCAATGTGATAAATTCTTGTTTCACACGTAGTATGTGCTGAATGTATACAGCAGGGTAAAACTTACTTTTCTATTACAAGCAAATCTATTAAGAGCTCTTTATGGATTTTCTTTACCTACAGAATACTGGGTATAATTTTCAGAGGTCCATTATTGATGTTCTACTTATAGCAAAAACAAACTCTTCAGGTGATTGGTACTATATACATCAGACATCCTGACACTTAAGATCTTTGTACTTTCACAACAGATAATAAAAGGAGCCTTGGGGAAATAAGCCCCTAAAAAATGTTAAAAGAGCAAAATTCTGTGTTAAGGAGAAGATCCCAAAGTACAATAAGAAATGAAGAAACTAATAATTCCTGTCATAATGGTTGTACTTAAAAGTAACTTTAGCTTAGAAGTGAATAATATGCGAGTTTGTTACCAAGTATTCCAGGGCATCAATGAGTTGAAAGGCAGCATGAAGCTGACTATTAAGACCAAGTCTCTTTCTCTCATTCTCGAGCAGACTACGAAGATAATGATCCAATGGTCCTTCCGATGCATACTCCATGACTAGCATATAGCCAGCACCGATACCCTCAAATCGGATGATATGCTTATGAACCCATGAAGACATCAGGTCTACAGACTGACTAAATTTCTGTAAAGTAGATAAGAGGATACGTGTAGGTATACATTCAATGGTATACAGTGAACGAGTAGAAATTCATGAATCCATTCAATTATGATATGCATGTGCATCAAAAGAGGATATTCAGTAAATAAATTCAGAAAATAAGTTCAGAAATTGAGCATGAGCTATTCCACTCCAGGGGTAATCAAATTCAATGTATATTGCTTTATTTGTGCATGGCAAGGGTTAGCATTATGTCCCCCATGTATGTATCACTGAAGACTTATGTGATGCACTTACAATCATATATATGTGAAAATAATTTAAAAAATACAATTTCTCACACAAGGAAAGCACAAGCAGCCAAAGAAACTATCAGAATTACTTAAGGCCCTTTTACACTTTCACGGATCGCATCACGGATCATCCCGGATCTTAATCCGGGGTGTTCCGGCGTGCGACACCACGATTTCTTCTCGATGCCGGTGTGGATACGTTCCGAACTGGGTGTATACACGGGCAAGTACGGTGTCTCCACGGACAGACAAGGTAGCAACGCGGACCACGCCGGAAACGCATACGGAGCTAACACGGATTTCAAGGAAGAGCACGGAGGCTACTGGGTACTTTTACGTTCCTTACACGGAGGTGTACGTTGTCTATTGGGATATCTCCGGAATGTTGACGGGGGACTTGAGCTTGTAGGCGCTCATTTGATATACGGAATTTCAAACCCGGATGAAACCGGTGTTAATACGGACCTCCCGGTGTCTACACGGACTGTCCCGGATGTATTTGGCGGCTACACGGAGGTACGCGGCGCCTACAGGGAAGAGGACGGATTGTTTCATCCGTGAACTCCGGGATGAAAAATTAAGCAAGCTTAATTTTTTCCCCGGATATGCCAGTACGCCAAGGATCACGCCGGATGCCTCCCCGGTGTATACAGGGTAATGCCGGAGATAACACGGATGATCCCGGAGCGACGATCCGGGATGATCCGTGATGCGATCCGTGAAAGTGTAAAAGGGCCTTTAGAGAATTTGCATACTTTGTGTTTAAAAAAAAAGGTTTTCTGCAGATTGATGTTACCTGCACAGGACATCAGATTACAATTGTGTCCTGGAAAATGGATGTTTACACATGGAGAGGTCCCTCTCTATGTATTCCAATAAAAAAACTTGGAAAAAATATTTTACAATACCTTTTGTTTTAATTTTGAAATGCCATGGAAATTGTGATAATCGAGGAGTAACTGGGTACATTTTTATCGAAAGGGGCCTACTGCTTGTTATACTGCTTTTTACCGTAGAGGGCAGTATATTGGTTCTAGCCTCGTGGCTAAATTTAAAACACGTGTAATCTTGCACGGACATCGCAGCAGGCCCATTCCGATAATAAATTTACCTATAGTAACTCCTTAAATATCACTATTTCTGTGACTTTTCTTGGACAACTCTTGTATTCTTCCTCCAAGTTATGTATCTGCTTACGGTAATTTTGAGTAGTTGTCTTTCCATTTGTGCTCTCGTAGTTTTTAATGATTTTTTTCTTGTTACGATAACGTATATTTGTTGGGTTCGTTTTGGCACCATTACAGCTAATGAAGCGCACTGCGCATTCTTTCTGTGACTAGTCTGAACTTGCCTTGCAACAGCTATCAGTATCGAAACTTGTTGTGATTACCAAGTAATTTTCAGCTTTTAAAAGAAGCATGTGGTGTTCAAAATAAGAGGAAAATATTTATTTTGTCTTTTAAAAAATTATTATTGGATCGGTATGTTGTAAAGAAGTATTTTTTAGAAAGCCGTTTTATTATTCGAACATTAATGTTTCTTTCAACCCGATTTATTCATCCTGCCAAGAGACCTGGCCAGTACAGTAGCTAGCTAGCTGTGCTGGCAACAACAACCCCATACGGCGAAGTGTCTTGCAACCCATATTTATAACGGCACTTTCGATTGATTCAGGATGAGCTAGAATATGATTGGTAAAAATTAAATAATTAAGTTTTAAGGTAGATTAATTTTAGTGGTGTGCAAAACTGCAATTTCTTACATATTTCATCATTTTTTTCGGAGCATTTTGAGGACTCAAAATATCCTGTACCTGTGTATATGGCGCATTCCCGACTTTTGAGGGGAAAAAGTGCGCCTTTTACACAGAGATTTACGGTATGTGAATTCTAAATATGTCAATTTCATGATCGGTAGTTGCCTCTATTGGTTTTACAATTGAGTAAATTTCTTTCAACTCCTGATTTCTGGTCCTACACATATTCACTGAAGCTCTGGACTATAAGGTACAGAAAGGTGAAGCATACTGCACTTATGTGATCATAACGGTTTACTTTGTCATATGTGAACAAGAGGCACTTACCTGTTGAACACTCTGTGGAGCATCCATCTTAGGGCACTTGATAGCTACCCTCATCTTGCGAGGCCTATTGCCAACCTTCTTACGTAGATCTGCTGCCCACACCTCAGTGAAGTCACCATCACCAAGATGTCTCCAGTTAGTCCTGGACGAGAGATTGTTTTCCTGGATCCAGCGGATTGGACCTGTCTCAGGTTGAGATGGCAGGTCTACATTCAAGGCTGATCGGTCTAAGATACGCAATGCTGGATCTGATGTGGAATGTAAGGCATAGGATGTTGAGGAACAAAACCTTTTTTTGTTAACAAGCTGCAAGAGAGTAGTTCACATATCTATGATCAAACAGCTCAATGATTTCCTGACTGCTAAAGAAAGGAGGTACATGTACTTTTTAGAATAAACATCCAGTAGATCTATGACTTGATGGTCTATTATAATAATAGTGAGAAGAACTGTTTCTTATAGAGTGCTTTACCAGTTACAGCGTAACTGACCAAAGCGCTTATACAGTATTTTCACCCCAGTCAATGGATTCTGTTAGAATCCTGCACTTTACAGTGTTCACTCTCCACTCCCTTCGGAGCATTCCAGCCAGTGGCCCTTTTGAGAGGCATGCACATGCTAATTCAATTACAATGACATTTGCATCCTACCTAGGCCTGTCCTCATCAGACCGAAGTTACAAAATAACTCACTATTTTCAGACTCGGGATATTTTCTTGAACCTCGAAATTGCGTCTTCACCAGACTAATATGCTCATCACAAACTAACGCAAATTAGCCTGCTATTTCCCTCAATATTAGAACAAACAGTGGGTTGCTATGTACACACAAACACACATACATAGGCTCAATCTGTCTTTTTATTCTTTTTGAATGAAATAAACATGCACATCCCTATGTCGGATCGAAGGATTGAAGGTTGCAACTCAAATATACATGTATCACATCCTTTCTAGTACTGAGTAATAATGATACCCATCCCAGGGGTTGATCAATGCACCTACAAAGTACTTTTATTACCCTGCCTTTAAGCACAGCTGCCCTATGTGATAGGCTAAAAGAATTCAAGGAATAAATTCCTACTATTTACTACATCTTGGTGGATAATGGCAAATGTAAATTACCTTATTTGCTGGCGTAAATGCCTCAGGATTTTTGAGAGAAAATATTGCAAAGTCGGCCAATGCACGACAACAGTCAAAATTGGGTCATCTCGAACCCAGATTTGGCGGTCAAAACAGCATGTACATGAATGCGTACATATGGGACTACAATGACTATACCAGTTAATGTACAATGGTACAGGAAATTTCTAGAATAACTCCACATATCTTACAGATAATTTGGTGTTACATTGTTGACATGAAGTTTTGTCAATCTCATGAATAAACTTTGTAACTTATTTTTCAAACAAAAACTCCCTCCCTGCAGCATGAGAGGCATAAGTAGTCAAATTTGACTGAACCCAATCAAACAACAACAACCTCCCTTCCTTCCTTCTCTCTATCACTTCTAAACGTTGTCTTCAGGTCAGATGGGTAAACCTTTCATTCGTGTTGCAGTCTCTGGTTGAGAGCTTCAGGTAAGATGGGTAAACCTTTCATTCGTGTTGCAGTCTCTGGTTGAGAGCTTCAGGTAAGATGGGTAAACCTTTCATTCGTGTTGCAGTCTCTGGTTGAGAGCTTCAGGTAAGATGGGTAAACCTTTCATTCGTGTTGCAGTCTCTGGTTGAGAGCTTCAGGTCAGATGGGTAAACCTTTCATTTGTGTTGCAGTCTCTGGTTGAGAGCTTCAGGTCAGATGGGTAAACCTTTCATTCGTGTTGCAGTCTCTGGTTGAGAGCTTCAGGTAAGATGGGTAAACCTTTCATTCGTGTTGCAGTCTCTGGTTGAGAGCTTCAGGTAAGATGGGTAAACCTTTCATTCATGTTGCAGTCTCTGGTTGAGAGCTTCAGGTAAGATGGGTAAACCTTTCATTCGTGTTGCAGTCTCTGGTTGAGAGCTTCAGGTAAGATGGGTAAACCTTTCATTCGTGTTGCAGTCTCTGGTTGAGAGCTTCAGGTCAGATGGGTAAACCTTTCATTCGTGTTGCAGTCTCTGGTTGAGAGCTTCAGGTAAGATGGGTAAACCTTTCATTCGTGTTGCAGTCTCTGGTTGAGAGCTTCAGGTAAGATGGGTAAACCTTTCATTCGTGTTGCAGTCTCTGGTTGAGAGCTTCAGGTAAGATGGGTAAACCTTTCATTCATGTTGCAGTCTCTGGTTGAGAGCTTCAGGTAAGATGGGTAAACCTTTCATTCGTGTTGCAGTCTCTGGTTGAGAGCTTCAGGTAAGATGGGTAAACCTTTCATTCATGTTGCAGTCTCTGGTTGAGAGCTTCAGGTAAGATGGGTAAACCTTTCATTTGTGTTGCAGTCTCTGGTTGAGAGCTTCAGGTAAGATGGGTAAACCTTTCATTCATGTTGCAGTCTCTGGTTGAGAGCTTCAGGTAAGATGGGTAAACCTTTCATTCATGTTGCAGTCTCTGGTTGAGAGCTTCAGGTAAGATGGGTAAACCTTTCATTCATGTTGCAGTCTCTGGTTGAGAGCTTCAGGTAAGATGGGTAAACCTTTCATTCATGTTGCAGTCTCTGGTTGAGAGCTTCAGGTAAGATGGGTAAACCTTTCATTCATGTTGCAGTCTCTGGTTGAGAGCTTCAGGTCAGATGGGTAAACCTTTCATTCAGTCTCTGGTTGAGAGCTTCAGGTAAGATGGGTAAACCTTTCATTCATGTTGCAGTCTCTGGTTGAGAGCTTCAGGTAAGATGGGTAAACCTTTCATTCATGTTGCAGTCTCTGGTTGAGAGCTTCAGGTAAGATGGGTAAACCTTTCATTCATGTTGCAGTCTCTGGTTGAGAGCTTCAGGTAAGATGGGTAAACCTTTCATTCATGTTGCAGTCTCTGGTTGAGAGCTTCAGGTAAGATGGGTAAACCTTTCATTCGTGTTGCAGTCTCTGGTTGAGAGCTTCAGGTAAGATGGGTAAACCTTTCATTCATGTTGCAGTCTCTGGTTGAGAGCTTCAGGTAAGATGGGTAAACCTTTCATTCGTGTTGCAGTCTCTGGTTGAGAGCTTCAGGTAAGATGGGTAAACCTTTCATTCGTGTTGCAGTCTCTGGTTGAGAGCTTCAGGTAAGATGGGTAAACCTTTCATTCATGTTGCAGTCTCTGGTTGAGAGCTTCAGGTAAGATGGGTAAACCTTTCATTCGTGTTGCAGTCTCTGGTTGAGAGCTTCAGGTAAGATGGGTAAACCTTTCATTCATGTTGCAGTCTCTGGTTGAGAGCTTCAGGTAAGATGGGTAAACCTTTCATTCGTGTTGCAGTCTCTGGTTGAGAGCTTCAGGTCAGATGGGTAAACCTTTCATTCAGTCTCTGGTTGAGAGCTTCAGGTAAGATGGGTAAACCTTTCATTCATGTTGCAGTCTCTGGTTGAGAGCTTCAGGTAAGATGGGTAAACCTTTCATTCATGTTGCAGTCTCTGGTTGAGAGCTTCAGGTCAGATGGGTAAACCTTTCATTCAGTCTCTGGTTGAGAGCTTCAGGTAAGATGGGTAAACCTTTCATTCATGTTGCAGTCTCTGGTTGAGAGCTTCAGGTAAGATGGGTAAACCTTTCATTCATGTTGCAGTCTCTGGTTGAGAGCTTCAGGTAAGATGGGTAAACCTTTCATTCATGTTGCAGTCTCTGGTTGAGAGCTTCAGGTAAGATGGGTAAACCTTTCATTCGTGTTGCAGTCTCTGGTTGAGAGCTTCAGGTAAGATGGGTAAACCTTTCATTCATGTTGCAGTCTCTGGTTGAGAGCTTCAGGTAAGATGGGTAAACCTTTCATTCGTGTTGCAGTCTCTGGTTGAGAGCTTCAGGTAAGATGGGTAAACCTTTCATTCGTGTTGCAGTCTCTGGTTGAGAGCTTCAGGTAAGATGGGTAAACCTTTCATTCATGTTGCAGTCTCTGGTTGAGAGCTTCAGGTAAGATGGGTAAACCTTTCATTCGTGTTGCAGTCTCTGGTTGAGAGCTTCAGGTAAGATGGGTAAACCTTTCATTCATGTTGCAGTCTCTGGTTGAGAGCTTCAGGTAAGATGGGTAAACCTTTCATTCGTGTTGCAGTCTCTGGTTGAGAGCTTCAGGTCAGATGGGTAAACCTTTCATTCAGTCTCTGGTTGAGAGCTTCAGGTAAGATGGGTAAACCTTTCATTCATGTTGCAGTCTCTGGTTGAGAGCTTCAGGTAAGATGGGTAAACCTTTCATTCATGTTGCAGTCTCTGGTTGAGAGCTTCAGGTCAGATGGGTAAACCTTTCATTCAGTCTCTGGTTGAGAGCTTCAGGTAAGATGGGTAAACCTTTCATTCAGTCTCTGGTTGAGAGCTTCAGGTAAGATGGGTAAACCTTTCATGCAGTCTCTGGTTGAGAGCTTCAGGTAAGATGGGTAAACCTTTCATTCAGTCTCTGGTTGAGAGCTTCAGGTAAGATGGGTAAACCTTTCATGCAGTCTCTGGTTGAGAGCTTCAGGTAAGATGGGTAAACCTTTCATGCAGTCTCTGGTTGAGAGCTTCAGGTAAGATGGGTAAACCTTTCATGCAGTCTCTGGTTGAGAGCTTCAGGTAAGATGGGTAAACCTTTCATTCGTGTTGCAGTCTCTGGTTGAGAGCTTCAGGTAAGATGGGTAAACCTTTCATTCATGTTGCAGTCTCTGGTTGAGAGCTTCAGGTAAGATGGGTAAACCTTTCATTCGTGTTGCAGTCTCTGGTTGAGAGCTTCAGGTAAGATGGGTAAACCTTTCATTCATGTTGCAGTCTCTGGTTGAGAGCTTCAGGTAAGATGGGTAAACCTTTCATTCATGTTGCAGTCTCTGGTTGAGAGCTTCAGGTAAGATGGGTAAACCTTTCATTCATGTTGCAGTCTCTGGTTGAGAGCTTCAGGTAAGATGGGTAAACCTTTCATTCATGTTGCAGTCTCTGGTTGAGAGCTTCAGGTAAGATGGGTAAACCTTTCATTCATGTTGCAGTCTCTGGTTGAGAGCTTCAGGTAAGATGGGTAAACCTTTCATTCATGTTGCAGTCTCTGGTTGAGAGCTTCAGGTAAGATGGGTAAACCTTTCATTCATGTTGCAGTCTCTGGTTGAGAGCTTCAGGTCAGATGGGTAAACCTTTCATTCATGTTGCAGTCTCTGGTTGAGAGCTTCAGGTAAGATGGGTAAACCTTTCATTCATGTTGCAGTCTCTGGTTGAGAGCTTCAGGTAAGATGAGTAAACCTTTCATTCATGTTGCAGTCTCTGGTTGAGAGCTTCAGGTAAGATGGGTAAACCTTTCATTCATGTTGCAGTCTCTGGCTGAGAGCTTCAGGTAAGATGGGTAAACCTTTCATTCGTGTTGCAGTCTCTGGTTGAGAGCTTCAGGTAAGATGGGTAAACCTTTCATTCATGTTGCAGTCTCTGGTTGAGAGCTTCAGGTAAGATGGGTAAACCTTTCATTCGTGTTGCAGTCTCTGGTTGAGAGCTTCAGGTAAGATGGGTAAACCTTTCATTCGTGTTGCAGTCTCTGGTTGAGAGCTTCAGGTAAGATGGGTAAACCTTTCATTCATGTTGCAGTCTCTGGTTGAGAGCTTCAGGTAAGATGGGTAAACCTTTCATTCGTGTTGCAGTCTCTGGTTGAGAGCTTCAGGTAAGATGGGTAAACCTTTCATTCATGTTGCAGTCTCTGGTTGAGAGCTTCAGGTAAGATGGGTAAACCTTTCATTCGTGTTGCAGTCTCTGGTTGAGAGCTTCAGGTCAGATGGGTAAACCTTTCATTCAGTCTCTGGTTGAGAGCTTCAGGTAAGATGGGTAAACCTTTCATTCATGTTGCAGTCTCTGGTTGAGAGCTTCAGGTAAGATGGGTAAACCTTTCATTCATGTTGCAGTCTCTGGTTGAGAGCTTCAGGTCAGATGGGTAAACCTTTCATTCAGTCTCTGGTTGAGAGCTTCAGGTAAGATGGGTAAACCTTTCATTCATGTTGCAGTCTCTGGTTGAGAGCTTCAGGTAAGATGGGTAAACCTTTCATTCATGTTGCAGTCTCTGGTTGAGAGCTTCAGGTAAGATGGGTAAACCTTTCATTCATGTTGCAGTCTCTGGTTGAGAGCTTCAGGTAAGATGGGTAAACCTTTCATTCGTGTTGCAGTCTCTGGTTGAGAGCTTCAGGTAAGATGGGTAAACCTTTCATTCATGTTGCAGTCTCTGGTTGAGAGCTTCAGGTAAGATGGGTAAACCTTTCATTCGTGTTGCAGTCTGTGGTTGAGAGCTTCAGGTAAGATGGGTAAACCTTTCATTCGTGTTGCAGTCTCTGGTTGAGAGCTTCAGGTAAGATGGGTAAACCTTTCATTCATGTTGCAGTCTCTGGTTGAGAGCTTCAGGTAAGATGGGTAAACCTTTCATTCGTGTTGCAGTCTCTGGTTGAGAGCTTCAGGTAAGATGGGTAAACCTTTCATTCATGTTGCAGTCTCTGGTTGAGAGCTTCAGGTAAGATGGGTAAACCTTTCATTCGTGTTGCAGTCTCTGGTTGAGAGCTTCAGGTCAGATGGGTAAACCTTTCATTCAGTCTCTGGTTGAGAGCTTCAGGTAAGATGGGTAAACCTTTCATTCATGTTGCAGTCTCTGGTTGAGAGCTTCAGGTAAGATGGGTAAACCTTTCATTCATGTTGCAGTCTCTGGTTGAGAGCTTCAGGTCAGATGGGTAAACCTTTCATTCAGTCTCTGGTTGAGAGCTTCAGGTAAGATGGGTAAACCTTTCATTCAGTCTCTGGTTGAGAGCTTCAGGTAAGATGGGTAAACCTTTCATGCAGTCTCTGGTTGAGAGCTTCAGGTAAGATGGGTAAACCTTTCATTCAGTCTCTGGTTGAGAGCTTCAGGTAAGATGGGTAAACCTTTCATGCAGTCTCTGGTTGAGAGCTTCAGGTAAGATGGGTAAACCTTTCATGCAGTCTCTGGTTGAGAGCTTCAGGTAAGATGGGTAAACCTTTCATGCAGTCTCTGGTTGAGAGCTTCAGGTAAGATGGGTAAACCTTTCATGCAGTCTCTGGTTGAGAGCTTCAGGTAAGATGGGTAAACCTTTCATTCAGTCTCTGGTTGAGAGCTTCAGGTAAGATGGGTAAACCTTTCATTCAGTCTCTGGTTGAGAGCTTCAGGTAAGATGGGTAAACCTTTCATGCAGTCTCTGGTTGAGAGCTTCAGGTAAGATGGGTAAACCTTTCATTCAGTCTCTGGTTGAGAGCTTCAGGTAAGATGGGTAAACCTTTCATTCATTCTCTGGTTGAGAGCTAGAAGAGTGTTAACTAGGTTTATTATGTTGATTTTACAGCTTTCTGGCTCTCAGTATACAAACACTTCCTCCCATCTATCCACTGGCTTACCTTTGGGTTCTATTGGAACACCTTTCCTTAGTTGTCCCTCCAAGCACCAGCTATTTTCTCTGCTACGGTAGAACTCCACAAAAGACCTCAGACAGTTGAACCTACGCTGATTGTCAAGACCTACTTGATCATCATCTGAAGAAGAAGAACAAAACAAGGAAGAACAAATGAAGCCATATTAACATCCCATCGAAAAGAAGAATGAGGGCAAATAAGACTACCATACTTGAGTAAGGTAGTAAAAGGAAAAGGCAACCATGCATAGAGAATGAGCATGCAGTAAACTGCTTGTTTGAAAATATTGTTTCTGAACCAAACTTGGCTTAGAAACTGTCCTGTACAAAAAGAAAGAATGTTATACACTTGACAGCCAAGCTTGTGCCATATCTGCAATGTATGCTTTGATATCTTCATCAATTCACTGCCATACTGTACTATTTTGTATATTTATAACACACAGTATGCATAGGACCTGTGTATGCTCACATCCACTCATCCCCACTTGTCATTTTCAGAATTAATGCTCAACATTCTCTCCATGTCAGCCATTCTGCGTAAGGGCCATCAGCTAACTCAAAATGTGGAATTATGATATATGAGATCTATATCAATTATTGAGTAAAAGGGATATCTAAATTGTATGTATTCCAAAATTCCATGCATATTGCCCTCTCACTATTTTTCTTACAGCTTGTAGAATATGTGATGTGATGTGATCAAAGTTTCTGGAAAGTGTCGGACAGAGTTATTGTTATTAAACTCAATGGAAAGCCTATTGATTTTGGCATTGTGCAGGTTCATGAACCAACATCAGACTCAGTTGACTCAGTTGGTAGTCTGTATGGTTAACATACATGTAGGTGAGTTATATGAATGATGCAGAGAGCATGAATTTCTAACACATGGTTTCAAAACCATCCAAGTGTAATTGGAAAAGTCCTGAAGAAATAGCTCGCAATCAAATTGATCAAGTAGATTGTGGAACTCTATCCTGTTTGCTAGATCATTGCCAAGCGCAGATTGTGGCAGCGGCCACATACCTGTAGAATTACAATAAATTTGAAATTGAAAAAGTCAAAGAAACAACAAAAGTTTTGAAACAGACCTATTAAGAAATAAAAAAGAATAAATTTGAAATACTAGAAAATCTTACAAGAAAAATATTTTTAAAAAACACTGAAGAAAAATACAACTTGAATAAAGAAATAAATTTAAAAAAAGCAATAAAACAAAAGACAAATGGATCAATTAACAATTAAGAAAATCAAAGTAGTTAGTACAAAAAAGTCACTCAAAGTAATAAATATTAGAAAGATAGTATGAATATGTAGAAAATCTTTCCATGATGAGAGAGGTGAAAACCCCCAACTAAAGAGAAATATTGAAGGTCCTGCACATGACAAAGCTGCTGCTGCTCAAGAGCCCTCATGGTAAGAATGAAACGCAAAATAAGACAAGAGATCTCCAACATGAAACACAGTTTTTAGCTAGTCTATCAATGATGGCTGAAAGAAGCATTGAAATGCAAAAGACCTGTATTTTTGTTTCATTGACTATGTAAAAGCCTTTGATCGTGTTAAACATGAAGAGCTTTTTAATATTTGATGCAATTACTGGTAGACATTGATGAACAAGACTTGCAGCTAAAGTTGTACTGGGAACAATCTGCAGCTATCAGAATTGATGGAGATATATATCAGTCAGTTCTTACCAATAATGAGAGGTGTGAGAAAAGGTTGTGTGTTGTCGCCAGATCTCTATAAAATTTAGAGTGAAATGATCATGAAATGGATCAATGATCACAATGGTGTTATGGTTAGATGTCAGAATATAAACAACCTTCGGTATGCAGATGATACCGTTTAATGTAGCAGCAGTATCCCAAGAAGAGCTGCAGTTAATTCAAGATGTTGTATAAAAAGAGAGTATGAATACAGGCTTGGATTTAAACAACAAGAAAACAGAGTGGATGATAATAATAATTATAAAAAAAGAAAGATTGAGACAAATTTAAGGTGTAACAATAAAGCAAACCCACACTTTTAAAGTCAAGTCCACTAAAAAAATAACTTACTTTAAATAAAAGCAGCCAAATCAGACAAACCAATCAAAAAAAGTTTAAGCAAAATCAGATAACTAATAAGAAAGTTAAAAGTTAAGAATTTTTGAAAAAGTATGTAAAACTATGGAACAATGAGAATCACAACACAAGTTGCCAAGATGGTTATCAGTTTGTGACGTCATGTCCTCAATATTTATCAATTGCTCTATACGGTTTAATCCCATTAATTTCCCTTTATATTCCCCAAACCCATGCCTTTGCCCAGGTTATATGATTTGTATCATATTGCGTGCATGACGTTTCACAAAATCTTTTATGAACTTTGAAGAAATTATACTATTTTCTGAATATTGTATATTCATAATTATTGATTTTTATATAAATAGTTTATAGAAATTCACATTTTTCATGGTTTAACTGGAAAAAATTACTCTATATTAGTGCATCCACACAAAAAAATATTACTATTAATGTAACTTGGATGCTGGTGTGAAGAAATAAGATTCTTAAGGAGAAAATAGGAAATTTATATCATCAACATAAAGAAAATAATGAGTGGATAGTGAGGATATGACGTCACAGACTCATGAGTGAGTTGCCAATTTGTCTAGTGATTTTCAAAGTTTTTAATGTCATTAAAAATTCATAACTTTCTTAGACTTTTTTTGATTGATTAGTCTGATTTGTTTGCTTCTATTGAAAGTAAGTTATTTTTGGCTTGGGTACACTATAGTAGAGGTGTCATTGTCTAGTGGATATATATTCATATTATATTATTCATATTCATATTTATTTCAATTCCAACAGAAAGATAAACAAAGATATTACATTGTACATTTTTTTCATACATAATTCATTTTTTCAGGAAACTATACAAATAAACTTTGCATATAATAAAATTATTACAAGAAATTCTTAATTTCTGAGGAAATGGGGGGATCCACTAAAAAGCAGTGCTTGTAGTTTGTGGATCCCCCAGAAAAAAAAAAATATATAAATGTTTCAAATTTTGCCTACGAAGACTTAGAAAACACAAGACAATATTACAAAACAACATACAATGTACAACCACGAAAATAAAGAGAAGTAAGATCAGAAGGAAAAGGGAAAAGGGGGAAGAAAGAAGAAGAAGCAGGACAAATCATGACCGAAAACAAGGTAGTTATAATCCTAATTTTTGGAAGGTACAGTGTGTAAGATCATAAGACCAAATAAATATTAAATTAATCGAGCAGATGATGAAGACCAAACTGAAAAATTAAGATGACACTGGACTGTGGATCATATGGTTCGTGGTTCGAATCCGGCTGCAGCACTAATGTCCTTTGGCAAGACATTAATCTATATTTGCCTCTCTCCACCCAGGTAAAGTAAATGGTTACCCGGTAGGATGAGATTTCTTGAATGCTTTAGCGCCTTACTAATATTATGGCGCCTCAGCTACAGCGGGGGTAAATACTTTGTATTTAGAGCAGTAGAGTATAAATGGACCTATAGTTATTATAGCTTCAAATGGGAAAATTATTCATGAGATAAAGAAAAGATTTGGAATGGTAACAGCTCTCTGAAAACTTGAAATATAAAGCCTAGAAAATCAGAGGTTGTCGACCTAAAAGCTAGGTATCGACTTGATAACATCATCATACGCAACGTACGCACGCAACGCACGCATAGTCATAATGACTTTGCATATAGCACGGATCATCGGCTGATAGGGTCCTCGCGTTATGTTGTCATTGCTGCTGCAAGTTTGACCCCTGTTGACCCATAATTTGGAGGGTGTGGAAAATGACTTGTTTTTGTGCTATAATGAAAAAGAAAATATTTCTTATTCCTATATTTGTGCATTCTACATTCATTCAGCTTTCCATTGATTATATTACGGGACTGCCTAGCAACCTAAGCTTCATACATGTATGTCAAATAATATAGACGCAAACAAGAAAAGATTGACTGCTTAGACCTGTGTTACCATAGTAACAAGTGCACTTAAGTTTGAATGAGTAGGTCATGAGAATGAAACACAAATACATTCAAACCTGTCTATAGCAACCATCCAAAGGAAACACACATAGTAATAATCATAGTAGTAATACATTTATAGACTGCAGAAACTATTCTACATTAAGTACATGTATATATTCTACTGCGCTACAAGAGATCCTGATATGCTTAGATTTACAGTAAATTTTAGTTTTGATTTAAAGATATTCACAGAAGACACAGATGATGATTTCCTAACATCAAATGGTAAGTTGTTCCAGAGTTTTGGGGCTGCACAGGCAAATGCTCGATCACCTAGCGTTATTTTTGTTTTGATAGATAGGATCTGCAGCAACAGAGTATCTTGGGAACTGCGCAAGTTGCAATTGTGTAGCCGTCGTAGACAGGTTGGCATTGGCGGCCATTTTGATTTTGAATAATTGATTGACATCGTTTCTGCCCACTCGCATGGCCTCTCGCAGACCCGCCAGTGCACAAACAATTCTTGTGGCTTTAATAAGGGCTCAGTAGAGCAAAAACAAGGCAGAGAGCCGATCCATAAATCTAACAACGCAAGTTTAGTTTTGGGTGTATAAAAATTAAATAAACAAAGAGTGGTACGGTTTTTAGTCAATATCATATACAAAATTATTTAACATAATTTTATTTCTTTGAAAGCCGCTGTGTCGCTGATCACCTAGCTTTGAACAAAATTGCTCAAGCGCTGCTGTTGTTGGTTGTTACACGGCTGGCGCTGGCAGTCATTGTGTACAGGTTCTTAACTACATGAAATCTCACAGGAGGATTTTAAGATAGGTATGACTGTACATGTAAACATCATTCTTTATAATGCAGTTTAGTTTCACTACTCAATAAGATCTACTCTGAACTGATCAAAATAAATGAGAGTGCCTTGTGGTAATATGAATATGTACACATAAATTGAAGAAAATGTTACTGAAATTTTCCCCTTTATTATATTTAGGAACAGAGATAGGAGGATTAATTTCATTTGACTCACTTGACTTTTTTTAAATGTACATTTTTAACAATAAAGAACAAACAGCAAGTTTCAGATATGTACCACTTTCTCATCCACATTATTTCATTTCTCTGCTTCCATTTATCCTGCCCTTTTCTTTCTCTGTCATACAATTGAGCATTCTGGCTTTCTCAAACTCTATTATTAGAAGGCAACTGGTTCAATGACCGAAGCATACAAAGAGCTTCATAAGCTTTAATTGTCATAATATAAAATGACTCTATGTAGTGTGAAAACAGAGGGCAGTGGCAATTAAAGCAGACACATAATACTCCCACAGTTTCATCTGTTTTTGCTTATCAGTCACAGCCCTACCATGCCCAGATTATCTCATGCAATTTGCACAAATTTGTCTTCTTTTTGCTTGCGCTTCTCACCCATCAGAACAAAGTGTTTCCAGCCAGGCAGGCATTACCATTCCATTAAGATATCACTTACATTGAAACAGAGTTTCACAAGGCATAGATTCCATCCAGATTCCCTGAATTGCATCTTACAATGCATTTAGTTTCCTTCACGTCTTGACAAATCTAGGGCAATTGGTCATTTTTCTTCACAAGGCTGGTCCTATCTCACCATTTCATTAGCATTGATAAAGCAGTAATTTACAGCTCTGTTTTTGAAAGACTGCAATTCTGAGGCATTTGTTTACATTAATTATTGAGTATGACAGGCAGATATGTGCCAGGTAGGCAGCAACATATATACCTCATGAAGTTCAGCTTGGACACACAATACTTAATGGAGAAAATTACTACTACCGGAGGTACCTTATTCTCTAGAGTGTAGAGGAGGAAAGCAATTTTCTCCTGATTTAAAGCATATATAAGAAAAAGATGTGTTTATCAATCAGTCTCATATAATCTACACTTGGCAAAAGAAGACAGTGGACACACTACAGTGGTCCCCGAAAAAAACGAAACCGAGAATTATTGATGTTTTATCATAACTATATTAACAATTATAATCAATAAATGACATATATTAGTGAGGCTTAGATCCTCCTCTTTCATTTGATGCAACTCATATGATGCATATTTCATGCATGAGTGATTAAAAACAATTTGAAGAGAGGGTACCAAAAAGTAATTTGGCAGGCGGTATCTGAATTTCAAAGAGAAAAATCACATTTCTAGAAAGTTCATTTTCTGCCCTTTCATATGACACCTCAATCAGGAAAAATGAGCAAGGAATAACAAAGTTCTGTTTTTTTAAAGTAATGCTTGCAATTCCATAATTTGATTAAACAATTTTTTTTTCACTGACTGCCTGTCGTAGCAACAAACAGAGTTGACAAAAGACTTAACTTCTTTTCGTCGACGATCAGCCATGGATCAAATCTTATGTCTATTTTGTGCTTAAAATTTTGAAAATGACTTCGGTAAAAGCAAGAAGAAAAAATCCAGATCTGATTTTTAATGTATGGTTTGCCTAGACACCAGAAAGTTTTATGAGTTCACTCCATTGCCTTGTAAAGCTAATAAAACTAAACAATCATGAATAAGTTATCATTTCAGAGGCCGTTGACCAGAAAGTAACCAAACCTGACCTACAAGCTAACCATAGTATTGTAAGGGATAGAGAAGGTTTTTCGTTGCTAAGATTGGGAACCATAAGGGCAGTGTCAATGATGTCCAACTCCCCCCCCCCCCCTTAAAAAAAAAAAAAAATAAATAAATAAATAAATAAAAAAATAAAAAAAATATATATAATAACAAAAAAATGGTGCGGGAAGTTGAACATCAGCCATACCTATGTGAAATAGTTCTGACATACATGTTATGTGAAACCTTACCTGCAATCTGAACAAAATTTGAACATATCTTGTCTCACCGAGCCACAAGCACTTTGGGGGTGTTTCATCAACTGAAATGGATTTCAATCTTAAAAATAAGACCATATCAGTTTTAGCTTAAAATTGATGCTTGTGAGCAGTTTCATCAAATAAATTTTGAGCTAAAAATGATGCTATTCCGTTAGTGTTAGCATTATAATTGATTACAGCCTAATGCCTTACTATACAGAAGCAGGTACCTGGAACAGTTCAGAAAGGTGGTTATGAAATGATTTAAACTCACGAGAGTATGCCTCGTACTGAAAACATAATTTTTCAAATGTGTGCTAAAAAATACAAGGAACGCATGGTGGGATCACAAATAAGTCCATGCAACATCTCTTGAGCAGGCCACATATGGAAATCTCAGGCTTCTGAAAACACATCACTGAAGAAATAAACTGTGTTTATCTTGAACTTCTATTTATTGTTTTGTACATAATAAACCAGAAATACAAGTGCATATTTCTGATAACATAAAGACAAAAACATATTTCATAATATCATTACCGTATATGCATTGAGCTAAAACTAAAAATGTCATGGAGACTCAATTACTTCATGATTTTTAAGTTGATACTTTTTTGCCATCGGCAAGAAAATATAATATCTGGATGACCAACTATGTTTCTTTATGTTTAGAGAGAAATCAAAAATCAAATATCTTCATTATATCTTGCAGTAAAAAGAGATAGGGGAGCTACAAGCAAACTAGCTATGGAAATATTTTGAGCCAAAAAAAGAATCTCCAAGAATACCTAACTTTTTACCGCAAATATGAAGAGTACCTCTTTGTGAACAAGTTTCAAATTTCTACACTGTCCCCCCTCCACCCCTACAGAACATACAAATACAGAAGAAAAATTGTTTACAAAAAGGTATCTTTGAAAAAAGATCATATTTCTCCCATCAGGATTTTTAATTAAGAATTTTTTTTTTACCTGAGGCTCTATTCTTGCCCTTAGGAGTGAGGGGAAAGAAGCAGTTCTCAGGCAAAAAGGAGAGCTATCTCGTGATTTAAAGATGTAAGAGAAAGCGTTAAAGTCATCAAGATATCCCCATGGGATCTGGGCTGAATCGTCTTCTTTACATCCATGAGATGTCGCAGGTATCGGATGAGCGCCTTCGATTGGATCCTGTAAGCCAATACCATCCCTGCGGACAAAACTTGAGAGATACTTAATACGCGCTTGATGTCCACGCTTGTTTTTCTTTCATATTTGGCGCTTCCTCTCCCATGTAAACGATGCGTCTCATTCGGAGGAGAAGAAACACCTGAAGCCAGTTCTTGCTTTCATAACCAAATTGAGAAGGTGCTAAAATTTCACTATCTTCCATACAGACCCCCCCCCCCTTTAGCCTGACTTAAAGGCTCAATGATTTTTGTTTTGCCTTTAAAAAAAGGTATAGCCAACAGAGTCTGTATTATGTAGACTAAATGTCCTACATTTGAGTGCCTCTCATAAAATGAGAGAGGCAGTGAGCTGGGATATACAGCCTTTTCACACACAGCTAAAATTCATCGTATCTAGAGATGATTAGTATAAACGTGTTTAACTCAGTTTTAAACATGTTTATAGAAAAATGTCCCTGTGTGTAAATCGTTTATACGATGTTGGGATAGATACGAAGTCGCGATTCATACGCCCCTAAAAGCAGGCTGCAGATACGAAGTTCGTATCTAGAGAGCTTGACATTTTGTGTGTGAACAGTTATTCATTCGTGTTTAAACGTGTTTAAACTGGATGGAGCGTGCGCTTTTATTGATATGACATGACCTTCAATGCGCAATGGCACTTCTGCACATTTTAGGAGCAGTAGTTAATCACGAAACGATTAACAATCGCACCGAAATTTCTGTGTGTGAATGATGTCGCATGTACAGGTGATTAGTTTAAAGCCCTTTAAACTAATCATGTTTATAGAATTTTAGCCGTGTGTGAAAAGGCATAGTCTACTTACTCCACACTCCTGACAATATTTATTATTACTGCCTAGTTCCAAGGCTAACTTTCTCCTGTGTCAGTCAAAGAAATGGAGCACATTAGCGTTTGGGTGATGCAACAGGACAACAAGAAAATCCCCAGCATTAATGGCACAATCTATAGATCTTTTATCAGGCAACGAAATGTCCCTTTGCATCAACAATTTGCGCAGGACGAATCATGTTCCTAATCCAGTACTCAACAAGAGAGCTTGTTTTCTACAGGGAATTCCCCGTTTTCAGGGATCCTCACATTTCCTCTCGTCTTCTTTCTCTTTTTTTTCTTCTTACTCCTTCATTATTCTTTCTTTTTCTTATCATTTTTATTACTTTTATTTTCATTATTATCAATAATTGTTGTTATTATCATCATCATCACCATCATGATTACCTGGAAGTAGAAGTAGTAGTAGCAGTAATATTGTGTATTAAATTGTCATTAAAAATGTTATTTACTCCAATCAGAATTGTGCTTTCACTCTATAAATCTATACTCCTTATAATTAGTCCCAAACTTGGAGAAAGTACCTTTTGGGTTTTTTTTGTTTGTTTGTTTTTGACAATGACAATGATTTTGTATTTCTTTAACGGCCCCTTCTGGGGCATGGAAGAAATACAGTTGAATAGTACATATATAATGTTCAATAATGATATTCCTATAGAAAATATTTTGTTTAAACACACGCAGCAAATCTTTAAAAACAAGAAAACCTAATCAGTCCCAGTGATTTTTAAACTTACTTCCATCCAAAATTCTTTTCTTTTTAATCAAAAATACCAGGCATTTCCTGATATGGAGGACCTGTTCAGACTAGAGGAAATTTATACAAAACTTTCACTAACAAAAGTTGTATAAAGAACCATCATCGTATAACCAAAGGAGAGTACACAATAGATATTAAAGAGAAGGTTGAGTTCTGGGAAGTGGTGAAAAATAATTTGTGAGTGTTACTCTTTCTTATTATGCAAGTGTGGAAGAACATCAGATAAGACATGTTCCCTGAAAAGCATGGCTCTTCAAATGCCTTCATATTCTAAATATGCATGTAACATCGTAAAAATCGGGGGGGGGGGGGGGGGGGGGTGGGGGCCGGCTTTTTACGCCAGGTGTTCGTGTAGTCCCATATACATCTTTCTGTGTACAGTGTTTGTAACTTTACCAAGACTTGGCCAAATTACTTATCATTTTGATGATTCCAGAACCTTGCAATCCACACCAATTCTTATATGCTAGATGATCAACCTTTTCTGGTCGGTTCCACACCGTTTCTTTCACAATGCGATCGCATGACCAGAACTCAACTTTATCTTTAAACATTGTATAAAAACACTTGTTTTAAAGAGGTTACTGGTAGTTGACATGACAGCTGGCCAATAGTCGGTGCAAGTTGAAGAAAAGTCCTGCCCAGTTATACAGTTTTCATATGAGACAACAATGGGAATGTGATTCTTTATCAAATTTTCATTTGAAACGATGCTCAAACATGCATGTCACTATGCAGTGTTTCTTTAAATGGTGTTTCTTTAAGAGACATTCAGACTAGAGAAAGGTAATGACGTACATGTATTGTACAGCTACAGGTGTATTCCATTTTCATGTACATGTATAGCGATACAATGAATTCTGGTAGCCTGAGTGGGGAAAGAGAACAATTTCTATAATCATGATGGTGTGAAAGCTCCTACATGTAAATGAGACACCTACCATGTCTGTGTATCAACCACAATAGCAATCTAATGCTGTAATTGAGATATGTCATACTTTGAACCACATCATTCCCATTTTATAAGCTGCATATTAAAGCAAATACATCATAAGGTATCCTAAATTCGCCATGTATGGCGCTTCTGTACGGTTTCATCGTACATACAAGAAATGTTTCATTAATTAAAGCTTTAAGGGGATTTATCTTCACTTGCCTGCTCTCTATCATATTTCAACTACATGTATCCTGCTTCAGTATAGTAAATGAGGTAAAGTAGCCTCATTAGCTCCTGTTGAGTTGACCAGTTGCAAGAATGTCCCTTATCACAAACCTTTCGATATGCTTTCTTGTCACTCATAATAATGTCTTCACATCGATAGCGCTGCCTTTAAAATCAAATTTGGACTAGAGTATACATGCTGCTTGAATTACGAGCACAAAGATGGAGTCAGCATAGAGGATGAAAGCAGAGACATGATTGGTGTATTGATTACAGATCTTCAGAAGACCACAGCCACTCAATCACATTTAAGAGAAAGTAAAAGATATCAACATTTCCTGTCTACCTGATTCAGCCTAACAAATATATTTTATTTTATTCCAAAGGGGAACAAATTAATGAAGAAAAACAAGAAGTATAAATCAAGTTTCATCTGACCCCTGTTGATCTTTGCATATTATTTGAAGACACATCCCGGTCAGGGAAAACTGATAATGTACATTTATCTTTTTTGCTATATGATTATGTTACATTCCTGTCGTCAACAAACTTGTAAGACATAAAAACATAGTCTATTGTGCTTTTTCTATTGGTGCGTTCATACAGCTTTTAAAACGGATTCAGCCAGAATGACATGCAGCTATAGCTGTCATGAACATCCTATTGACAAAATCTGAACTGTGCTTTTTCTATTGGTGCGTTCATACAGCTTTTAAAACCGGATTCAGCCAGAATGACATGCAGCTATAGCTGTCATGAACATCCTATTGACAAAATCTGAACTGCAGTGTTCTGACAGGACAATCAAGTCTCCATGTCTTATGATTAAACAAATGTTCATGTCATCATGTGAGAATGGATGGAAGCTCTGAAACTAATATACAGATGTACATCGTAAATGGACATGTAAAAAGCAAAACAAAATTGCTTTATATATTTGACACATGTCCTGGCACCACCATGAATTCAACAGTTAACTAGGTTGAACCCTTTCTACAGTACTATATGCACTTACTTTGTTAAGAAACAAATTCACTGATTTTTAGTCAAGTCACTCTATACAGTGGCAGTCATTTTGGGGCAAAAATAAAATGATATGGACAGCCTTTCAGTCACATGGGTATTGTGTCTTGAGGAAATTTAAGATATTTTGGGCATACAATGTATATGGGTACATTTATGCTCAACTTTTTCTGGCCAGAATGAGGCATTTGTTACGCGTTTAGTTCAAAACACGGTTGAGTCCTTTCTCATTTTTGTAGAATCAACGAAAAACGGTGATCATAATCGCCGATCGTAAACTCACAAAAAGGTGCGTTTTGGATCGGCGATTCTGGGGAAGCATAAACGCACAATCATGCCTGGAGGAGCCAGAGAAGTGAGCATAAACAGTACACCGTGGAACTGCATTTACGATGAGCACTCTAAATCACTCAAAAACTTCCACTGGTGGGATACAATTCATGATTGATAATTCTGTATCATCAGAAAGATTTTTTTCAATCAATCAGGATCTTTCGAATATCAGTTGTCTGTTACTGATATTTTTCTCCTGATGGAAAGTACTATAAAGTCTTAGATAATACTGTATCAACTATTTCTTTCATCTCCACTATCTTCAGCCTTGAAACTGTTGAACTGCTACATTTTCACTAGTTCTCCTTTCAAGGACTTACATTTATTGAGAAATTCAATACAGATGGGTCTTCATTACAAGGATATTCAAAGCATTATGGAATTTCAGTTCTAGAGAATTTCCAATTTTGACAAAAATAAGGTTGTGGACATTTTAATGAAAAATAACAAATTATAGATATAACATATTAAATAATGAATATCAGGTACTGTACTTTCACAACAGTTGAGTTACTTTCCAATCAAACATTTATCAAATTCATGAGATTTTAAATAGCTTTGTTACGAGTGACCAAAAAAATGACCTTGTACATTGTAGGTCACTCAGAACAAACCTACAAAATATTCAATATGTTATAAATTTGATGAACGGTCGATAGGATGCCCAAATATTTTCAATGAACCTCATATTTAATTAATACATGTATAACATATCATTAACAGAGCTGCCAACCCCAACTGAACAAAATTCCTATTTTCAAAAAAAAACTGATCGATAGGTACTTTCTTTTTGTTAGACTGTGTTTGTTGACATTTTGAAGAATTATGCATGAGTACATTTTACAAACATTTTGTTGAATATGCAAGAGTTTGTCATGGTTCAATGAACCATGTTTGGACCATTGGTTGCATATGCATGATTTCATCATGACTGGTATGTTCGATGGACCAATGAACATCCCCAAATTGCCGATGTGAGATGCCTGTAGGATACTTTGCAGGAGAGAATGGGCTATTTGCCATTAAAAATGGCACACACAAAATACACAGGCACATTCAAGTTTTCAAGAAATCATGTTTTTTGTTTGTTGAAAATTGTATTTTATTGAGGAAAAATCATACTGTTGTACCAAAAAAGTTAAAATTGTACTGGTTGGCAGCTCTGCATTAATTAGTTTATCTTTATCAAAATGTCTATAATAAATATTCTTTACCCCTGGTATTCAAATTTGAAACTTCTCTAGAAAAAGATGTCATTCTGCTACACTTGGAAATGACCTTACCGGTAATCAAATGTAACAGGAGCATGGGAAGAAGATCTTTTCCAGACAAAAGGATTTTTTTCATAGGAACAAGATTTATTTTTGTAAAATCCTTACATGATTTATACATGTTTGTTACATGTAGTTTAAAACTGAAGGCATAAATGTTCATTTTAAACTCTGTTATTGGATGGATGTTGTGTTGATTGGATTATGGTAAAATAATGTGTTTGTACAGTGGGCCAACATTACAACATTTAATGATCAGACCAGTATACATGTACAACAAAGGTCCATTGAGAAAACACATGCTAAAATCAATTTTGATCTCAAACCAAGAGCCATTGAGAAGTACCTCATGGATGATGATTCCACTTCCATAGACTGAAAAGGGAATTCTACAGATGAAGAATCGTTGCTTAAACATGACAATATCACAAAATATAAAAAAGAAGCATGCCATTGAAAAAAGATTTGTGGTGTCAAGCAGAGATAGAGAGACAAGGATTGCAAGAATGAAAGAAGAAGAGAAAGAGAGAGAGAGAAAGAGAGAGAGAGAGAGAGAGAGAGAGAGAGAGAGACATACAGGGGGATGCAGATGCAGATTACAAATAAAGAAAGAGTAGAGAAATAAAATAGTTCTGTACAAAAACATATTTCCCCAGCTTCTTTTCATTTGTTGAATCATCACACCTGGTAAATGAAATCAAATGGAATCAATTTCAAGAATGTTCCTATCTGTGTTACCATATCTACCACTTTTACTCATTTGTCAATTCACTCAGCTCAGCAATTCTTGCTATCACCAATACGCCCCAAATGCCCGGATGTGGCCTCTTGGATGTAATTTTGAGCCACTTCCAGGACTTCCACAATTCCTGTGTACGGCAGCGGCGCAAGCGCGGTACACATATTATGCATATGTGTTATGTACGTACGTCCGTGTTCGAATGCCATTTCTAGGTTCCTAAATTTCTGTGAGGGCAGCAATGAAAAACAAGAGAAAGATAAGAGTCCAAACCATATCAACGACCAGATTGAAACAATGGAAGGCCCTTTACTTTAGAATACCCCATAAAAACGTAGCATGTCCGTTGGTCGTCCAACAGGCCAACAAACCCTTTATTGCATTACCCTCCGATAGTATACGAGACGAGTTTTCGCACTTGCCAACGAACACAACCAAAGAAAGTTGATGTTATTATTCTATGCTTCTACTTGCTCTTGCCCATCACACATCCAAATATCTTACTTTTGGTATGTTTAACAACATTTTCATATCTTTCTCGTAATGATCCACTCTTGAAATTGCTTGGAAATCGTGATAAATCACTATGATTACCGTCAGAAAATAAAGTACACACACACACACACAATCAATCCTGGCATATACAGCGCAGCAGCGTGAAATAGCCCGGAAGCAACTTGGTCACCAAACTATCCCAGGGAGCATTTAGAATGGGGCCTGAACTTTAACATACGGGTGTTTTTAATATATTTGTGATTTACGAGAATTGACTCAAATCAAATGAAATCAAGATGAGTAATGGACATACCTTCATAACAGTTGATCTTGAAGTTCTTAAGCTCTTGATTAGCATGTATCCTGACAGTCAAACAGTAGCTGTAATGATCCTCAGGGTTCTGACGGATTAGGTACACACCTTCTTGACGACCAGTTTCTTCAATCTTTTGCTTTGCTTTGGAGAGCCTACAATGAAGAAAATGTATGATCATAAATACAGCAATTTCAAGAATTATTTGTCTTAATATTTGACATTACGAATGGTTGTCAATTGGCACTTTTAAACGAGTATTCAAATTAAATTTCAATGGGGTATCTATCAGAAGTTCTGTCATAAAACCATCTCTCAACACTAAAATTCTATGAGTACTCTTTGACAAACCTTTGCATATGGAAGCACACATTACAAACATGTAAAGTCAACATACTACATGATATGTAACTTGCACAACCCCCAAGATGATCTGTTATTGCGCCCCTATCACATACATGATACCAAAAGAACACTGAAGTCAAGCATTCAGAGATTACCATGTGTAGACAAGCACTAAAGATAAGAATAGGCAACAACTTATTTAAGCAGACTGAAAATAACCAAATGTAATGAAACACAAGGGACTAGCAGTAATGTTTTTGATAAATAAATATGAACTTAATAAAATCAAGTACATAAATAAGCAAATAAATTATTAAGTAATCAATTAATTGATGAAGTAGTAAAAGGAACATACGGAATTGGTCCATGGCATCTATTCTTGACTAGTCTGACAAGAGAGGGCGGTGCAATTGTTTCACTGAGGTAATGATAGTAATCTACAAGAAGACGGTAGTAGCCATCCAGAAGGCAAGCAAAGGACTCTGCATCGTCACGACTTTCCATCTCGAGAATCTGTAGCACAAACAAAAATGAAGAGAAATATTGCATGGTTAAAGATAGACCAGGATAGGAATACAATATTGAAATTATTATGTAGGGAGAATTATAATATCTAGTATCTACAGATTGTTCAACCGGAAATCACTCTCTAAGTTTGGTGTTATTCATTACAAGTTTTGTGTACTGTAATGTGCATATTGCATGGTGACTTAAGAACATCCACACAAGTGGGGAAGTCTCACAATTTATTATTCTCCTGAACCAAACTGAATTATCTTTAATGGCTGGTTGGCCATGATCTGAGTAAGTCTGATTTTGATTATATCCAATTTGTTCTGCTCTATGGAAGATTTAGCAAACAGCAAAACAAAATAATGCCTCCGCTACTTCGTTGTGGAGGCATGAAAACAAAAAGTGGAGATTATACTCATATATACTAATATATTGACTGTACAAGGATAGGTGGTATGTACTCATTTGAAAAGTATAATGATGTGCTGTCATACATGTATGTGCCATTGTGTATCATAACAATATATACATGTTCATGTACTGTATAGCACATCAATGTTTGTTCCATAGAATATTTAAGAACACAACTCTCGATCAAAGGCAAATATTCTAAAATTTAACTATATGATCCCATTGTCTAAATGAAACACCTCTCGTAGTGCAAACTCTCAGCTCAAGCATACAATTTGGAAGACAATGGAGAAGAAACAAGAGAGACGCTGACCGCGCTGTCAAAAGAAAAATTGAGAATATGACGTAATTTATTAAAAATACAAAGTCTTACTTTAAATTGCATTATGATGACGTCAAAGCCTCTGTTTAATATTAGCCAAAATGATGCATAAAACTACATCTACATTAACATGTACACTTCAAGCCCTTTCAAAATATTAAAAAAACTCTGAATCTACCATGGACATATTTGACAATACAGAATATAAATTATGAGATAAAATTCTAGCCTTTGGATCTTAAAGATTAAGTTGAGTTCTGGTCATGCGATTGCATTGTGAAAGAAACGGTGTGGAATCGACCAGAAAAGGTTGATCATCTAGCATAAGAATTTGTGTGTATAGCAAGGTTCTGGAATCATCAAAATTATAAGAAATTTGGCCAAGTCTTGGTAAAGTTACAAACACTGTACACAGAAAGATGTATATGGGGGACTACACGAACACGTGGCGTAAAAATCCTACCCCCAAGTTTTACGATGTTACATGACATATTTAGAATATGAAGCCATTTGAATAGCCATGCTTTTCAGGGAACATGTCTTATCTGATTTTCTTCCACACTTGCATAATAAGAATGATAACGCTCACAAATTATTTTTCACCTCTTCCCAGAACTCAACTTTCTCTTTAATCACTGCCCAAACTTAGATTCCTCTATTTTTCCACTTTGGAATATGAAATTTGGGCAATATTATGCTCCCTTTGATATCAACCACAATCAAAGAAATTGACAAATTGCTTTAGGGGCTAAAAGTGGGCTTTCATCAGTCATTTTTACATGTACAAAGCTACAGAAAAATTACTGTCACAGGGAATAATTTTCCTGGTATCGCATCGCAATTTGCTATGCATTTTTGCATGACTGCTATACAAAATATCTTTTGTGTAGCAGTTTTCTTCCATAGAAATGTACAGAATTTCATTTGAAATATTTATCCATCGGCTGAAATTGCTAATCAAAAAATTTGAGGAAAATTATTCCCTGTGTCAAATGAAATACAGTGTCTGATACAATTATTTGTACACCTGTACATCAATGATTCGAATGGGAATAAAACAGTAACTCAATATTCAATTTTATTGACTGATAACGTATACCGGTAGTGGATAACAGTTCCCTTTTTGTTTTTACAAAACATAGTAAAAACATAAAATCAATTACCCCCCCCCCTCCTCAAAAATGTGCTTTTGGGGCAAAAAATGAATATTTTGACACCTTGGCCAGTATTCTTCAGATCCAGTTTAGCCCAATGACTGGTCTAAACTTGCTTTTGACAAATAAAATTTAGACAGGTTTAATTAGTCTTTCCAGTTTCCACTGTAGACGTCTGTTAAAACCATCCATGAGACAAAATTCAATACAACGCTGTTCATCAAAGCGAAAATTCAGGAATTTAATGTTTACATAAAAAAGCTGACTTTGTGCATTCATGCCCTCATGCATGAATGTGATTCCATGCCCGATGATGACATTATTCTTTGTCATTGCTTTTATTGTGACTTCAACGTCTTTTCAGAGGTATCAAATGATTGAAAACATAAAAACACACTTTTCCTTTAATCTGCTACACATGTAGATTATTGGCAGAGTTCCAGTAGATCATGCTATACAGTATCCCCATGAAAGCTTTGGTATGCATCCAAACAAATTTAGGCATCAATACTAAACTTGTAGTGCCCAACATTGTAAGCATATGATGAGTGCATGCAGACACTGATCCCTAATTGGAGTATAATGTAGTTGACCAGTGGACAACCTTTCTCTAATACCCAATTTGGATAGAAATTGACCACTAAACAAACCAAAATGATGCATAAAACTACATCTACATTAACATCTACATTAACATATACACTTCAAGCCCTTTCAAAATATTAAAAAAACTCTGAATCTACCATGGACATATTTGACAATACAGAATATAAATTATGAGATAAAATTCTAGCCTTTGGATCTTAAAGATGAAGTTGAGTTCTGGTCATGCGATTGCATTGTGAAAGAAACGGTGTGGAATCGACCAGAAAAGGTTGATCATCTAGCATAAGAATTTGTGTGTATAGCAAGGTTCTGGAATCATCAAAATTATAAGAAATTTGGCCAAGTCTTGGTAAAGTTACAAACACTGTACACAGAAAGATGTATATGGGGGACTACACGAACACGTGGCGTAAAAATCCTACCCCCAAGTTTTACGATGTTACATGACATATTTAGAATATGAAGCCATTTGAATAGCCATGCTTTTCAGGGAACATGTCTTATCTGATTTTCTTCCACACTTGCATAATAAGAATGATAACGCTCACAAATTATTTTTCACCTCTTCCCAGAACTCAACTTTCTCTTTAATCACTGCCCAAACTTAGATTCCTCTATTTTTCCACTTTGGAATATGAAATTTGGGCAATATTATGCTCCCTTTGATATCAACCACAATCAAAGAAATTGACAAATTGCTTTAGGGGCTAAAAGTGGGCTTTCATCAGTCATTTTTACATGTACAAAGCTACAGAAAAATTACTGTCACAGGGAATAATTTTCCTGGTATCGCATCGCAATTTGCTATGCATTTTTGCATGACTGCTATACAAAATATCTTTTGTGTAGCAGTTTTCTTCCATAGAAATGTACAGAATTTCATTTGAAATATTTATCCATCGGCTGAAATTGCTAATCAAAAAATTTGAGGAAAATTATTCCCTGTGTCAAATGAAATACAGTGTCTGATACAATTATTTGTACACCTGTACATCAATGATTCGAATGGGAATAAAACAGTAACTCAATATTCAATTTTATTGACTGATAACGTATACCGGTAGTGGATAACAGTTCCCTTTTTGTTTTTACAAAACATAGTAAAAACATAAAATCAATTACCCCCCCCCCCCCCCCCCTCAAAAATGTGCTTTTGGGGCAAAAATGTGCTTTTGGGGCAAAAAATGAATATTTTGACACCTTGGCCAGTATTCTTCAGATCCAGTTTAGCCCAATGACTGGTCTAAACTTGCTTTTGACAAATAAAATTTAGACAGGTTTAATTAGTCTTTCCAGTTTCCACTGTAGACGTCTGTTAAAACCATCCATGAGACAAAATTCAATACAACGCTGTTCATCAAAGCGAAAATTCAGGAATTTAATGTTTACATAAAAAAGCTGACTTTGTGCATTCATGCCCTCATGCATGAATGTGATTCCATGCCCTCATGCATGAATGTGATTCCATGCCCTCATGCATGAATGTGATTCCATGCCCTCATGCATGAATGTGATTCCATGCCCTCATGCATGAATGTGATTCCATGCCCGATGATGACATTATTCTTTGTCATTGCTTTTATTGTGACTTCAACGTCTTTTCAGAGGTATCAAATGATTGAAAACATAAAAACACACTTTTCCTTTAATCTGCTACACATGTAGATTATTGGCAGAGTTCCAGTAGATCATGCTATACAGTATCCCCATGAAAGCTTTGGTATGCATCCAAACAAATTTAGGCATCAATACTAAACTTGTAGTGCCCAACATTGTAAGCATATGATGAGTGCATGCAGACACTGATCCCTAATTGGAGTATAATGTAGTTGACCAGTGGACAACCTTTCTCTAATACCCAATTTGGATAGAAATTGACCACTAAACAAACCTTGAGGAGAAGACCTCAGATGTTGAAGTCCCCATTTTTTGTTGGTCTCACATTAATTTTCCCTACCTCACTCTCTCTCCCTCCCTCTCTACCGAACACCCCCCCCCCCCCAATCTTTACCCATTATGGCTAAATGGCATTGGCAAGCTTACATCATGAGTATCATACTATAATCCTTGAACTATGGTTGAACTAGCAAATGATCCGACTGCCCCCCAAAAAAATTATACATTAAAGTCAATTACCCTAATGTAGTTTTGAAAAATGTAGCCATAGATTTAGGACCTGTATTAAATGAAATCCCAAAGTATTTATCTTGAAAGCAATTATACCACTAACAATTCATGAATAACTCATTGGCTTTTTAGTAGAGAAATCAAGGAGGTGAAATCTAAGAGCTGTACAGACATGCCTGCCTGCCTGCCTGCCTGTATGGAACCCTTTTCATATTAGGGGTAGAAGAGTCTGTAGGCTTACCAATCACCTAAAAATATAATTTGAGTTCGGCTAGCATATATATATATATATATATATAGTCATCCTCTAAAAAAAATCTATTAGCTACAGATTTACAACATGTATAAGGAGTATGAAGAAAATAAAGAATAAACATAAAGCCCAATGTACAGAACCTATGTCAGACTTGGGTTCTGTGCAGGCCCTATTTTATCTCTTTATATTTCTCTTTATGCAAGTAATATTTGAAGCTCATATTTTGACTACGGTATAGTAGAGTAATTTGCAACCCCTATTAAACAGACTAGAATCATTTTTTGTTTTTTTGTGTGTGATTGTCCGGAACCAAAAGCTACCGGTAATTTGAATGCTATCATCATATCTCAATCTGCATTTGATGCACACTTCTTGATCTGCTTTGAGACTAGGATTTATTCCTGACTGAAAGAGGATTCTCCATAATATGAACATGAATCGCGCTACTCTACGCTGATCAAGATATCTTCATGGGCTTGTTGTACATCAAGGAGGCATGGTATGTGCACAACCCAGAAAATGAATGTGTATAGCAGATGTGATGCACTATCAGCTGCTGTGAATGAGAAGGTAGCATCATTTCAAGTGCAGATCAAATGGGTAGCTATTTGTTTTGGACAAAGTCCGGAATCTATTTTCTTTGGCAGTATATATGAAAATGATATGTACCCAAGGGGCAAAATCCCAATTTTGGGGTTTATGAGACATGGAATGTTGTAAAATATTGTTTGGTATCAACATGTTCAGGGGACCTCCCTGCACAATTTCTAGGTGGACTACCGTACATCATACATGTACCTTGAAAATATGCTGCTAGAAAAAAATGGCTGCCATGTATAAACTAATGTTGAACGATTTTGAAGATTACTCTTTTATAGAGCCTCATTTTACCATGTGTGAAATAGAATTCAATTTTATACAAGATGATACCGCATCCAACAGGCTTGGTGATGGTTTGCCCACCCCCCCCCCCCCCAAAAAAAAAAACTGATTGTCATGGGCAGGGGAGGAGGTAAGATGGAAGTTCTGAACCACACCATGCACTATCTACTGTACAGGTTTCAGACTGCAAATCATGTGTCTGTTATTTAGACCCATGTCTTATTGTATGTATCATTCGGCCATTACATGTAGCCTAATTTGGTTTCTGAGTACATTCATGTATCATCGGTTGAAATGCATATTATTTATTACCATAGCAATGGGAACTAAAAGAGATTTACATATGATGCATCATCGGACATCTCATTTCCCATCAAAATAATCAGCTGCTTGATGGCTGCATCTACTAGCAATACATTTTATTTCCCATCAAAATAATCAGCTGCTTGATGGCAGCATCTACTAGCAATACATTTTAGTTTTCATCATGCTATATTACCTCTGCTATAAAGGAGAAGGCAGGCATTTAGCAACTAAAATTACCACTTTAGCTCATATTAAAGTAGAGCCCTATAATTATTTTTTAGAAATGGCATTGCGAGTTCAATATGATATACATGTAAATCATATTTGTGGGCATTTACCTAGAAAGTTTGAAGTCATTAATGGTTATAATATTTTAGACATGGAGAAAAACTTATGTATTTTTGCGCAATTCATATTTTCAGGTAACTAAAAAATGGATTAAAAATCATATTTTCCAAACTTGATTGGTTTAGACCTATAAACTGAAACTGGGTTAAGAGTTTATGATTTCATTCTTTATTCCAGATACTAGAACTTGGCTGTGACCTGCAATGCAGGCTTTGGGACATGCAATCAGTTATAGTTACCTCTTTGCACTAAGAATGTCAGTCTTGTGACATGTCACCCTTTACCATGCACTATTTTCCATGACTGTTTTCAGTCACCTATGACTGACTTGACAATCCTGCATTACTGATGTACCTTGTGGGTATATGACCTTTTAGCTTTGAAGTCATCAGTGTGACACAAGCCCAAAGGAATCACATACCTTGCTGGCATCTCAGGTTAGTATACACCCACTGGGGTTTTTATGACCTTTTAACATTGGAATTTCAGGTATTGCGTTCAAATTCTAGATTGAAATTTTGTAACCCTTAAAGGCAAATCCAACCTTTCTAATAATTTCATATGTATGGAATAGGAAAAATGGGAGAAACAGAATGGCGAAAGTTTAAAATAAATCGGACCAATAATAAGAAAGTGAATGTTTGAAATACAAAATCACTAGATCTATGTGCATCGCCAAATTGACAATTTGGTCGGTGGATTGTGACGTATTCATGGACAACTCTCCTATTTGTCATGTACCAAAATATCATAATTTTTTTTTTTTCTCCTGAGAACCTTCTCCTTTGGGGCACGCCTCAAAATATATTGTGGATAGCATATCATCTTTCAGGTCAATTTGAGCTGAGAAATCATCCCCTAAGCTGAAATTCGAGGGTAGAATACTCTATATTGTCTCTGCAAGATTTTGCAAGTGATGTTGTTCGGGGGCTTTTCTAGTTTGAAATTAATGTAAAAAAATAATAATACCGGTAAATGTAAAAATTAATAACAAATGTGGGGAATTGCGTCAATGTTTAACAGACAGGTAATGGATTTTATAAACTTCAAACTGAAATCAGTGTGTGGGAATAATCAATATTTGTCCAGAATTGTAAACACTGTCATAAAAGCTACAGGTATAGATTTCTAACATGCACAAGGAAGATGGGTTTCTAAGGTGAAGTCGGAGAGCTGGAACGTTCTGCATTTTATCTATTTTTTCTATTAAGATGCCATAAAAATACAAAAATTTGAGCCTGCCGGAGTATCATGTGCAGACTGCCTGGAGGCAATCCTTATGTATAAGATACAGATACAACACATGTATGTCCCATCGATCTGTAAAAAGGTTGTGAAATGGTGAAGACTTGTCCATAAGCGCCTCTAGGGTTGATCGACCTACTGGCAATGAAAGTTATACTCAGCGTGAAGCTGTCACATTCTAAATTGAGCTGTCTGCCCCAGTGAAAAGTTTCAGAGCTCGCTCTATTGTTTTGTCATGGACGAAAGAGAAAACATCTCAAAATCAAAAACAAAGGAATGCAGAGTGGGAGATTTCTAGTTGAAAGCTATGTGACATTGTGCACACAAAACAACAAACTAGCGTCAACGCCCGCCCAATGGACTGTCAAAAGCCAGTATTACACTGAATTGTTTTCCAAAGAGAAAGTTTCTGAAATTACTGGGCAGATTGGCAATTTTTTCAGTTAAAATGTTTAGTCTATGGGAGCTCTGTTTGAATATCCCACTGCAGTGAGAGTCCCTTGCTTTTATAAACAAGTTTGGATGAAGGCTTACTCTCGATTTTAATTTTAAAAGACGGAGCTCTTGTGGAGTTTTCAAGGGGGTTCATCACTCTATGCTTGGAAATATTTTTACCACTGGAATGGTAATCCCAAGGTCATTAAAGAATTGTCACACATACAAAGTTTCCTGTTACGCAAATAAATTCTCAATAAAGTGCATACAATGTGACATACATGTAGACTATACACATTTTTTTCCCAAAGAAAGTGTAAGTGTCAACAACATATTCCCTGTACAAATGTCCTATAGTGTGGGTATGTATGTATGTGAAACAAAAAATAACTAAGAAAATTTTGAAATTTTAAAGAAGTTTAAGGTGTACATGACATTTTTAAATATAAAGTAAATCAGTATGGTAATGCACATGTAGCCAACTTGAAGCAAGAAAGCAGCTAGCTGCTCACTGAAAGTTCCCAAACCAATGGAACAAAATCATAGTATCATCTGCTGAAAGGTAAAAAGGCAATATTTGTTTCCATTAGGCCCGAGTCAAAATGGTTCCCCGCCCGCTCCCCGACCGTCACGCCGAAACCCGGGTTTGAATGTTTGAGTTTCAGGTTTTTCAAAATTTAATTTCACACTTATATTTTGAAATATAGAACTAAAAATATGCAATTCACAAACTTATGTTTCAATATAATCAAATAAATATGCTTTAGAAATAAATGGATATTGTTTCAGTTGACGGAAGGTGTTTTTATCGCTCTAAAATTGAGGCTGCAAGAAAGGAATCAAGTTTCTCTCATGATTGCAGTTTGGTTATTCAAGACATCAAGATGAGCTTTGAAGCCCCTTTAGTCATGTGCTCTTATTATTAGATGAAGTAGCTTGCCCTCAAAAGTGAAGACATTCAAAGCCAGCAACAAAATCAAGAGTGTATGTGCCAGCATGTTAGTGTACATAATAGTGCTTGATCAAAAGACAACACTTGCTGATACTTCATTGTAGCATGGTATACTTCATCTGGGTCATAAGATACCCTACTTGTCACAATGATATGATGTCAAGTAAACCAAACTACCAGCATATATGTACATGAACATGTATTGTACATGTCAACATTAGTGAATAGCAAGTATGTCACCGAATGATGAATGGAATTGAAAATCAGCTGAGAAGCAAATCATTCTCGAGTGTACCTGTAATCAGTTTCAGTTTTCAGGTAAAGTATTTGCCTATGAATGCTCTTATTTTGCATGTTTTCTTGTAATTAGTGATATTCTATGAGTTACGGGTTACAATTTTATCGAAATGGGCCTGCAGCACATCTATTGTTTGTGCTAGTCACTATGCTCAAATCCACTGCTATACTTTTTACCATAGAGGGCAGCAGAGTGTATTCTAGCATAGTGATCAACATAAACAGTACATTTGGAAGTACCTCGCAGCAGGCCCAGTCCCATAAAAATGTACCAATTCCAAATTTGTCTTGCAACAGCAATGAGTATCGAAACTTGTTGTGATTATACAGTAGGCTTGCGGGTGCACCATGTTGTGATTACTAATCAGCTTTTAAAAGAAGCACATGGTATTAAGAATAATAGACGCTATTTTGTAAAAATTATTCGACCAATATATTGTGAAGAAGAATTTTTTTTTAAAGCCGTTTAATTTTTCTGATGTTATCAGCGATTTGTAGCCTGATTCTTTGATGCTGCATGGATCAAAATGGCGGCTTGCAAGTTTTCTTTCAATTTTTGCCTCGGTATTTGACTTTCAGAGGCATGAGGATAGCACTAAACATTGCTAAGCATGGATGAACATAGCTTTATGTAAGATATATGCATGTATATTTAAGGGTGTTTGGCTACTATAAATGGTCAAATTTAAGCATCTTTAAAGGAACATTTAGAACTACCGGTAACAACAGTACAAGATCTAGCAGATGTTTTCTGTTGTATCAATTTCGGGCAGGTACCCAAATTAAAAAGATACTTGATATTCCTAGCCCTAACATGTAGGCTATCTCTACGAGTCTGAACATAATTTGTTTAATATCAGAAAGATATTGGCCTACATTTTCATAATATGAATAGGGCAAGTGTAGATCACTCTCTTATCCCCCAAAACAGCAGGTAACTGAGAGTGTTTGACTAGGAACTACTTACCGGTATAGACTTTAGATAATTAATGTACATGTGGTGAGTAAGCCTTGTAATGGCTCTTCAATCAATATAAAAATACCAAGGCCTACATACAGACAACACTCACATTAAACAAATTAAAACAAATATATAAAACTAGACATGTCATACTTGTTTGGAACAAGTATAGGTGGGCCGTTCCAACTAAAATTTGAGACAAAATAAAGCAAAAATAAGCGAGATACTAGTAAAAAAACAATGTCATGTAGATTCATGATGTGAACGAAATTCACCTTCCATAGGCATAACACGCAAATTAAGAAACTTCTGAAATGTGGCCTTTAATCGAAATTTGCACTATGATGATGTCATCAAGATGAAAAATGGTGATGACTATTAAAGGTATTACAAAGTTTTGGTATTGCGTCATGAATTTGGTTCAAATTAACACATCGGAAGCATATGCGATCCTACAATATTCATTGATCGTTGTCCTGGTTGAAATCGAGTCTAAAGTTATGAAATTTTTAGATAATAAACTCTTTATGTTGTATAGCTCCCTCTCAAGGTCAAGCTATTAATTTAGCTATGAAACAATGTTTTTTGACTAAAATCGACCGATTAGTTATGCCCGTTTGGAAATTATATATCACAACTACATATTCTGACATTTTCATGGTCGCAGCTACCATTGTACGGCCGTAGTCGCCATTTGAAATTTATCAAAATTTACCGGGAGCACCGGTAAATTTTTATATTCAATTTTTCTCGAAAACCGAAGTGTTTTAGGGGTTAATTTTTTTAGTGCTTATAATACATCCACAGGGGCACCCAAATATATCAAAATTGTAAAGATTCACTATCCACCCAATTTTCAAAATTTCCCAAAACTTTGTATTACCTTTAAAGCTTGTAGAGAATTGTAATAGCTACAACATATCAAAATTTGGAAGAAAATTGATCATAGTATTCAAATTCGTATTTTGAGTTCTGAGGCCATTATGATGATGTCACGATACACTTAATGGCCAAATGAGACATAAAATCATATCTCCAACTCATACTCTATCCAAATATGGACAAAATCGAGGGTCCCTGTGCATCCCAAAGAGCTATAATGGATTTTGTATACCGGATTTGCTGGCGATAAGGCCGCACCACCGCATAGGCCGCACCCCAACTTTGACATTTCAAAGAGGGAAACAAACAAAAAGGAAAAAAAAAAAAAAAAAAAAAAAGGAAAAAAAAACAATTGGACAAAAAAAAATAATCATAATTTTCTCAAAAACACAATTTTTTTTTTTACAAACTGACGGACATTCAACCTGTCCGAAACGTCGAGTCTACTCTCCTGCTCCTGCTCTGCAATTCTACTCGCCTACTCAACTCTCCAACTCAATCCAGTCTTCTACTCAAACCTCTCATCCTGCCCAAACTTTCTGGTTTACAGTCCTTTTCAGGACTAAACTCACTTCCGAAAGATACTCTTCCTTCTAACCTCCACTTTCTCGCCTTCCATCTCACTTCTATTTTCTATCTACTTTCCTCAGTCCCTCGAGGACTTTACACATGGTGTACCGTAAACCTCTTCCGTGATTATTCATACCACCATGCAAACCTTCAAACATCATCTGATACCATATTCTTATAATTTACCGGAAGTTAAGCTAAAAAAAGTGATCGCAGGCAGATTTGGTGTCCGATATATACCCCTACCACAATGTACGGTGTAATGCGAAACTGCATGAAATGGAAAACAAAATGGCGACTTCGGATGGATGTTCGCGGCAGCTACGTTAAACGGTCCCTTCCTTTACCGGTACTTTTGCAATGCATTGGCACAAACTTAGATCAAGATCTATCGGCAAATGTTGTGTTAGGACGTTTATTTTCGTTTTCATGTCAACAATGCAAGATAAAATTGTCGGTAAGATGTGTGGAAATGTCCTGTACCATAGTGGTATAGTTATTTTACCGTTCGTAGTCCCATATGTGCAAATTCGTGCTGGTTTTGACTTTTGTTTTGTTTGTTTTTTTTACTCTTTCGCCGTAAAGGCCGCACCCCGACTTTTTGATATTTTCTCTTCCAAAAATACTGCGGCCTTTACGCCGGCAAATACGGTAGGCATGTTTTTTTTTAAATACCAGTATATGCTATGTATTACAAGAGCTCGCGCGCATGGATATTTATCTTCAATGGACGCTCATCTCGTTATTAATGGTCATAAAGATATAATCATGGTATCAAATTGTCCGAAAAAATATGGGAAATATCATGAAAGAAAAAAAAATTGCGATTCTATGTTATGTAATGGTGTTACGCACGAAAACGCGCACACATGCACGTTTTTTATGAAATGCTCAAAATGGCCTTAAACATATGCAAATGAATTTGAGACGATTTTGAGCACTTTGAAATTTTGCGCGCGTTTTTAGACCTGAAATTAGTCATGATAAATATGAATGAGTAATGATTTTGGGTTTTTGAAGATATGATCAGAGTTGATTTTCAGAAAATTTCACGAAATGGCGCCTAGATGACGTCATCAGCCAAGGTCAAGATTGAAAACCTTACTGTGCTCTGTCCATATGCCTATACAGTTTTGTACATACATGTATGTGTGCCAAATTTCAAAGCATTTGATTAAGCCATTTTTAAGTTATCTTGCTAACAAAAAAGTGGTTAGAAATAGAAATAAATAAATAATCATAATAAAAGCAATTTTAACACTAGAAATGCAATCGTCTCAAAACGATGTGCGTGCAACGACGCCATGTGTCTACGTGTCAAACGAAAGAGCTTCTCTCGCACTATCCAGAGCAATTTGTACGAAGTCTGTAGCTTCTGTGATATTGGAGATAGGTAGGGCGAAAGAAAGGCCTCAACAGTGACCTTGATGGGATGGTAGTGGCTATGCCTACGAAGCTTGAAAGAAATTGGGATAGGGGAAGGAATCTAGAAAGGGCTCGCAAGCACTGCGTGCAAAAACCAATGGGATTTGGTGCATGTTCGTCATTCCAATGAAGATCGTTCTGGGGGTCAAAAGCGTGAACCCGATATGCCCCATAGACAATGCGTGTAATGCATGGGCGGAAAACGTACAGGATCTGTATTATGACCGGAGTTAAATTGTTTTTTCTCTCTCTCTTTATGTCTCTTTATGGGCCGTATTTGGTATCATTAGAAAGAGAATTTCATGATTGTTATTGACATAAACCACTCTCTTTTTTTCTATGATAATCCTATCGAAACACGTGATGTAAAATAGATTTATAGGACAAAATGGCGTCTTAAATGGCCCTATTGACCAATTTTTAAAATCCGGCCATGAGATGCCCTGCGTATTGGAACTCGGCATGTCACTGCAAATTTTCAAGGAAAAAAAAGGACGTTTAAGGGGCGAAAAGCAGTCTCAAAAAATTACGTCATAGCCGATTTGTGTTAGATTCGGGCGGAAACTCGGCGGAATTCGTGTAGTGACCTTTGTTCAAATGCGATTTATTCACAATTTTCTGTGTGAACATATACTACACTTGGTATCATTTGAAAGGGCACTTAATTGCGGTCAGTTTGACACCATGGTTATCTTCGCGCAATGTATTGCACGCATTAAACGCGCTATTACGTAATGCATAAGTAAATTCATCATTTTTGGCGATAACTTTGCGCTGACATATTCGAATTTTACCAAACTTGGTAAACAGTTGTCACGTATATGGATACATATGTCTCCAAAGTTTCATTGATGTAGGTATAAAGATCGCCATTTAAGAGCAAGTTGAAGTTATTTCTCAATTTTCTTGAAAATGGCGAATTTGGAGGGCAATTTTCTCAAATTTGGTCAGTGATAGGGTATATAATTTTGTATATGGCTGGAAAGGGCATATCTTCAAGTATCTAAATCCAAAAAAGGGTACGGGTTTGCCAAGCCATTATGGAGATACGGCCACAGAAAGAAAGCCAATTCCCAGAACTTTAGAGGGCGCTATTTATGTTGTGCAAAGCCATTGGAGCGTGAAATTTGGCATGGCTATGTGCAATTATGAGATAAAGATACTGTGATATTTAAATACAAAACAGAATTTATATGAGAAAGTTATGGCAGTTTTAGATTATTTAGGGGTCCATTTTTCAAGAACTTGAGAGATTTTTGACGGAGTCGGTTTTAGATTTGAATTTCGAGTATGAAGATGGCATTTTGAAGGTCAAGTCATACGTCGCAGATGAAAGAACATCTCTCAGACTATCTAGAGGAATTTGTTAGAAGTTTGTAGGATCTAGGTTAGTGGAGATAGGAAGGAAGATATAAAGGCCTTAAAATGGACCAGAAACGGACAAAATGGCACCTGGACGGTCATGCATGAGTGATTTCCAAAATCGAAGAATGTAGTGACCTTGATGAGATGTTAGAGACTATGCCTATGAAATTTGAAAGGAAAAGGACATGAGGAAAGCACCTTACTAGGAATCACAAGCACTACGTGCAAAACGAATGCGATTTCCGGACGATAAGGATAAGGAAAAGGAGAATATTAATTGGGCAGAATGTGAACGAAAACAAGGCAATGACGAAGGTTCGTCATTGCAAAAAACATAACCCACCTCAGCCACCTGAATATTTATTATGAATAAAAATGTATGTGGAGCTCATTCTGGGCCAGTTCAGTACAAATGGGTGGAGCCATGCAGAGAGGAAAACCAATACACAGTCAAACCCTGGAACTCCAGGGTACCCAAGGACATTGGTCCATTCCTTCGTATGCCAATTTTGAGGAGGAAGTATGTCCAAAGTGTATACACATTTGAAGCTACTTCCTTCTGTGTGCACTCAGACAGTAGTACCAACAGTATAGGTAACTCTGTCCTGACTGTGCTGCTGAAGTATGTCCAGTCATAGGTGTTCACACACACACACCTGCACACACATATTCAAAGAGTAAACAGGAAGGGTGGAACCAGCTTTTATCTCAAAATTTGCCAAAGTTATAACTGAATTTATATTTCCTGATTCTGTATAGATACATATATTATAATTCTACTTTTGTATATTGTACATTTTGTATTTTGTTTAATATTACTTGGAAACATTACCACAATTCAGCCATTCAGCTGCGAAGACACGTTTCAATAAATCTTGAATCTTGAATTAGCGAAGTAAATAATAACCCCCCCCCCCCCAAAAAAAAAAACAACAGCAACAATAAAAAGCACAAGGCTAAGCATCACCTAGTCCCGAATCTGGCCTATTTAAGTTGGTCTTCACCACACCAACGTTATGCGACCTCCCCCTACTTACTTGCTGACAGCCTAAGATGTTGTGATCCTTAAATTAAGATGCCCGGTGGAAAAATTATTAGGCTGGGCTGATGAGCATAGTTATGAGTTTGTTGATAATGCCATCTTCGGCGGCTTGAATGAAGTGTAGGGAATATAAAGAGGTATAAAGAACCTGCCAGATTCTGGACAAAGCATCACCCAGCAAGCATTCATTCGTAATTACTCAGTCTCTATGATAGGAGTGATAGGTACTATGTATTTTCTGATAAAGCCTCTTCACATATCACATGAACTTTTCTGAAGTTTGGAAAACACATTAAACTTTTAGTCAACAGTTAAACAAAATTTAGTAAAGACAGGTTGTAATGTAGGTGGAAATAGTATTAAGGAGCAGTCAAATAAAGCCTCAATAATAAAAAATAAAGAGGCTCTAATTTTTTTTTTCATTATTGAGAAATTAAGAAAATTCCAAAAATATTAGCAAAGCTGAATGCAGTTCTGTAAAAACTGTAAAAAAACTAAATACTTATGATAACTCTGACACATATGTATGCTGCAAACGGAATACACCCGTTTCAACCCTTTTTAGATGAGGACAGATCCATTTACCTCTGTAATGCTCAAAAAGATCTCTGAAAAAACATCCACCCGCGCCCTTCCCCCCCCCCCCAAAAAAAAGGTTCTGCATAAAGATACTGGTACATGTAAATGATTTAAAACCAGACCAGTATCTTCACTGTACCTGAGTTACTGAATCTACCGGCGATAAGGCCGCATCCCCAACTTTGACATTTCGTAGAGGTAAAAAAAAAAAAAAAAAAGCTACAAACTGAAACCATTTTCATCAATAATCTTATAAATTTACAGGAAGTTACCTAAAAAATGATCGTAATTTAGCAGATCTTCATAGATTTGTAAGCTAGTACGGTATCGCAGGGCAGATTTGGTATCCTACATATACCCCTACCATGATGTGCAGTGTACCGTAAATCTTCGTGTATAAGGCGCACCCCTATTTGGGGGGCCAAACAAACAACAACAACAAAAATTTGTGCTTGTGAACTTGTCACGAATAATAGTAAAAATGTCGTTTTTAGAAGAATGTGTAAGATCATTAATGTAAATTAAAAACAATAGAGTACCTAGGATAGAACCTTGTGGTACACCATGTGTAATAGAAGAAAAAAATTGAGGAATTATTATTATAAACTACATATTGAGATCTATTAGAAAGATTACTTTCAAACCATGATGACAGACAAATTTGAGTGTTGTCGTTGTTTTCGAGGGGTGAGTCAACACACTGATTACTGAGCTGGGAGACATTGCCAGGCATAGCCCCATAAATAAAAAATAAAAATATAAAAAAAATAAAAAAATAAAAAAAAATTCTGTACCTGTGTACACACCCCCGACTTTCAATTTTTTTTCGGCGGCAAAAAAGTGCGCCTTATACACAGAGATTTACGATACATGTCTGAAATGAATGCACATTGCCATGATTGGTACTTACCATAGGAGGGGTGGATCTGCGGTTGATTTGTAACAACGTATGTGCCCTCTCAGCAGTAGAGGGGTAGATGGTAATGTCAATGATATCTTGAAATGGAAACGAGTCCTGCACATCTTCATCCTAAAGTTAAAAACATATAAAGATATAAAAACATTTGTAAGAAAAGGTTGTGACAAATTCATTCCAGAAATGTTGGAAGTATTATAATGCATGACATGCCCACTCCTCGATGTAGATGATCAATGCTGCCTGGAAGACCTAGTGGCAGCGAATGAGTAGGCTCTTCAGTGTGCAAGAGCCTGGCACAACATTTGAACTCAGATGATAGACACGAAAGAAGAACAATGTTTAGCCAGAATCCATACTAACATTTTGGTTCACGTTCATGATCTATCAGAATATGAAATAAACAAGGGAAACGCTCTCAGCGGTCTCGCCTGCAGTACACAATTTGATATGATGAAAAAATTGAGGTTGGGACATTATATATAGGCAGGGTGGCCCATTAGCAGGCCCTAAAAAACGAAACCCTCTGAATAATCAGCATTTTGAAGTGACTATTGACTAAGAATCATCAGAAGAATTATTTACTATTATTTGTACCAAGATTGATAACTTTAATGAAATATATGAACTAATAACAAATATTGACTTATTAATTCTCATATTAGGTTGTGAAAACAATCCAAGTCTACTGACCTAAATATGCTAAAATGACCTTTGACCTTGGATTTGTGATACTTGATAGCCCTTGGGTACAAGTTTCATAGAAATTATTATTTGAAATTATGCTAAAAATTAAAAAACTAGATGTTGATGCCACAACAAAGTCTAAGTTTGCAGACCTGAAATGACATTTGACCTTGACTTTGTCACCTAAAAAGACTAATCACATGATTGGTGATACTTGATAACCCCTATGTTCAAGTTTCATGGAATAGGATACTTTCAAAACTATGATAAAAATTCAAAAACTTAACCTTTGGTTAAGTTTTTGGTGTTGATGCCACAACATAGACTAAGCTTGTTGACCAGAAATGACCTTTGACCTTCACTTAGTGACCTGAAATTCTACTCACATGATTGATTGGAGATACTTGATAACCCTTTAGTCCAAGATTCATTGAATAAGAACTTATATTGTCAAAATTATATTAAAAATTCAAAAACTTAACCTTGGTAAGGTTTTTGATGTTGCGCCGCTGTCACCCGATAAGCGGCGCCTTTGTCTCACTTTTGCTATGCAGGCGACACAAAAATGAGAGTAACCAGGCATTTCAAAGAGGTATAATGGAACAATTTTTTACATTTTTCAAGGTTCACACATGCGGGCATTTCTAAGTTTGCCCGCATTTTCAGCATTCATTAAGGCAGCACATGCAAAATTATCAAATGCTTGAAATGACCCGAAACATATAGAAAACTTTGAAGTTGAGCAATTGGAGCATTTTAAAACTTGGACGCATACATAGTTACATACACGTACGTTTAAGGCAGTCATGCATTACAAACTAATGGATGACATACCTTAATTTTATGCATACCAAGTTTGATGCAGAAATTGATCCGTTCAGAAAATATTGAACCCTATGACGTTACGCAGGGACAATCACATCCAAAAGAGGAGATCCACTATTCCAGAAGATAGGGAATCATCCTAGAAACTTTGGTAGATTTGAGCATTTATCATTTAGAAGATAGCCCAACCATAAAAAGGTAAGAAAGAAATAATAAAGATTCTGATGAAATCAACAGGTTATCTTATGCTACACAGTAGATAACCTAATAACTGCCACAGGGGTACTATAAGGGCACTGCCCTCAGCCCCCCCCCCCCCACCCTAGGGGTATATATTTTATTCAAACATATTTAGATCAGCCTTACCAAGTATCTCTTTGGCCTCACCTAAGGATCCTCCCTACCAAGTTTGGTTAAAATCCGGCATTGCATTTTTGATAAGTAAAAAATGTAACCAGAAGACTTTTTGTGAGGGGGAGCCCTTAACAAAAATTGTTAGGCAACCCAATTTTTCAATGGCTTTATAAATTGTTGCCCATGTTCAAACTGCAAAAATAAAATCATTAAATACATGTGATACAGAGATGCAAACCTCTTGACACAAAAAAAACAGACTGAATATCCTAAAAAATCTGAAATGACGAAAACTCGACACTACAGTACTACTGGCCCGGGGCTAACGGCCAGACAAATGTTTACTGGTAAGAACGGGCAAGTAAAATGTTCACTCTTTCATTAACATTTAATGAGAAATTGTAAAGCAAAGTTTTTATTGGGGTTGCAGGGATTTACATGTACATGTACTTATACATGTTTCTATGCGAATCCGCGGTTTATATGTTTTTTTTAAAGATGAAAAGTCGTATTTTCAAGAGGCGATATCGTATTTCACTTTTTTTTTATTGTACCTAATACGATAAAATCATAACGGTTGGCATCTCTGTGTGATACATTTCAGTGTAATTTTGTTCACATGATTTGGCTATGAAGGGCTAAGAACTACATGTAGGAACTATGGCTATGAACGTGGCTTAATTTGAACCTATATTTTTGACAAATGTCAGTGTAGAACAAAGGGAGACCTACTCACCAGGGTAATTATGCAAATGCCAATTTGTTCTCAAGTTGGCAAAATATTAGATTTTAAAATTTATAAATTCCTCAATACATTTTTCTCAAATTTTCAGAAAACTGCTCCTCCTATATTCTGTTCATTACACCAAACTTATCATCAAGTTGTACTTCCCTTTAACTTAATACATAAAATAAACAGTTTTCTCTCCTCCAATAATTGGATATCCTTCACAGGCATTTCCCTGACCTAGTCTAACAATAACTTTGCAGCTATAAGTGAATGCCAAGCACCAAGACAGTGGCAGGTCAAAAATAGAAGCTGTTTTCCTATGAGTCACAAACAGCCCTTATATCATGGTTAGGTAAACAAGGAAAGGATGTAAACAAGCAACTTTCACAAGGGAAGTAAGGTGTGCTCAGTGCTGAAGATAGTGCTACAAGAAAAAAACACCTGTGTTGATAAGAATAAGTGTTGGCTACATGTATAATATTCAGATTGTGTCCAGCACAGGTAATCTCTCTCCTGCTTTGTTGTGCTCTCCAAGCCCATACTTTCAAACAATTCCAGGTACCTGAGGTGCTGTGGAAACTACGACTTATTGATGTTGTTCAGACAATTCCTCCATGCCTCTTCTTCTGCTTTGGTGGTTGGAGTATTCACCTGAATGCGGTTACATTGGTTGGAGGTTCTTTATTCTTTCAGTGATGATTTGTCATTGATAGGTTCAGTTGGTGATCAATAAATGTTCAAACGATAGCTGGGTCTATAAATACAGCACAAGTCTTCTTCTTTTTACTGAATTGTTTCCCATTAGGACGCCATGTTTTTTTATAATTTTTTATAATTTTTTTGAATTTTTTGATTTTTTCTTTTTTTCTTTTTTTGCCACCACCATACCACTGGTGCAGTATCCCAGTATCGCCGAAAACGCATGCAATTTTACTTCGAGTTGCAGTTAAAGGCGCCGATTTAATTAATCATAATAATAACAGTAGGCAATACTGTTTTAAAAACCAAAGATGGCAGAATAATCCATTGTCCTCCCGAGTCCAAACAGAAATCCGGACATTTGGTCCCAGTTTCTGAGTGGTGATATTGACAGTGCTTGAGCTGGGAAACATTTTTACCGACGATATTATGCCAGCGGCCGCTGCTCTCCCTGGCACGGGTAAGCGTTGGCCTGGCAGTGCTAGGTGAACGGGAATAAAGCAGATAATGTCCCATATTACAATGCACACATTTTCAGTGCCTGTTTTGTTGTCTCCTCTTTACTTTTTTCCCACTGCGATTTTTTTTTTTTGGGGGGGGGGGGGGGGGGTTCCAATTTGCATAAGTTCCTATACGGTATACATTTTTTTTTTTTTTTATTCGTTCAAAACTTCTCATACATAATACAAATTAAAATGAAACACATGTATTTCAAATATATGATTAACATAATACAAAATGATGGCAAATGTAGTACGAGTAGAAACCGAAAATGATGCCTCCGCCATAGAGCGATTTTACAAACCAAAACAGAACCAATCTTTCAAAATCAAGTTTAATTGTAATCCATTTATAACAGGTTCTCAGAATATCGTGATTACAAGCTCTTTTTCATATACATGTATGACCCTTTTATCTTTGACCTCATGATCCTTAAATCTTATCCGTCCATCGGTTCTAAAAATAATGCGATCACAAGCTATTTTTACATACATAATGAGCACTGTGACCTTTGACCTCATGACCCCAAAATCTAATCAATTCATTAGCTCTGCAAGATACATACATGACCTAAGTTTGGCAGGAATCCATCAATTTTTTCTTGAGATAACGTGATCACGAGAACGGGACGTACAGACGTACGGGACGTACGGACAACCCTAAAACATAATGCCTCCGGATACTTCGTAACGGAGGCATAAAAACAAAACAAAGACAAAAACAACATAAAGAGGTTGCTATATCATCCTAATTCTAGCACATTCCATTTTTTGCGAAATCTATGCATGGATATATCCTTATAACAAATATATTTTTCTGTAAGGTATGTTAAGTTTAATTTAATAAGAAATAAATTAAAAGAAGGGAGTATCTCAAGAGATCTACATAAATATAATGTTTTCTTTGCAATAACGCCACAATGATTCAATAGAGCATGCTGTTTGTCTTGTATTCCAAACAAGATCTCCTCATCTGTCAATTGTAACCTTTCTTTATTAAATCTAGTATGCCACCATCTTAAAAATTTGTTCAAATCTTGTGTACATACAAACATTCTAAAAACAGGTGCTCAATCGTTTCTGGCTCTCGTTTACAAAAAGAACACATTTCATCATCTATCACTTTCATTTTTTCAGCTTTGCATTTACCAGTAAGCATCGTGTATTTATTTTATATTGGAATAACCTACATGTAGTTCTTGTATCAGAAATAATTCTAAAAGGTAATTCATATATAAAATCACAATCTTCTTCATTTATTTCATATTTTGATCTCCAGTAGGTTTCTGAAGTAGGCTTTTGATATTTGTTTTCTTTTAGAACCATATTGATCATCTTTGTTGTCAATTTTGATATAAATTTGTCTATTACGAAATATAATACAAGTATCCAGCTGTTTTGATAAATGCCTACTTTCAATACACTGAGTTTTCAACCTCTGTGGAATGGCAGAAACGACTGAGCACCAAAGAAGATTGAGCACCAAAGAAGATAATTCTTAAAACCAATCTGTTGCCACTTGGCAAAAACAATTAATTTTCCATTTGCATCAAACAAATCTTCTACATATTACTGTATACCATATACCAATATCAAATAATTCTTTTACAAACCAGCTATTCTCATTTGTCTATTGTTTCATATAATTATCTTGGGAAAGTCGATTATTGTTACACAGTTCTCTAAAGTCAAAATATGCATATATAACCTAAGTTATAATGAAGGTAGATGTCTTAATTTTGAACAATCTTTTTTGTCAAAGTTGCAATAAAGTAAAAATTATCCACCATATTTTCTCGTAAAGTGATTAAAAAATATTTTCCATGAAGAATACTCTTGTTCAGTTTTACTATCCATTTTATTCTTAGTGCCTTAAACATTGAATGAATGTCTATCATATTCAGACCCCCTTTTAGAATACGGAGCAATCAATGACAGCTTTTTTTTATAATTCCTTTTTCTGTTCCATAAAATACATGTATAGTTTTTTCTAATTTTTCCACCACATATCCAGGGACAGGTAAAACTGATGCACAAAAAAATAAATTTTGACAATGCAAAAGTTTTTAAAATTTGTATTTTTCCTATTAAGGTAAGAATTCTTTTTCTCCATACATTTAACAATATCTTAACATCTTTAATACATTTTTCGAGAGTTCATACATACAGGAAGAAATTTTGTAATGGACCAAATCCGACCAATGGTTGAATATGCACAATTCATCAGGAGAGAATGGGCACACAAACACACACACCAAAAAAAGTACTTTCTCACTTTTTTTCTCTTTTTTTCCATATTTTTTTGAGGAAAAATCGTACTGTCGTATTTACTTCTAAAAATTGTACGAAATATGATAAAATCGTACTGGTTGGCAGCTCTGCATGAGGCCCTGTTTGGTAAGAATAACACAAATAACAGCAGCAAAAACAAAACAAAATAAATATACAAGCATATAAGCTGGTATAAAACAAATTAATTGGTATCCTCAGGAAATAACTGATTATTCAAGAATTATCCTTGATCATTTGAAAGAAATATGTGAAAGGAATTTCCAATTTAAATAGAAAATACATTAAAAAATGAAAATAAGATAAAGAATAGATGATAACCACATATATAAAAGAAAGAAAAATGATTGAAAACGTACATTTTGTATAATCTGATATAGCTTAATACACAGGATACCAAAATATTTACATTCAATTGCTCTTTAATTAATATACTTAGGTTACAAGATAGCTGAACAAAATATGAAGTGCTTCTTGCTTGATTTAGAAGTTAATGTTCTTTAAAGTTTTAATTCTTCCATTATACTATCTTTGAAATAATAAAAAAAAAAAAATTAAAACAGTGCTCGTAAAGCACTTTCCACCAAAGTGCCTAAGCACTAATATTTTGGCTGTGTGTTTAATATGCTCAGGACGTTTTCTTTCATTTAGTTCCCTTTTCAATATCAATTCAGAGCCCATTTGGTGGTGAGCTAATAGGTGTATACGGTTGCACAAGGATCGGATGTGGGTGGTTAGCTCGCAAACTTGCTTAGTTATGATTTATTTGTAACTTATATGAACCCTCACTACTTCGCCCGCTAAGCACATACTACAGACTAGACTTGATTGACTGCATACAGAAAATCAGAGAGAGAAAGAGAGGCAGGTACGCAAGAGAGAGAGAGAGAGAGAAGAACGGAGGAGTGTAGGCCAGCAAGTCTGGAGTACAGGGCTGTAAACAAAGGGTGCATTTATTGGGTCTTGCCACTAGATCTATTGCGTTACTATTGTATAGTTTATTTTGATGGATATTGTACACATCGTACCCCACTATCATACCCCACTATCGAACCCCACTATACAATCGTGATTTGCGGGATGTCGGGTTTATCGTCTCTTCACGATGCACAATAAAGGCCTTGTCTCTGCGCAGCTGCTCAGCGCCGTTTGACCCAGGAAGCAGACGGTTTCTCGGAGGTCAACTACACACACATGCTTGTACAACAACATGACACAACACATGGCGCGCGCTAGCCTCCGAACCGGAAATTAACCTGGGAGGTCCGATTTGTATGTGGGGTTCAAAACAGCTTTGCGTTTATCATTTCTCAGAAACGTGATTCTGGCTGTATGTCACATTCAAAACACACCTTTTTGCGTCTTTAGATATGCCCATATCTAAAGACATTTAAAAAAGGCTTTGCGTTTATCACCTTCAAAATTTGCCTGAAAGACGTTTGAGAAACCCGATTCTAGGCAAAAATTTGGTCAATAAACGCACCCAAAGTCGGTGTTTGGCATGTGCTTTGACAGTGATTGATTACTCATTGAGGACTTGTTCGACTTTCCCGATGTGAATTCAGTGCTTTTCGTTTGTAATTGTTCTGGGAATTTGATCAAAACCGTCATAAGTACAAGTTCACCGACATCCCATTGAAATGCATGTAACATTTAATACACACATTTCAATGGATTGTCGTCGAATTTGTACTTATGATGGTTTCATGAAATACTGGATTCTAGTGATACATTACTGTGATTTTCAATGAATGTCTACTTTAAAGCAGTTGTTATCGCAGTGAACAATAAATGTTACAAACACATGCCAAGTACTGTGATTATCCAATTTCAATGCCAGCTGCCATACTCACCCCATATGTTAGCTTCTTCTTAGTGACTCCTTTGACTCCACTGACTTCATAGATATCTCCATTTGCCATCGTAAATTGTTCAGTTCCCCACTTTTGTTTCATCTCTTCACTAAGAGAGACAAGAAACATCACTCTGAAAGCAAATGTTTCTCTTGGATCATCTCTGAAATCTGTGAGAGCAGTCCGTACTTTTCGTCTCAACTTTCTCTTGTCCCACCATGAGAGCCCCTCATTTAGGGACTTTGGCAAGAAGCGCCCAAAGCGCAATCTCCCGTTCAGGTTGGTCAACGAGGTCCCGTCCTCTTTGACATGTTGCATGAAGTCCAGTACCATAAGACCTAATGATTCCTCAGTGCTCAGCCCCATGAACTCGTCATTCAGGAAACTCTCTCTGTACTGGCAAAACATATAGTTGACAACATTCTCTTCCAAGAGCATGAACCCCTGTGAATCACCTGAAGGACACATGGTGGCCGTATGAAACCTCACCCGGTACTCCAGCTGCTCTGACTTTCTCTGTCTCCTGGAAAACACTTGAGCCTTTGGGCACAACCACTTCTTGTTGGTCTTATCATAGAGTGCAAAGAGATTGCTTGTTAGACGGGGAATGCCACACAACTTGGCTGCCTTTATGCATACCTGCTCCACAGTGAGCCGTTCACGCCATGGGAGCACCAGATTTCCGCACATGTAAGTACGGACTTCCACAATGTCTGGCTCCATTCCGTTGGGCATGCCCGGAGATTCCCGTGAACTGCGGATAGAGGGTAGGTGCAGCATGTTGACCATGTGTCTAATGCTCACTTTCTGTGTCATCAATCAAGCTTATCCCAAATTTGAAAATGATGAGTGTCGACCAGACAAACCTTTATTTGGATCATGATATTGCACATTCAAAGTTTAAAATTCCACTGCAGTAAAAGTTTAGATCAAGGGATCACTGCACAGTCTGTATCACTCTCATTTTCTGTATCATCATCTGAACACACTCTACCAACATTTCCATCCCAAACTATAAAATCTGAGTGAGTAGAAGGATGTTTGGCTGAGGCTACATGTATCTTCATATTCAATCTTGGCTAAATCCTGTGACATCCACGCCATCAAAGTAGGAACTACAGATAAAGAAAAGAAATGTATGGAAGAGATTCACTCCACTGACAGTGTGTCAATAATAACTTGCTTATTGTTAGAATTTCTTACAAAGTATAATCTGGAAGTATCTTCAACATTGAAGGATTTTTATAAATGGAACTGTTTTTGATATTTTGTCATCTTACCCATTTCTACTTAAAAAATAAAAAATAAAAAAATAATATTTTGTCATCTTACCCATTTAAAAATATATTCATAGGAACCCATTCAAAATTTAAGGCGTGATGGTACTCATTTCATTATATTTATTTCACATCAGATTGCTAATAAAAAACAATTAACATTCCAGTTGACGGATAATAAAAGAACCTGCAATTTCATAGGATGTAATTCCGTTACTAAACATATCTATAATTCTTTTACCGATGTGCCTATGAAAAAAAGCATTTATAACATACTGTATTTGTCATATTTTGCTTAAATTTCTTTTTATCACAGTTCAGTTGAATAAACAGAAAAGTGAATTAAACATGAATCTTAAATAGTTGTTTTTAACATTTCAGAAGATATTGTGTGGACAAAGATTTCAATAAAAACACCACCATTTTCTGGTAATTCGGTTACCAATGTACATGTATATACCACAATATAATTAATGTAAGTGAAACATTTTTAGAATGAAAGAGTTCAAGGGAAAGAATAAGTAAATTTGTTTGCTTGTTTGTTTGTTTTGTTTTACCCGACTGCTTTTAGAAAGCAAATGTATGCTTGTAAGTAAGCAACGATGGCTTTAAGTCCTCTCCAAGGGACTTGGTAATGAGGATTAATGCACTAGCACATTGACTTGGTTTCGAACCTGAGGTCTTTGGTGGTTGCTTTGTACGGTATATGAATTTACTCGAATGAACATGTAGCTGGCATGTAGACCCATGGGTTGCATAAAAACAAGACTTTACACATACCTTGAAGAGATTCAACTCATTTTACAATGATTCACATTGTTCTTGTTGTGGAATAATGTTAAACTTGTTCATCGACTGCCTTTCATATCTTCAATGCCAACTCATGTCCAATTAGGCAGAAATCTGCAGAAAGAAATGAAAATAAAGATTTGAGATGTACATTATTACTCAGGTTAGAAAAGCATTGATCAGAAGTTTAAACAATCAATTCTTTTACAGTGTTTCCACTATTGACATAGTCTGGACTAGATGTAATCTTTAAATATTTTTGTCCTAATAATTTGTTTTCTTCATATCTAAAGGTAATTGTAAGTTATATTATGGAATTGTATTAAAAAAGAAGTTTGTTTGAAGTTATAATAATAATAATAAACTTTTAAAGTCCACTCCAAATTTTATCAAGTTAAACCGAAAATGAAATTCTTTTTGCCCAATTGATCGTGAGCCCGGCAGCCACTGACTGAATGAGTTTGGGCCAAACAAAAACTAATGAATACGGTACATGCAGAATTGCAGACATCACATTCACTTAAATTCCAAATTAATTTAGTTTCCACTTAAAAAGATGTATAAAATTGTAAAGCAAACAATAGAGCAATGATGCACAGGAAACTGAACCAAATGCAGTCAATTCTAACCGACATTTGCAATTTGAAATTCATGCTAATGCTTAACCAGTTTTGCCAGCACATTTAACAATGAATGCCTGACATTTCCGTGAAACACATGTTAGGTTCACACGGCAGACCATTAACTTTACGTTTTAATAGATCGTAGTTATCTTGTAGTCAGGGACCGTGCAGACACATTCGTGGTTAAGAAACATGTACTTTACCGGGTACTGGAAATTATAAAACCACAAGTATTAGCTAAATAACTACGGGCAGCAGAATGTCCTCATTCAAAGTTATGTGTTGTGTGGACGCAATTAAGGTTTCGCCAGCAGCCAGCTTGTAGTTTAAAACATTGAATAATTGTTGTTTTGGTCTTGTGTGAACCCCAGTGTTGTTGATCGATCATGGTTTAGTTTGATAGTTCCTTGTGAACAGTAATCCCCTAATGTGGTTTACAAGTAATATCAGTCATATTAAAAGTAAGGCGACATCATACTTACCGGTACATGTACAAGTACACTTTACATACAAAATAAATATCATGCAAACATGCATGGTTTTTTGTTTTTTCCTTTGGTAGAAGAGTACAAATAATATCGGTCGTTCGTTCGTTCGTGTCTCCTTAGATCAAGATTAATCTTGATCTTCGGAGTAGTTGCTACAACCGGCCGTGTCAGACACGTTGCCCCTGGGTGCAAGATAGGACTCTTATAGCGTGCCCCCATATCGGTAAAGCGCTTAGAGACGATATTCTGTATTTAAGCGCAATATAAATCCAGATTTATTATTATAATCTATTATTACCTGTATCAGACATCTGAGCAGTGGTTTTACAAAACCGCGCCGTATTGTGTCTCAATGCACACTTATTATGCGTACGAGAACCTGCACACTTTGCACGCACTCTATTGTGACGTAATAATCACACCAAATTGGGTACATTGTTTGCAATGTATCAAAATTTTTGTCAAGCAGCCTGGATGCACAGTGCTGGTTTGACAAAGTTTTTTCAGTTCTATGAGATTGTCATGTATTTATTTGCTCTAGATGTCTGATTTGGATAATAATAACAATATTGACTGGCTTAACTTTTGAGAGATACCACATATTGCCCTCACAAGACCTATATTGCCCTCGTCTTTGACTCGGGGCAATATGAGTCTAGTTTGGGAAATATTATGTGGTATCTCCCTCAAGGCCAGTCCATATTATATAATTATTCCACTGTTGACCAATTTCCATGCAGTATTTTGTAAATCACAATGTAACAGATCACTTCAGGTAACAAACCAAAAAATAGAATGAAACTTTCCGATTACACTGTACGTGCTTCCTTTGCTCCAATGTATCAAAAGAAGAATACATTTACATGTATTAAAGATAATTTTCAGCATGCTAGACGGGACATCCAACCCTAATTTTTTATGTTTTTACATATATTTGCTTTTTTGCTGCGCCCACATGTCATGTTAAAAGGCATCACATAATGCCAAGAATATCTTCATTTTTATATCTCTTGCACATTTTTGTTAGGAATATTAGGAATATGCTCATCTTTCAGATTACCTACACTTATCCTTTGGGGAGAGGATCCTATTTAACAATTACTATTAAAGTAGCTTGGCGAAGAAATATCACATAATCACTAAAAATGGGCAAATTATACATGTCCGGATAGTGTAGACCAATTTGAACACACACATTCTGCTCTTAAGTCTTGTAAATATAAATGAAACGCGGTAAGAAGCTTTTTCCAAGAACCTTTTCAGAACTTCTATTCTATACGGAGACCATGATGAGTGAATCGCGAGCGTCCCTTTGCATTTTTATGATGTCCTGCAGCTGCAGTTCTATTTATGAATGGTGCATATTTGTAATTGATTTTCGCCAAATATAACCTCACATCTAATCGTCTTTGTTTTGTTATCCATGAAATTTGCCAAAAAGCCCTACACATCCCGAAAAATTTGAAAATGTCTCGCCTAGTCACCCCAGTGACAGGGTGCATGACAGATCAATCGCCAGTTGAGCGGGGCCGGGGGAGCCGAGCGGCAGCTAGCTGGCAGCTCAGCCAGCTCACGCTGATATGCTATCACTTGACCTGCACCAGCATCAACGCCGTCTTCTCCGAATTGTTCTCTTTCTTACATCCCCATCATCATCATCGTCACTATCACTATCACTAGTTGTGGAGCTTTGCTCATCAACTTCGAATTCTAAATAGAGTAAAACCTCTTCTTCGAGCTCGGACATTTTGATCAGATATTTAGCGTTCGAGTGGCGTTTGTGTACGTATAATGCATGCAGACGAGAGTTGTGTGAGAGCTCGCGCTCATGTGGCCAACCTCATACGTCACAAATCGTACGTCACAATAGAGGGCCGATCAAGGGCGGAATAATCGGGTAGTAATTTCACCACTTTTAATAGCAGATAAGTCAATTTTTAAAAACTAAATATGAACCATTAGAAAGATTGTAACATTAACTTTGCAATGATACCAACATTATTAAGGTTAAAAGCCTTTTGAAATCTTTGCTCAGCTACTTTAAACAAAGCAGAAAAGTCAGAGAGCAGACTGGTAAAAACTTGAATGAATTGAGACACAAAAAAAGAAATTTATTTGTTTGTGGAAGTTCTGATCCTTGTATTGCAAAACAACTTTCCAACTTCTTACAACACACAAAATTACTCAAATGTCAATTTTCAAAAGTGTTTTATCTTTTGGAAGGACCAACCATCAGATGCTATCCATGATATATATTTGAGAAGTGCACAAAGGAAGAAGGTGCTTAGAAAAAAAGTTAATTATGTTTTTGTACATGGCAAACGGGAGAGGTGTCCATGAGTCCTTGTCTAAATCACAATCCACTAACCTAATTTCCAATGCGAAATTTTAGCGATGTATATTCAAATATTTGCATCTTTCTTATTATTGGTCCGATTTGGTTCAAACATTTGCCATTCTGTGTATCTTTTTTCTGCTTTCATATTAAATGAACTCACTACAAAGTTTAGATTGCCATTTAATCCTAACCAAATCATAATCAGTTAAAATGTTATAATAATAATAATAATAATAATGGTGGCTTCTTATAGCGCACATGTCCGCTTCTGGCGCTGCCCCGATTATTACCCTGAAATGTCAATGTTTAAATAATCACCATTTGTAATGTACATGTAAATGTGTGAATCGATTTATGGGTCAAATAATAATAGTGGATTCTTGTATAGCACTGTCTGTCATATTGGACATTCCTGGCGCTCCATAATTATTACCATGGCTTTACATGTAGTATGGCTACAATTATGGCGCTCAAGCATTTCATGGACTTAATTCCTGCCAGGTACCCATTAGCCTCACCTACATGTAGGTCAAATGTGACAATGGGTCAAATGTACATGTACATGAACATGAAGATTACCTTACCATTAGATTAAATTTAAACCTTCTCTTTTTCCTTCTCCTTCTTTCTTTTCTTTACCACTGGCTTTGACCGATGAGTATATGTCAGGGCTGTCAACTTTGGGAAACTGCTTCGAGGGAGGTTGTATGCAAATTTTTGTTTTGCTGAACGGTAGTGGCGTATGCAAGATTTTTTCAAAGGGGGGCCGTGTTTTAAAATTTGAAAAATCGCGCCAAAGATTTCGCAACGACTCAGCCAGCCGCTGAATAAGCAGGGGGGTGTAAGAGCACATTTTTTTTTGTCCGGGTTCTGGCGGGAGGTTTTTTTATAAGCCGGGAGAGCGGGAGAAAAGGCGTGCTGGCGGGAGTCTCCCGCTACAAGTTATTGGGACGGCGGGAGGATGAGCGTGGTGGCGTGAGACTCCCTCCAAATGCGGAAGGGTTGACAGCCCTGTAGATGTACATGATGATATGCAGTGATTTACTCTATTTCAGGGAAAAATACTTTAATCACTGAGCTCTTTCTACTAAATGGAAGTCTACTGCCTAATAAAATTTCCTTTGCTATAAGTCTGGCCTTTTATTCAATAGTCACCCATTTCTATAGTGACACCTGTAACATTACTAGAGTGCCACACATACTTTCTCTGGCAAGCACATTCCACACCCTATGGTTGTGATGCGCAACCACCTAATGTACTGGTATAGATATACATGCATATTACACTTGCTTGCCACACCTATTTTCATCACTCCTCCTAAGCTGTTCTTATAGAGCACACGTCTTTTAGAGAGAGTCGACACCGAGGCTAATTCAGCTTCATCCTAATTCATGTCTTATTTTTTCGCTTGATTCTCTACTCGGTTCTAAGGCCTTATAACTTTATTGAGATTACAAGTTTCTTCTCCCTTACTTCATCCACAAAGAAGCGACATTACTTTGTATATATATATATTCTTTCTACAGGTACTGTGCAATATTTGAAAGACTTCCTATAATTCACCTTGCGAGATAATTAGTCCCAACAATTAGTGGCTCACTAATTGATGCCGGTTTCAACATGTGTTGCTACAAGACAAGGTAGGAAAGAAACCACTTTCTATTTCCTTTATTTAGGTGACCAATTCCCTAAAGCAACATGAAAATATTTCTCTTCCATGTTTTTGGGGTTCTATATTGACAATTAGAGCAGGTTTTTTATTGGGTGTATATTTTTCAAGATTGGTTCAACTGCTATTAGCAAGTATTGTTCTTATAAAGCTATTGTTTTTTGCCCATCCTATAGAAACAAAAAATAGATAGTGGGCAGGGAAAAAATCTAGGAATCAATTTCATTGGCTTTAGCAGTAAAAAAAAAATGCATTCAACTGTTAATTAAGAGACAAAATATCAATGAATCATAATCATCACACATAATATATGCTTTAAGTATATAGAAGCACTGTACTCTATATTCCTATCTATAATTCTTCAAAGCAGACTTAGGCAAACTGCATGCTTGGCAGATCTAGTTAGTCTGTCAATTTATGGAGAGCCAAATGGCAACCTCTTCAATCTGTACAGATTGCAGTAATTCCCTAACCCCAGCTTGTAATAAACAAAAATCATCATGAAACTGATTTCGCAATTTCATTTCATGCCTTATTTGTTGAAGTTCTTATTGTTGCAGTTAAAGGTAAAGGTGAGTTCTGGTAATTATGCGATTGCATTTTGAAAGAAAAGGTGTGGAATGGATCAGAAAAAGTTGATCCATGTAGCATGTAATTATTGGTGTGCACTGCAAGGTTCTCGAGTCAGCAAAATCGTAATAAATTTGGCCCAGTCTTGGTAAACTAACAGGCACTGTACACAGAAAGATGTATATGGGACTACACAAATGGTGTCGGGCTACCTTGATTTCCTTATTTTTCTATGCTCATTACTCAGCCAGTATACATTTTCTTCCAAAATTGTTTGGCACATGACATTTATTTGTAATCTTGAACATCCAGTGTAAGTTTTGTTTGATTCTGTGAGAATTCATTTTCTTTTTTTGACCGGAACTCATATTTATCTTTAACATTTTGATACAAAATGTTAGTTATTATGAGAAAAGAGATCGACTTGAAACCGGGCCTTCCATTCTTCAGTGAAATAACGAGTTCATACTTCACATTCAATAATGAACATCCACTGTCTTATCCCCAGTATGATTGCCTCAATAAACACACAGACAGCTGTCCCTTTATATTGTAAACACACTGTGCAAACAATCACACATTCAGAACTAGGTGAGAGCATTACGGGCAAACCAAAATGACCTGCCTAAGTGCCTAGACATAAAAAGCACTAAGTAGCTTACACTGTACTTACATGTTCACTCTACAACAAAGACACAGATCCTCTCCTGATAAATGAACCAAGAACATGATTGTAAACAAGCACTACACTGCAGACAATTCAGCTTAGCAAACTGCCATACCAGTAGTCAGCAGGAGTACATGCACAACAAGTTGTGCTGTGCCAGGATTGCATGAGACTAGAGCAGCAAGCATAGCTTCCTACTCTGAACACAACTATAGTGAGGTCTAACCATGAACCTGGCATGATAGTGGAGCTAATATATCAACCCTATCTCACTGACATGGAGTGAGCGCGCACACACACACACACATATTAATGTTGCTGTGTGTATTAGAAAAATACAAACAGCTGGTAGTAAGTAGTCTGTCCACACTGTCCACACATCTACCCACATATACATGTATGTACTTGTATATTGGGTGTACACAATCAACCTCAATTATTAATATGCTGCCATTATTGTATCATGCACATCATGTAATATACATGTGTAAATATAGGTTCTTCAAGAGTCAATGTATGTTTTACACATTCAAACAGTGTGTGCAAGTAAAATGACATATTGAATGGGAGTGTGCATGATTGTGTATTAAAATCTGTGCAACCCCCCAAGGTCAACTACCCCCTAGGATAGTTGTCCTAGAGGATGGTTGTCATAGGGGGTAGTTGTCCGGGGAGGGAGGGGGGTAGTTGTCTGGGGGGTAGTTGTCCGGGGGTAGTCGTCCTAGAGGGTGGTTATCCGGGGGGTGGATGTCCAGAGGGTATGTATCCTAGAACCCTTGTTCACATATCTTGCACAAATTTCAAGCAGCGCATTGTGTACAGTGATGCCAAATAAATGATCTGTACATAGTATTATGATGTCATCAGCCATTTAGAGATTGTGCATCCACCAAGCCGTGAAGCAGTATAGCTCACACGTGTATGTAGATTTCAATGGTTGGGACAATGTTGTGCTACATTGTATTTACGTTCAAGGCAGCCATGACAATGTCGCACCAATTTTTTTTCTTTTTCTGACATAACTCTTTGCAGAAAATGCAGCTCAAATAAATACCGGGTATTTCAATAAAAATGTACAATTCACCGACTTGTGATACCGATTTTAATGTGAATTTCACCAAAAAGAGGAATTCTGAGACAATTTTGCAGTAAAAATCATCAGTTTGCAACCAAAGTAAGATCTCACATCTCACATTTTCCAGTGATTAAATAGTGATTTTGTGCATATGTGGTGAATGATACATCTATGTTCATGATTTGGGGAAACTTATGGTTCCAAATAATGTGTACAATACATACATGTACCGGTATAGTAATTTTCAGCTTGAATATACATGTATTATCAAATACATAGATCATACAAAAATGCTGAAGTTGTGAGATCAAATGGGGGTCAGATCAATTCACTCGCTAATTGCACCACTGCACCACGCCTGTGCTTTGTGGTGACAAACTATAAACACAAATTACAGCACATGCATGAAGGCATACAGTCAACAAACTCTCCTTGTAGATGATATGATATCTATTTGAAGATCTTTTTTTTTAGACCGTGGTATTTCAAATCTTATTTTTCTTTTAATTTTTTTTTTTTCTCCCCAGATGCATCATTGACTAGCAATCTTGAGCATTTACCGGTAGAATAAATTTGTTGGAAATGTGACATATATATGTACCGGTACACATTGGGTAAGGGAAAGGGGGGGGGGCGTTTACTATGAGAAACAGACCATCTTTAATACCTTTGTGTACACAAATGATCCCGGATCCCCTATAATTTACAAAGTGGGCCAATACATTTTTGTTCACATATACATATATGAGTATCTATGACTTATTTAGGGCGAGATTTCACAGATGTACCGGCATGCACGTACAGTATAGGTGCAATCGCGAGCACAAGTATAATCTATGTTTGTAACAAATGCGTCTTTTGAAACTCTTAGCAAAGGTTAAAATGTGAAAACTCTGTCACCATTTTGATCCAGTAAATAATTTATCATAGCACAAACATTGTCAATATTTTCATGTGGAAAAACAGAAATTTGATAGTTAATTGGAGTACCAACTACCAAAATGTTAAATTCTAGTACATTACACTTGTACAAGTCTACAGAGGTTAGCTCTTGTTGTTTAAATTGGTGTGTGCCTTTTCAATTTCAAAGACGAAACCAGCATCTATGTTGGCCTATCAATATAATAGTCTGAAGGACTATACTGATCAAGACTTTTGCGATCTGATCTTTCTTCCAAAAAGATCGTATGGAGAGGATATCAACATATCCAGCAATACAAGCATGTAAGAATTGCTCAGCCTCAATTAGACTCTTTGACTACATACTCCGGAATCAAACTTAGGCTGTGTTTTGATACCATGTACCTTCATATCAAATTTCATTAAAATCTGTCAAACATTACTAAAGTTATCGATTGGAAACCAGATTTTTTACTAACGGAAGGATGGACGAACGGCGAGGGGATAATTAAGTCTTTTTCACATCAACAAGATTTGATTATTCCTAACATTTTACTAAAAACATTAAGCGTGGAGGTGCAAGCTATTCCGTAAACATTATTATTAATACAGCATGGCTACTTCTCCATTTTGTTGTGTTAAATTCATGACCTTGATTCAAGGGCACATGAGTACTTATCTTTCAGCATGTTCATCATGATGATATCTTTTTTTCTGCTCATATAAGGAAAATCAGCAGGCATAATGTCCTGAATATGTCATCACCAAGCACTTATTGACAAAAGAAAAAGAAAGTACTTTATTGATGTTTTAAATACCAGTGTCATCATGAAGTTTTAGATACCGTATATATTTGAATAGTGGATAAAGTGTTACCCAGTGCCGATCGGCGGAAAGCTATATTAAAAAACAACAATAAGAGCTCTTATTTTGGCCCAGTATATCAAAAATCAGCTCTTGTAAAAAGAATGGGGGTACATACATAAATATCACTGTGAAAAAAATCTCACTTATGAACACAATGCCAAATCCTAAAAGAGCTCCTGCAAAGTATTTTATACACTGTTCTGTGTGCCTCCCCCAGAAATGTGCAAACAGTGCTATAGACCCAAGAATTTTGTATGAAATCTGTCACAGAGCAGACGCAGCGAGTGCTAGATGCACGGCCGGTTGTGACCACAGCTTTATACAGTTTCTATTGGCAACGGGTAAACAATTAGAATTGCGTCTGTGATAGGTAGACTAATCTAAACTCTACCTTGAAATACACTGTATGCATCCATTACTATTAGCCTGTGCAGATTAAAAGACTTATCTAAACTCTACCTTGAAATACACTGTATGCATCTATTACTATTAGCCTGTTCAGATTAAAAGACTAATCTAAACTCTACCTTGAAATACACTGTATGCATCTATTACTATTAGCCTGTTCAGATTAAAAGACTAATCTAAACTCTACCTTGAAATACACTGTATGCATCTTTTTCTATTAGCCAGTTCAGATTAAAAGACTAATCTAAACTCTACCTTGAAATACATCTATTACTATTAGCCTTTTCAGATCAAAAGACTGATCTAAACTCTACTTTGAAATACACTGTATGCAATTATTACCATTAGCCTGTTCAGATTAAAAGACATTTATACTTTTTTTAAACACATAAAGAATCATTGTATGGCGAAGGATCATACACACTAGAAAACAACATCATATAAAGAAATACATTTTGAAGAGAACAGCTGGCCAATGTCAATTTTGGTATGATACAATGTTCAGACTACAGCCGGACCCCGATTCTTGTATAAGAACCATTGTATATAGAATCATTGTATGGCAAAGGAGCACCCATACTAGAAAACAATATTGTATAAAGAAACACATTTTTGAAAAGAAGAGAGTTCTCTTAGTCTGACCATATAAAATCCCAGAACATAATACTGAAACAAAACACCAATGTATGGATGGAAAGCACTGGTATGGAAATTAGAAGTGTGAGCTCAAGTACAGAATTTCACTCTCCTCAAAAAAGGATGTAACCCTCAAACTGATATTATGCAAGAACTTGGTTTCGACCACCGCAAAGGAGGTGTGATGTTACAAATTATTCCACTAAACTTTGATTAAAAATAAATGACTTGGATCAGTTGGATGTATTTTTCACCACTTCAGAAACTCTTCTCTCCTTATTTTCTTTTCTTAAAACTGCATTCCCCTTCTTCTGCTCTTGTCAGTGTTATTATCAAACAAACATTGTATTTTACAATCTGGTGCATCTACTTTGTATTCATGACTTTGATGTTTAATGTTTAATTACATTTATGTGTCCTATTGTATATTTTAAACATGACAGCATTAATCTTTTGACAATATAATCACATAAAATCATGTATCATATGTTTAATGTTTTTATGTGAATAAAACTTAAGTGAACTAAAGTGGAAAAAATAGTGCTCTCACTACCCCCCACGCCCCCCCCCCCCCCCCAAAGAAATCCTGAATCCGCGCCTGTTCAGGCATGTACATTTATCTCGGACAGGATTGAACTTCTAACACCACCCATTTCCTCAAATAAATCAAAACATCTTTAAAAGCCCTCAGTTTAAAAAAAGGAAAGATCCTTCAGTAAATATTGCTTTCATTTCCTCTTTGAAGGTAAGGATAGTAGCAGGAAGCAACACTTCTGGTCACACAAACACCATGCTCACAAGCAAAATAAATGTAACTTCAAGTATAGTATTTTGCTTTTGTTTTTAAACCACACAATATGAGATATTATTTCTTAATATTTCATTATTTTCTGACTACCGGTACAATCATTTATGCACCATGCATTTCTTATAATAAATACTTCCAGGTACATGTACCCATCCAACACTGAAGTCAAGCATGACAACTGTTGATAAATGGAAAGAGTTAATTAAAGACAATAGGCAGAGATTCAAACCCTTGATTGAATAGTCAAGATAATGAACAACTCTATCACACTTCCAATACTACTAGCCCTCCTGCGAGAGTACCCACAAGACTGAGTGTGCTAAAAAGCAGCCCATGACACTGGTCATGAACAGTGAAGTCCACACTTGTTTCAAATTGCACACATGGTCTAAAGTGAAATATTATAAAGGAACAACAAATTATATTTATACCGGTATATACATGAGGGCTGAGAGTGATTTACATGTAGCTGAGTATCTCTGATATTGAATAAAAAGAAAAAGATACACATACATATGTAGTGAGAAAATTTGTTTATAATAACTAGAAATATCGCAATCTATATTGCAGCGCGAAGCGAATGTATCCCCTGGCAGTGGCAGCGATTTTGTGTCAAAGGAGGGAGGGACAAAGATCCCCTCTCCCCTCCCTCAAACAAAAGGATGATGTAGAGATCGCTAGTACTACTGGCTCAGACTATTGTCAAGACTAGGAGCAGCATCACCAAAACAATATGTGTGTAGATTAGAGTATACAGTAATGCATATCTGTAGAAAATTTGAAAGAAATCTTTGAAAGATATGTGGCAGTTAGAGCGCAAAGAAAAAAGCCATGATTCAAATATGACCTTTAACCCTATAACAGACGGAACACAGGTGGCAGCATCACCAAACACTAAACACTACAACATTTGAAAGAAATCAGCCAAGAAATGTGGCAGTAAGAGCGCATAAAATACATTTATGACCTTTGACCATGTAAAAGACGGAACAATGAGGGCAGCATCGCCAAAAAGTGTAGATTGTACCAAGATATATTTTTAATTCTCTATACAAAATTTGAAAAAAATCAGTCATGAAATATGACCTGTAGAGCACACAAAAGCCATCCCAAATAATATGGGCTTTTAACCTATAAGAAGACAGAACACTGGGGGCAGAATCACCAAAAGTAATAGGTGTGTAGATTATATCAAGATACACCTCCATACAAAATTTGAAAGAAATCTGTCAAGGAATGATGCAGTTAGACTGCACACTAGAGTGCACACAAGTCACCTATCAGAATATGACCTTTGACCCTATAAAAGATGGAACACTAGAGGCAGCATCACCAAAATCTATAGGCTTGTAGATTATACCAAGATACACCTTTGTTTAAAATTTGAACGAAATCCCTTGAGAAATGTGGCCTATAGAGCGCACACAAACCATCCACGAAAATATGGCCTTTTACCCTATAGAAGACAGAACACTGGGGGCAGCATCACCAAAAGTTATAGGTGTTGAGATTATACCACAATACGCCTCCATACAAAATTTGAAAGAAATCCATCAAGGAATGTGGCAGTTAGAGGGCACACAAGAATATGACGGGGCGGCGTAACGTTGCTGAATCCAAAGTACCCCACAGGCATACTGCCGGGGTATACAATAAACTGCAGAGCTCCGAAAAATCAGGGATTGTGTGCACAAGGTACCTTTGAATGGTTTTAGACTTAACTCAAAGGTACCGTGTGCACACAATTCCACCGACCCATGAATTAAACCTGTGCATCATGTTTTATAAGATGGGGCCCCAAAAATTGTCAAAAATACATAATGTTGTTATTTTACAGATTTACCGGATGCATGGCAAAATCATGCGTCCGGTAATTACCGTCCGCATGATTTTTTTTACCGAACGCATGATTTTTAACTTATCATGAAATTTAAAAAAAAAAAAAAAAAATTGTCAGTGCACATAAAACTGTAAACTTTAAAAAAAATATTTTAAAAAAATTATAGATTTTTTTTTTTTTAAACAGATTATGATTATTCAAAAACACAAAAAAAAAAAAAATTATCACCAAAAAAAAAAAATTATAAAAAAAATCATTAAAAAAAGGATATCGGTGGTATCGATCACCGATATCGCATGCATCCAGTAAAAATAATTACATGGTAATTGACCCATCAGATTGCAGGGATTCTTCTACCCATCTTATAATACAGTTTTTATCATACTCTTTTGATTGCTCTTATTTGTAAGTGTGAATAGAGTTGTACATTACTTCACCTGGCTACATGCATTACAACAACAACAGTACAGGAAAGTTTAGACAAACAAACTAAACTACATGAATTCAGTGATTTCCAAGAAAATTGATTTCCTTGTTTAGCTGAAAACAGTCTTGTTTGATAAGTTGATAACAAAACATAAAAATAAAAATAAATAAAATAAAGACACAAGATTAATGTGTCTGCCCAGTTATTAAAGGGGGTGTAAACTGACAAATACAGGGGAACGCCATCTATGTCTCCTGCACGTAAATGAATGGACTTGAATAACGGTAGACAGCAACGTTAATCTCTACATGGTCAGCCTTCGCGAAACAGATTGAAGTTCTCCTCATGCTTCGGTTTCGCATATGTTGCATGGTACACATGTACACGGTCCTTAAAGGACCTTCCCCGCGTGGGTTCTCGGACCTGGCTCGATGCCTACAGAGTTGGCAAAAAAACAAAAAAAGTCTGAGCAGCGCCATCTCTTGGCGTAAATATGATTTGTCGTAGCGCGTGCTGTGCAGTATGGCAGCAATCCAACACTCGCTAAAAAAGAAGGAAAAGTTTCTAGTGAAACATGGTGGCCGTGTACACATGTATCCGACCGTATGCCTGGACGTGTACATGACTACCTTATTAAAATGCCTGCACAGCCTTATGAGTAAATTAAACTGCAGAAATATTTCTTACTTAATCTTCTTCTTCTTCCTTCTACCTCTTCTCACTTCCTATTTTCTCCCTCTTTCTTCTTCTTTTCATTCTTTTTCTTATTTTTGTTCTTCTTTTTGATCTTCTTCTCCTTATACTGCTTCTTTTTCTTCTTCTTCCATCTTCCTCTTCACCTTCTCAATCTTCTCTTTTTTCCTCCTTCTTCATCTTTTTTGTTTTCTTCATCTTCATGAAATTAAATTATAGAAACACTGTTATTCATTTATTTATTTATTCATACATATTTATACAGGTACACAAGTTCAGAAATAAATCTGTTTCGCATCTTGGACCTGGTATTAAAAACATCATATAAAAAGTAGTATAAATAACAAAGTATAACAAAGTAAAATACACAATACATCATAGTACCGTAATACAAAATATGGTAGCATAATAATTCAAGGCCTTAACAAAAATGATGCTAAATATAAATGAAGGCTACATATAACAATATCAACATAAAATAGTCATGTAAGAGTATGCAAATGAAGGTTTCAGCTTAGATGTTGAGATCATTTTAATGAATTTGATTTTGATTTTGATTTTTTTTTTGTACAATTTGAAAATTTCTAAAGTCTGAGCATTTTGAAAGTTATTGGGTAATAGATTCCATACTGTAGCTCCGGCATATTTTAAAGACTGACAATAAATTTGTGAAAATGGCAGCCTGAAAAGGTTAGATAGATGTACATGTACTTCTGTAAAATGTGTTTAATGTGTTCTGGGTTGCACCTGGGCATCCAGCTCTCTTTAAAGTAGATATTTATTGATTTTAAAAACTAACTTTATTTTCATTATTGCAAAGTTGAAACTTTGATTCGACAAGGTTATCACAATTCAATACTTGGAAACATTCAAAGTTATGATTATTATAAATTACAAAACGCTTAAATACAGCCCCGGCATAGCACCTGAAAAGCTCTCCGAACTCTGCTGAGATGTGTGAGATCACAGTATGTACATGACTTGCACAAGCAGACGATGTCCCATGACATCTCACACAATTTCAGTGCCTGTGTTTTCATCGAGTTCTTTCTCTTACTTAGGCGCCACGGATTTATTCAACTGACATTCGGAATGCATTCGGAATGCACTTGTTAATCTTTCTGGAATGTATCCAGAATGCGCACATTCTAGCCACATTCTCAAAAAATCGATGCGACCTGCGCCTATTGTCTAGAGAACAAAGGGGCATTCCAGAATGCGCACATTCTGTACGAATTCTGGAATGCATTCAGGAATGCCCCTTTGTTCTCTAGACAAAAGGCGCAAATCGCATCGACTTTTGAGAATTGGGCGATGAAAAAGCATGCCCGAGGCGCTGGCGATTAATCAGAGATGCGTGATTTCAAATGCGACTATACCTCATAAGGTTCGACAGCGCAAGATAAACAAGATATAACATTCGTTCTCTCAACTTCTGATTTTTTTTAAGTTGATAACAGCGGAAACACTTGTCTCCTAATTGAAGGAAAACAAATATCTTGGTATTACGTTTCCATTTTCCCATAAAAAAGTTGCGGCCGCTTTATTTCTTCCCCGGTAAAATGAATTTTGACGCTACGAACGAGTTCTAATACAAGTATTTTCCCGCTCGAAAAAGATTACATTTATATGAAATAAATTGTTTGTCTTTTTAATTTTCCGCCGACAAAGTGTTGGATTATGAATAAGTATAATTTTATATAAACAGCGCGGGGCCACTTTTAGAAGGAGTAAGAGCTATTTGTATTTATCTTTTTAAACAAGATATAACATTCGTTCTCTCAACTTCTGATTTTTTTGAAGTTGATAACAGCGGAAACACGTTGTCTCCTAATTGAAGAAACAAAATATCTTGGTATTACGTTTCCATTTTCCCATAAAAAAGTTGCGGCCGCTTTATTTCTTCCTCGGTAAAATGAATTTTGACGCTACGAACGAGTTCTAATACAAGTATTTTCCCGCTCGAAAAAGATTACATTTATATAAAATAAATTGTTTGTCTTTTCAATTTTCCGCCGACAAAGTGTTGGAATATGAATAAGTATAATTTTATATAAACAGCGCGGAGCCACTTTTAGAAGGAGTAAGAGCTATTTTTATTTATCTTTTAAACAAGGTATAACATTCGTTCTCCCAACTTCTGATTTTCTGAAGTTGATAACAGCGGAAACACGTTGTCTCCTAATTGAAGAAACAAAATATCTTGGTATTACGTTTCTATTTTCCCATAAAAAAGTTGCGGCCGCTTTATTTCTTCCCCGGTAAAATGAATTTTGACGCTACGAACGAGTTCTAATACAAGTATTTTCCCGCTCGAAAAAGATTACATTTATATAAAATAAATTGTTTGTCTTTTCAATTTTCTGCCGACATAGTGTTGGAATATGAATAAGTATAATTTTATATAAACAGCGCGGAGCCACTTTTAGAAGGAGTAAGAGCTATTTGTATTTATCTTTTAAACAAGGTATAACATTCGTTCTCCCAACTTCTGATTTTCTGAAGTTGATAACAGTGGAAACATGTTGTCTCCTTATTGAAGGAAAACAAATATCTTGGTATTACGTTTCCATTTTCCCATAAAAAAGTTGCGGCCGCTTTATTTCTTCCCCGGTAAAATGAATTTTGACGCTACGAACGAGTTCTAATACAAGTATTTTCCCGCTCGAAAAAGATTACATTTATATGAAATAAATTGTTTGTCTTTTTAATTTTCCGCCGACAAAGTGTTGGATTATGAATAAGTATAATTTTATATAAACAGCGCGGAGCCACTTTTAGAAGGAGTAAGAGCTATTTGTATTTATCTTTTAAACAAGGTATAACATTCGTTCTCCCAACTTCTGATTTTCTGAAGTTGATAACAGCGGAAACACGTTGTCTCCTAATTGAAGAAACAAAATATCTTGGTATTACGTTTCTATTTTCCCATAAAAAAGTTGCGGCCGCTTTATTTCTTCCCCGGTAAAATGAATTTTGACGCTACGAACGAGTTCTAATACAAGTATTTTCCTGCTCGAAAAAGATTACATTTATATAAAATAAATTGTTTGTCTTTTTAATTTTCCGCCGACAAAGTGTTGGAATATGAATAAGTATAATTTTATATAAACAGCGCGGAGCCACTTTTAGAAGGAGTAAGAGCTATTTTTATTTATCTTTTAAACAAGGTATAACATTCGTTCTCCCAACTTCTGATTTTCTGAAGTTGATAACAGCGGAAACACGTTGTCTCCTAATTGAAGAAACAAAATATCTTGGTATAACGTTTCCATTTTCCAATAAAATGGTGCGGTCGCTTTATTTCTTAACCGGTGAAATGAATTTTTGACGCTACGAACGAGTTCTGATACAAGTATTTTCCCGCTCGAAAAAGATTACATTTATATAAAATAAACTGTTTGTATTTTCAAAATCTCAAACTCGGTCAAACTATCATCAATCTCTTTCTCTCTCTTTTGTTGTTGTTGTTGTTGCCTTTTTTGCTTTCGTTCAAATCAACTGGGTGTCAAGTAAATTACACTACCCGTTCAATAAATGCAAGGGAAAAGATTTAACGGTGGAGGCAAAGGACGTATTTTACTCAGTGGGAACATCATAATTATTCAGTATTAACATCGACATCCATTACGACTGCATGTTCCCTAGGAAACCAACAAATACCGATGGACGATGCTCCCCTTCCCTCGAAAGATTGATGGGAATATGAAACAACTGAGACTTGGCATTCATAAATTATACTTAATTAAATAAAATGGGCAATCCAACCCTGTGGTGGAAATTCGCTTTAAAGGAAAGCAAAAAAATCATGGGAAACATTCATAAAAGTTTGAAAAACGATCCGATAAACAAAAACAGAAGCCTTTGCGGGGTGTGAAAATAGCCAGTAAATAACCCAACCCTGACTTGGTAATTCTTCTCCCCTGTAATTACCAGTGTCGGAACTCTGACAATACGCTTTTCATGTTATCAACTTGATCAATTTAGCGAATCATTCATGTATGGACCTCCTCTATTGTGAAACGCTTATCTAAGCTGCCTAGACCGGATCCCACAATAAGAGGAACAAACGAATGTAAACAAGTAACTACTCTGGAAGATTACCGTTTTGAAAGAAGAGGATGTAGGCCTAAACGTAGGTCAAACTACATGACGATACAAACAACCACTCTAACTTATATACCTTTACGAGGGCATGTAGCCATTTTAGAGCAGGTTTGAGTTATAGGAATAGCCACGAATATATGAGATTTTTCCTGGGCAAAGATGCTACCATTGTTAAAGGGGAAAAAAGCAAGGCAACATAAAAAACAAGTTTTCTGGCAATAAAGAAAAGCGAGTGCAAGATGAAGAAATTAATTTCTATTATCATTACTATTCTATTACAATATTGTAAGCATCATCATCGCCATCATCATCACTTCATGTATACATGTACATGCCATCTACAGAACTGATCATGAAACGAGGATTAACAAAGTTTTATTGACAAGATAGGTTGAACGAGAACACAGATGGAGACGAAGACAAATAAATTGAATTCTCACGAGGGATAAATAACCCAAACAAGTCTAGCTGTTCAATGGTTATCCTGATAAATGGGATTTGTGTGTAATTTTATTCTATAAAATATATTTAGGCAACAGTGGTAATAGTCCGGCAGCCAAATCCAGATTATTGGCCTAACCTTGTTTTAGGGTCTATAGTTTTTTTTTCAATGGATTATGATTGCCTAAACCTTCTATTTGAAGAATCCGATTGCTGACACTCTGTCAGCCTTGAGCAATTTAAGATATGTGACGTCATACAAAATGGCCGCCAAAGTACATGATTTTTCTCTAAAAATGTATAATAAATATAAAACAAGGATTTTTCTACAATTTTGGGCTGCCAAATGTCTGTATCTCTCTAGGACCATCACTAAAAAATTGTTTCGTGATGTTGCACGGCCATAGATGACAAGCTAATTTGCATATTTTGAAACAGCGCCCTCTATAAATATATTAATTTTGCATAAAAATAGGTGTGCCAGCCAAATGCCAATTTCTTAGATCTACGTCACGTTAAACACATATTATATGCTTCGTATGCATGAAATAATTACGATTGTGCTGCATTTATCTTACATATTTTTTGGTCTAAATTAAGATACATGTAAAGAAACCAAGATCTACAAGAGAATCAGTGAGAAGTGATTTTACGGTACATTATTGTTCCATTCATAGGCTGTATTAAGACCAGCATTGATCCAGCGTCAGTGAATGATGATAAAGCATTTGGCATCAGTACCAGACAGATGCATGAGTTTTAACAGAAGTTACCTGGTGGATTCTATGACACAATTTCCAAGAAAGTCTACAACGGGTACCTGACAGAAATTGTCAGCCCAGACACCAAATGTAAACCAAAGTGTTTCTGGAGTTTCATAAACGGCAAGCGATGCGATGCTTCAGGGTTGGCTCCATTGAAATAATCTAATGGAATGACTTACTCAGATAGCCTCTCAAAGGCGAACATTCTAAGTAATCAGTTTTCATCCATCTTCAACTGCAATGAAGATATGACTAGTCTGAGAGACAAAGGACGAAGCCCCTACCCAACCATGGATCACATTACTATCTCGCCACCAGGGGTTCTGAAGATCCTGTCTGAGCTTGATGTTCATAAAGCCACTGGTCCTGACCAAATCCCAGCCAGACTTCTGACCACCAAACTGACACCTGTGTTCCCTCTATTCTTCCAAGCCTCCCTTAACCAGAGCGTGCATACCTGATAAATGGAAGATGGCTATATATATTGATCCCATCTTCAAGAAAGGTGACCGTAGCAAGCCAGAGAACTACAAAGCTTTCTCTCGGACGTCAGTAACCTGTACTACCAACATGAACCACCTTGAAAGCCACACCATCTTGTCTGATGCACAACATGGCTTTCGAAAGAAGCGATCCTGCGTCTCACAGCTTGTCCTTGCTGTCCTGGACCTTGCCAAAGGCATCGATGCCAGAGACCAATTGGACATGACACTCCTTGGTTTCTTCAAAGCATTTGACAAGGTTCCCCATGGAAGGCTAGCTGTTACACAAGCTCCAATTCTATGGAATCTGGAAACCCACACATGCTTGGTTTTCTGGCTTCCTGAGTTACAGGACCCAGCAGGTGTTACTGGAAGGACCCATCTCCAACACCAGCCAAGGAACATCTGGCATCCCGCAGGGCAGCGTTATCGGCCAGATGCTGTTTCTCCACTTCCTCAATGATCGTACCTCTTCCCAAACCCAACAGTCAGGCTCTTTGCTGACGATGGCATGCTATACAGCAACATCATGACATAGGAAGACGCCTAACGTTTCCAAGAGGATCTTGACTCACTGCAACGCTGGGAGCGTGATTGGCTGATGAAATTCATCCCACATAAATGTCAGGTTCTACATGTCACCAATAAACGCAAATCCATCATCAAATTCACGGACAGACCCTAGATGACAAAATATAGCAAAGTATCGAGGTGTTGAGTCGCAGAAAAACCTCAGCTGGAACCCACATATCAACATTATCAGCAAATACTCCAACTACACCCGTGCCTTTCTTCAAAGAAATATCCAACCATTTCCTAGAAAAGTTAAATAATTGTGCTACGATACTCGCCTTCAACCAATCATGGAGTATGCCATCATCATAATTACATGGGACCCTAACACTCAAACAATTAGCAATCATCAAGAAGCTTGAAATGGGTCAACGGCGCTATGTCCGCTCATTCTGCAATGACCACTGCAGGACAAGCAAAGTAGAAGCCATCCTGAACCAGCTCAAGTGGCCAACATTACAAGAACGCAGGGTACAGGCTCAGGTGGTGATGACCTTTCGCATCAACAACCCGCTGAAAGACTTTCAACATACTTTCCTCACTCCATCAACATCCCTGCACAGAGGGCATTCCAAAAAGATAATTGTTCAATTTGCCTGAATGCTTGTCTAAAAGAGGAGCTTCTTCCCGGATACAATAAGACTCTGGAACTCCCTCCCTTTGAACACCGTCAATTGTACCTCTGTTTAACAGCTTCAAGCAAGAGTTTCTTGCTGTGCAGCTCCTGCTATGACTAAACAGTCAAATCCTAGAGAGGCAGGTCCTGTTGCAGTTGCTGCAGACAAATTTCATGTGTGGCTGTGCTGTTGAAGCTGTAGCTAGCTGCCGTCTTTGTTGTCTTTTCTCCTCCCACTGTTCTACTCTCTTCTGATCACTCCTTTGTATACATGTCTTCACAGCGCATCTCCATTTGGGGCAGTCTGAAGCATAGGCTTCCCATTTTGTAGGGTTGATTTCACTGGCCTCCATATCCCTCTTGCACACATCCATGAAGCGAAGGCCAGGTCTTCTAACAGTCCTGGTTCTGGTCGCTAACTTTCCGTACAAGATGTCTTTTGAAATGCGGCCGTCTTCCATTCGACTGACATGACCAAGCCATCTCAGCCGTCGTTGTGATAGAAGAGCGTAGATGGTCATCATCCCACCTTTTGAGGACATCCTTGTTTGGAATGTGGTCCTGCCATTTGATGCCTAGGATTCGCTTCAAGTAGCGGAAATGGAAAACATTCAATCGGCGCTCCTGACTTGCATACAGGGTTCACGACTCACTGCCATACAGGAGAGTGCTGAGCATATAGGCCTGGTAGATCTTCATTTTCGTGTTGGTGGTTTATATTAAAGTGTTCTTCCAGGCCTGCTTTGAGTGTCTAGCCATCTTGGTTGCTGCCTTGCCAATGTGAACGTTGAGCTCGAGATCAAGGGAGAGTTGCCTAATACATTGAGCCGAGGTAGGTGAAGTTTTCAACCACTTGGAGGGTGTAGTTTAATTAATTACATTGGAGGATTCGAAAGTCTATGACACCAAGTTGATCTACTCTAGAGTAATAGGACTGCAGGCAAGTTGAAGATATGTCAATATCAAGAATATTTTGTCATGGAAGCTTTCACCAGGTCAAACGCAAACTTGAAGAATTTGACAAAGGTTGACGTGACACTTGAACAACCTTGTACAGCCCGTTTGATGGTTGTGCTCTACTCTGGATTAAAATCTGATGATCTTTGGTTGGTGTGCCGCCAGGGTTTGTAGAAGTCATGACGAATCGAGAGTCATCCAAAAGAGTCTTCCTACCTCACTGCTTCCCTCCCAGAAACTACTGACAACAAACTACAGTTGATCGACATCATATACCGGTATGCGTGATTCTGCAGAATGATGAGGTGTTCAGAAATAGCCAAAAGCACAAGCTGGTCATTACCGGTCAAGATGAGGTATCTGTTGAAGTGATACCAGGCAGCGATGTCATGCCAAGGGAAGATCTTTCCATAACACATGAAGAAGCAGACATCATCATAGTACAGCAAGCAATTCAAATTGCTGCTAATGAGAAAAGGTATGTTAGGGTCCTGGCTGTTAGGGTTAGGGTCCATCATTATCTACATGAATAACTTAGAATGCCAATGATCATGGAGTCATCAAAGAGCGAACTGTTATTGACATTCCTGCTACTGTACACAAGTTAGGAGATATCATTCCATCGATGTTGGCAGGACATGCGTTGATGGGATGCGACACTATATTGGGGCATACTTTGGGATTGAAAAGGGAACATGCATTGCTGAAAGTGATGAAGCAGAAGATTTGACTCCCTTTGGACTCAGTTGGCAAGAGAGCTCATCTGCAAACATGTGTGTGGAAGCACGTCTTGCAGTCACGACCCACATCATTGGATCCTATAAAGTTGGCTATGCAAAAGAAGAGGAAACCAAATCCCTGATCCCTGTCACAGTACTTACAAATGTACAACTCGCACCGGACAACATATTAAGGTTAATACGGTGCACTTGTGCGAGTGGAAGCCTATGTAAATCATCACGGTGCCAATGCAACAAAGCAAAACTAGCATGCACAATTTTCTGTGGTTTTCGCGCCTCTGTCGAGTGTTATAACGATCAAACTAAAGTAGCAAATGATAGCCATTGGAAGGTAACCATGTTTGGTCATTTTGGGTGGATATTTCGCTTTATTAAACTCATAAATTCCCTTGTAAGAGAGGAACCTTTTCATGATAGGTTCATATAAAAGAATGTATTACCTCAAAATACAAATCAAATTTCTGAATGCTGTCACTGAAAACGGGCATTTATAACCATATGGCACCTCATATCTATGGGACAGAGAGCATGAAATTCTAGCTTGTTTTCTTCAAGTATTAAAGATAAAGACCAGTTATGGTCATGCGATTGCATTGTGAAAGAAACGTTGTGGAATCGATCAGAAAAGGTTGATCATCTAGCTTATAAGTATTGGTGTGTACTGCAAGGTTCTGGAATCATCAAAACGATTCGAAATTTGGCCCAGTCTTGGTAAAGTTACAAGCACTGTACACAAAAGGATGTATATGGGACTACGCGACACGTGCGCGATATCTATCAGGTCTAAATAGATATAATAATTTACCAAATATATCAATTAGTAGGCAGTTTCTCGGCAAAATTTGTATCATCACGTATTAGTCAAAACATATTCTTTCACATGATTGGTGATAAGAGCTTCCATTTTTTTGTTTCCAAAACTGATCTTTACCTTTAAAGTACAAAATAACAAAAAAATCACACCAAAATGTGGTGCACAATTTTTACTAATTGTATTCAGTGCGGCTGACTTATAAAAATGTTAATTTCATGTTAGAAATTGGCATTTGGTCATCATTTAAAATTTGCAAGTTAACGTGTCTATAGAGGGCGCCAATCTGAATTATGCAAATTTACATGCCATTTTTTATCATACAACATCGTCAATTTTTATTTAGTGATGATCCTAGAAAAAAATCAAGATATTTGACTGACATTTAATGTAGCAAAGTACTGTAAACAATTTTGTTATCATTAATTTTGGTAAAAAAAGGTATTTTGGCGGCCATTTTGTGTGACGTCACATATCTCAAATTGCTCAAGGCTGACAGAGTGTCAGCAATTGAATTCTTCAAATTGATGGTCTAAGGAACTATAATCAACAAAAAAAAAAACTATAGACCCTAAAACAAGGTATATCGAGATGGCTGCCGGACTATAAGATGGTAATATGGTAAGGCACACAGCGGCCTTTTTTAGATGGCAAAATGAATATTTCAAATTATGAGAAACGAAGTCAAAAGTATTCAAAGTAAATATTATTTTGTTTTTTTATCTCAAAATTCATTTCCCAAATAGTCCTATATTTGATTTGCACATTTAAAAGAAAGGGCATTTCGTGTAGATCATGGCATAATGTTGGTCAGAATATCATTACAATTTTTTTTATAAAAACCATGTAAAACGAAGGCTTAGGCCTATTATTTATGGCTCGGTTGATAATCGGCCGAGCTTCAGCAGACGACAATCATTGACAATGGGGGAATGAATGGAGGTATCGACCGATCTTACGCAATTTGTATTGTGAGTGTATTGAGAAGGAAAAACGTGAAGCTTCAGCAAAATAAGATGGCAATTTCCCTAAAAAAATTATAGACCTTATTTTTCGTATTGATGAACAAAACTTATATTTTTAGAAATAAAAAAGTCCGAACTTTCATTTGTATATTTACAAACATATCACGAAATTGACTGAATGATGCGCAATGAGCAATGAAAGTAGAAAGCACCGTCAAATGGGAAACTAGTCTTTTACCATATTAAAATGTTTTATAGACTTTGTTTGTTTTATAAATGCCTGACTTCCCAATTATTTTACTTTTTTATGGTTTTTTTTTTTTTAATGGGGAAGGAAACAAATTCCGCCCACCCGCCCCTACTCCAGAAAAGCAATCGAGGACAACCAAATGATTTTTTTGGGCCTTACGACTGTCAATTAAAGTTCACTAGGAAACCAAAAAATATCGATGGACGATGCTCGTAATTACCCCCCCCCCCCCCCTTTCCCCGACCCCGAAATATTGATGGGAATATGAAAATTGTAGTTTCACGGATATTTAACCTAGTGTTTTCCATTACGACTGTTACCTAGGAAACCAAGAATATCGATGAACGATGCTTCCCCCGAAAAATTGATGGGAATATATGAAACATCTGAGACTTGGCATTTATAAATTGTACTAAATTAAAATAAATGTGCAATCCATTTGCTTTAAAGGAAAGCAAACAAAATCAGGGGAAAGTATTCATGAAAGTTTGAAAAACGATCCGATAAACAAGAACAGATAACAAAACAAAGGCCTTTGCGGGGTGTGAAAACAGCCATTCAATAACCCACCCCTGATGCAAAGCCGGTTTTGTTTGGCTATTCACCGGAGCCAACGCGTAGGCTTAACAGGGGGGTGTTTCACAAAGATTCTAAGTCGAACTTAAAAGTTATTGAGAGCCATTTGTAGCCTTAAAATAAAATATATTCAAAAGTATTTTAGACTTTCCATAAATTCCACATCAAGAACATGAAATCTCCCATAATAATAGAAAATACGAATGATTTGAATCAACATTTTATGCCTTTTAAAATAACTTTTACAAAATATTTTCAAGGATGCTAATGGCTTTCCATAACTTTTAAGTCCAACTTAGAGATAAGTTCTACTTAGGATCTTTGTGAAACACCTCCCTTGTCTGTTGTTTCCCGATTCGGGCATAAATAGTGCGCCTTATAATTGAATAGACTGGGTTTAATTCGTTATCACTTTACTGTTGTAGAAAGAAAGACACGCAACCGATATTATTGAAAGTTTACAACAACAAAACAAATTGGCCCGAATTCACAAAGCAAGGTTTGAGCTCAGACCAAGGTTTGAGCTCAAACCTCCTATTGTTATTTACAGACAAGGCGGTTTAGCGAAACAAAAGGAGGTTTGAGCTCAAACCTTGCTTTGTGAATTCGGGCGATTGTGTCTCACTCAGGCCTACAATACACGTATCTCTCTCTATCTTGTCTACTCTACCTCGATCAAAATTAGCTCGCAGACAAAAGCCCTTGTCAGTCGTAATACATAACATAGAGTCTGATTTAAGAGACTGCAATACGTCATGTACTGTACCTCTCGAAACAACCATCTATAGTCTAGACCAGGGGAATCTGACATCTCCCTGCATAGAAAAAATCTTTCAAGATATATCTTTCATATCTTTCAAGATATATGGTATGTGCCCGCAGACTTATCAAATGTCCCTGCTCGAGAACCCCGTATTTCTTTATAGGGGCACATTACGATGCGGGATCAGTCTAAAGGCCGATATTATGTTATGCTATCTGTGCCATATATAGATACATATAGATACATGACTTGTATTCATATTACCGGACGTCTCGTAGTTTCACGGTTCAGACTTAGTGTTATCCATTACGACTGTCAATTTAAGTTCACAAGATAGGAACCAACAAAATATCAATGGATGATGCTCTAGCTCTCCCCCCCCCCCCTCCCCATCTCCCCCCCCCCCTCCTTCCCCCGACCACGAAAGATTGGTGGGGATATGAAAGTTGGATTAATGACTGTATCTTGGAAATGTTGTAATCAACACCCAAGTTCGAACAGACCGCGATATTTACAATTGTTACGTCGCCACTGTTCTGAGGTCGCCGACATGTGGCGGGAATGTCATAATAAATCTGTCATTATTTGAATGTCCTTGTTGCGACTGGTCAAATGCCATGGTGCGGAACAATTATTTCCGATGAAATACGGCATACGGCCAATTTACACCTGTAATCTCTCTCTCTCTTGATAATAATAAATCCATCTCTATCTCGAATAAACACTGTCTCCTTCTTATCTAAAATGAGGCGTCATGTCAATCAACACCAAAGTTTAAAACACGCGTATATTTGACATTGTTACGCGCCTTTGTTCTGAGAGCGCCGACATATTTGTGGCGGGAATGCCATAATAAATCTGTCATTATTTGTATGTCGTTGTTGCGCACATGTCATGTTGTTGTCCACATGCCATGTGGTGTGAGATAACATTGTTCAATTATTAGAGCATGCGGACCATTTACATTGGAAATAAGAAATAAGAAATCTTGTTACTTCTAATATATAAACAAGGGAAACGCTCTCGGCGGTCTCGCCTGCATAACGCAATTCAATATGATAAACCAGAACGTCAATGACGTAGCGCTCATCCGCATCTCGCAACAACAAATATCCTAAATTTTATGTGGTACACTTTTGAACTGGTCAAAAAATAAAAATTTGATGCCCTGGAAGGGACATACATGTAATTTCATTTCATTTGCATAAAGTACCATAAATAATCAATGGAGCAAAATCTCACAATTCTGTGTAGAAGTTTAGTGTTCCAAATTTAGCTCTACCAGATAAGACAAACCAAATCAAAATCGGTCAAGAAATGAGGGAGAAGAAGCAATTTTTGTTATTTTTGGAATAAATTTGCATAAATTACCATTATTAATTAATGGAGAACAATTTCAAAATTTGGTGTAGAAGTTTAGTGTACCAAAGTTAGCTCTACCCAGGGACGTGATAGAGAAGGACCTGAATCAAGCCGTTCTCCTTTGACCCCATGCTCCAAGCCGCCGGAAAGTTATGCGCTAATCTGCAGCTGTTGACCAGGTGGTGAGATAAAAGAGCGCATGAAATTTTAGGATTTAGAATTCCTACATCAGAAAATGGTATCACAGCAACTGTTCGCTGTCCCTTCCAATGATTTCTCATCCATTGTTGAATGTATAAAGAGTAGAACAAGCGAACACAAACTTGTGTAATTTCATTCTTTTTTAAACTTGAAAAATACAAAAAACACGCAAAAACACGCATTAGCAAACTTAATGTTATTGAAGATTGTAAATCATGGATCAAATAACGGGACATTAAAGCATGCACAAATTAGCGCATCATCCTAAAATATTGAGTTTTTGACAGGATGTAATTTTTCTTTTACCAACTCTGGCACACAATTTAAAGGCAGGACGGAGTTCTAAATTTGAAAATTTGTTTGATGCACTATTCCCAATAAAATTCCCATATAAAGTTTTTAATTTACACTGTATATTTTGCCGGTAATTTAATATTTTGTAATAAATGTAAAACTGGTGCCTGGCTTCCGAAATTCCCCGCAGTGGAAGCGCGGTTCGGAGCATGGAACTTCAAAGCCAAGTGGAATGTTACACATCCCATTGTTACGCTTTAGAACTCAAGAATGCGTTTGAATAAATTACAAGAGTTTCGCCTCCTGTTCTTTCACCTCCCTGCTCTACCAGATAAAGCAAACCAAATCCAAATCGGTCGAGAAATGAAGGAGAAGAAGCATTTTTTGTGATTTCGAATAAATTTGCATAAATTAGCATAGATAATGAATTTCACGATTCTGTGTAGAATTTTTAAACCCCCCTCCTAGCCCTATCATATGAAACAATCAAAATCAAAATCGGTTGAAAAATAACGAAGAAGAAGCATTTTGAAAATCTTGATGTTGATGCCACAACAAAGTCCAAGTTTGTTGACCTTAAATGACATTTGACCTTAACTTAGTGACCTGAAATTCTCCTCACATGATTAGGGAGACTTGGTAACCCTATAGTCCAAGTTTCATTGACTAAGAACTTATACTTTCAAAATTATATCAAAAATTCAAAAACTTAACCTTAGGTTAAGTTTTCGATGATGATGCTACAACATAGTCCAAGTCTGTTGACCTGAAATGACCTTGACTTTGTGATCTGAAATTCTACTCACATAATTGGGGATACTTGATTACCCTATAGTCAAAGTTTCATTGACTAAGAACCTATACTTTAAAAATTATATCAAAAATTCAAAAACTTAACCTTAGGTTAAGTTTTTGATGTTGACGCCGTCGCCGTCGCCGCCGCCGCCGCCGCCACCGCCGCCGTCACCGGAAAAGCGGCGCCTATGTCTCGCTTTTTGCTACGCAGGCGAGACCAGGCGAGACAAAAAGACTACAATTAGATTTCACCATCTCTTGCATTCTCCCTTGTTCTCTGCAATTCCCCTCCGGCTCACTTAATTTTCATCTCCCCCCCCCCCCCACTCTCTACTGATCTATATATGACCTTCTCTTTATTTGTTTTGGAATAAATAATCACACCCTCTACAATTGTTATGAAATTCTGTAAAGAAACATTTGTGTATTACAAAATAATCCAACATTTTAGAAGGCATATACAGCCAATTTACACCTGTAATCTCTCTCTCGATAATAAATCCAGATCTCGAATCAACACTGTCTCCTTCTTATCTAAAGTGCGGGGGTCATGTCGATCAATCAACACCAAAGTTTTAAACACGTGTATATTTGACATTGTTACGCGCCTCTGTTCTGAGAGCGCCGCAAGTGGCGGGAATGTCATAATAAATCTGTCATTATTTGACTAACCCCCCCCCCCCCCTTTGGTATTTTTGTGTGTGTAAACCCCCCTTAAATAAACCTAAAACCCCCCCCCCCCCCCTTTTTTTTTTTTTTTTTTTTTTTTTTTAATTATAAAAAAAAAAAAAAAAAAAAAATCTGCCCACGGCTAACCTAAAAAAGGTGACCTCACCCCCCTCCCCAACGAAGAAAAATGTCAAATTTTCAAATTTTGAGACCAATTTTGAGACCCCCCCACTGAGCGACTTTTCGGCCGGCGCAATTTTCAAATTTTCGGGAGCAAAATAGTTTGGGCCCGATTTTTAACCCCCCCCCCCCCCCCTTGGAAAAATCCTGCGTACGCCCCTGCGCACATGTCATGTTTTTGTCCACGTGTATATTTGACATTGTTACGCGCCTCTGTTCTGAGAGCGCCGCAAGTGGCGGGAATGTCATAATAAATCTGTCATTATTTGACTAACCCCCCCCCCCGATTCCTCCAAGAAGTTTAAAAATAAGATGGGAATTACCACACAAATATCTACTCTCGCTTTTTATCTAAATGTGTCATTTCATTAGTCCTCCGATCTTTCAACACCTACGATCTCTTGCATCCTCTTTCTTCCTCTTTCTTCTTCTTATTTTGGTCATTCAGTTTCATCCGCATTTTCATGCAAAATATTTTCTTCATTCTTTCTCAATCTTTCTTCTACTCTTTTTACCATCTTTAATGAGGCATCATGTCAATCAACACCAACGTTTTTAAAAACACCGCGTATATTTGACACTGTAACGCGCCTTTGTTCTGAGAGCGCCGACTCAGAACATATTTGTGGCGGTCTGGCGGGAATGTCATAATAAATCTGTCTTCATTCTTTCTCAATCTTTCTTCTACTCTTTTCACCATCTTTAATAAGCTGAAGAAAAGAAAGAAAATCAATTACAATATCACCGACGCTTGAGAAATAAATAGTGAGAGAAAGAGAGCTACAAGCGAAAACAATTAAATATCGCTGATGTTACCGGTTAGCCGTCGGAAAGAAATAAAAGTAAGTCCATTATCACCTGCGCTCGAGAAATGCAAAGAGCGACCGATCGCGGGAGAGACAGAAGCGAAACCAATTAAATATCTGTTGATTTCTATCAATTCTTATGGTTCATTCTATATCGAAACTATTCCGGCACGCAATACCAAGAAGGTAGTCGCTGCCGATCGATATCGCCTTTGTTCGGATGGCCTATTCATGGAGCATTCCAGAATGTACCCAGAATGCGCCAATTAAGTCGTTAATTACCGCATTCTAGGTACATTCTAGGTACATTCTGGAATGTGGATTAACGAACAATAGATTCTGAATAGGACATTCTACATGCATTCTACATGCATTCCGAATGCCAGTTGAATAAATCTGTGGCGCCTTAACTATTGTCAGGCTAAATGTATAATCTATTGCCTCACTCTAAACCTCGCGCATGGTTTTATTTTGATGACAAATGCAGCGATACAAAAATAAAGGAATCTGACGCTTGTAAACAAAATAAGACGCCATTGTATATTCAGCTGCCCACACCAGGGTATGTTCGGCGTTTCAAGAGGGAACAAATGCCGTCCTTAATATCATTCCGGGGGGTTTTCAATTTGAAAGTCTGGTTTCTTTGATTGTTAATTAACCCCTATCCTGAGTATTTACAAGCAAACAATTTTAGTTATCAGAATCGGGTCATACCCCCTTTTGAATGGTTTGACATGCCATTACATTTATATACACTAAACTCATTATAATTTGAGAAATAATAGCTTTGCAATTATGTTCATTCTCTATGGAATGTTGTCTGCTTGGGCAGTGTTGGTCCATATAGTGACGTCATTAAAACATTGTTATTTTTCCGGCGAATCTCTCGTATATCCCAGCTGCTATGGAGGTGGTTGTATTTGTATTTTTATAAATCACCCGATATGTAGTTGACCTAAAACTTGTATGATGGCCATCTGTTAGCTTACCAGTTTCTAGTGATACATTAGTTGACATATTTGTGATCTTCTTTGAATTTCACCTTTAATAACTGTCAGGGTCTGCAATTTCTGACTTATGTCAAACATCAATATATCTGACAAAGCTCGACAATGTGGCATGGCAGATAGAGAGCCACATCTAGCATTACATGACCCTTGACACTGCTCAGAGAAATTAGCCTCACTACCACATATTTTACATAACACAAACAGAACTCTGAACTCCTATACTTTGTATTATAAGAACTGGCCTGTATTTATCAGTTTTTATGCAAGAACAATCTGAGAATTAGGTAAGAAATACTACAATCATGACGACATATAGGTTTTTCCCCAAGCAATGTCTATCAAGTTTCCTCAGCAGATCAGACTTGAGCGTAATCAAAGAGTGGGAAAAGAGCTTGGAAGGGACGGCTCTCCCACAGCAGTTCACTGTTCCCCCTGGCACTAAAGCTCCTCAGCAGATCAGACTTGAGCGTAATCATAGAGTGGGAAAAGAGCTTGGAAGGGACGGCTCTCCCACAGCAGTTCACTGTTCCCCCTGGCACTAAAGCTCCTCAGCAGATCAGACTTGAGCGTAATCAAAGAGTGGGAAAAGAGCTTGGAAGGGACGGCTCTCCCACAGCAGTTCACTGTTCCCCCTGGCACTAAAGCTCCTCAGCAGATCAGACTTGAGCGTAATCAAAGAGTGGGAAAAGAGCTTGGAAGGGACGGCTCTCCCACAGCAGTTCACTGTTCCCCCTGGCACTAAAGCTCCTCAGCAGATCAGACTTGAGCGTAATCAAAGAGTGGGAAAAGAGCTTGGAAGGGACGGCTCTCCCACAGCAGTTCACTGTTCCCCCTGGCACTAAAGCTCCTCAGCAGATCAGACTTGAGCGTAATCAAAAAGTGGGAAAAGAGCTTGGAAGGGACGGTTCGCCCACAGCAGTTCACTGTTCCCCCTGGCACTCAAGCTGCGGCTGGCTAACACTCAATAGACTGCGAACTGGGGTAGGAAGATTCAACGCTAATATGTACCGTTGAGGACTTCGGGAATCACCAGCATGCATTTGTGGTGCAGAAGGCAGACCATGTCATCTACAACTGCCTTATTCTCAAACCTCCTGATGGGATGACTGATCTGTCAAGCCCAAATGAAGCACAAGTCAACTGGCTTACCCAGCTTCAAGATATAACCTGATATGTGATATTGCTACCTCATACAAAAGAAGAAGATCAAGTTTCCACAAAGTTTGGGGGATTTCACAGGACTAGAAATTCATCTTCAGTGTGAGAGTCGACCTCATTATGGATTCTATAAAAAATCTTCATACATTTATATAAAGAAAATGTATTGATGTACAAGTGTATTCTACTTACAATGTACACAGTTACACACACATTTTTTGACAGGTTCACATTAGTTTGATCTCTATAAGAGGGGACACTTTATTTTTGTTATACTAGTTTTGAAAAGTAAATATAGACCTTTTAGTTTTCCCGTTTTCCTTTTAACCAATTGAAGTAACTTTGACTGATTTTGAGCCCTTGGCATTTTCATGAAATAAAAATGAATCTACACTTTTCTAATATTTTAGCAAAACAATTTGCACATACTGTAGTTAATAAATAATAACAGGCAGAGGACATGTATAAAAATGGTTAATACATTAAAAATTATATGTCTTTTTAAAAGTGTTACACAATAAAAATGGTAATTTTATATTTGGTATTTCAGTTTGCTTAATATTGCTTGAAAGAAGATAATTCAAGTCATACAATATAGATCAAGTACCACAAATGTTGGGTAGGAAACATTTAGAAAATACATATTAAAAGAGGGTTTTCAACACATAATGACGGACTTGGAAGTGTTGTGAAGTTAATGGCCATCCAACCCTTTGTAATGACTTAATTTTTATTAGTTAGAAAAATAAGAAACAAAATGTGTGTTGTAAGAAATGGAAAAGGTGTCCACCACTACATCACAAAGACATTACAGATTTAGCCAATTTGATGAGCCCATACCTATAGTGATTACAATTTTCTCACCTTCTGATTTTTTCTGCTTTCCTCTAGAGTAGTTTGCTATCAAGGTTGGATTTCCCTTGAAGTAACAACCAGGCATGCCCAAATGTACATGTACATGTACAATATATATATATTTGTTATTTGCATACAGTGTATGTACATATTAGTTAATATTATACAACTCACTCCCAGATCCTAATCAAATGATTGGTCATGCGCGATCAAGTGTGATTCATTTATTGAGCCTATTGCACGTTTTTTCATGAAACGGCGTGCAATAATTTCCAGTCCTATTGCACGCTTTTTCAGTGCGCGGTAGTGCGCGGTAGTGCGCGTAGTGGTTAGAGCGCTTAATAATGCGTGTGCATAGGCCTATTCTTGTGCAGCACTATACGTAAATGGGGATAGCGATAAGTACGCTTACTATGTGCGCACTAAATTAAGCCTTATAAAACTTGAGATTTATTTGTCAGCCTAGCCATACTGTCACAAAACAATCTTGAATAAATTCTTTTTACATCAAATAAGGATCGAGGACCCCGTTTACAGTGAGAAAAGAGCCAGGGCCTGGCCAGGCCTTCTCGGCCCCGCAATTTTGTGCGTTTACAGTGCTAGGCCAGGCTGCGGCCTAAATTGTAACCTTTCAATATTTTGTCAGAGTGGCGCTCTGCATGTTAACAAACGATTGGGGGGCCCGCCGGGGGTCACAGTGCAGATCCGGTCGCGCGCGATTTGCAGTGAATCTTTTCCCCAATTTCCTATACACGGCAAACTTTCACTTCCGGGGTAACAGTTGGGCCGCGGCCTGGCCCTGAGTGCGTTAACAGTGAGAAAAGGCCGAGACTACATGTACCTCCAAAGCTGGGCCAAATGCGCGGCCAGTTTGGCCTCGCATTTGGCCTTTTTGCGCGTTTACAGTGCTAGGTCAGGCCTTTTGCTCACTGTAACAGGGGTCTAGGAGTTTCGTTGTATAAAACAAATGATGCATGTTTTCATTCGTTCATTATACGATCTATCGGCTCTCGTTGATGCTGTGTATCTAACGGCTGAGTACAATAGATACATACAGCCTAACGGCTTCGTGCAATACATGTAGATACACACAGCCTCAACTCGAGTGCGGATAGATCGTATAATGAACTCATGCGCATGCATCATTTAACACCGTTAACTTAAGTAATTTCCGTTTCGGTTTAATAAAATTTTGAGTGGACTATTGGGCTATTATTATTATTATTATTAATACCACGAAAGAGACCAAAAAACTAAATTATTGTATGACTCAAGAGATATTTTCCTTGCGCTAGCAACTCAAAGTGTGTCAAGAAATGAGACGGAAATACTATTTGACTACAATGTACATGTACCTTTGACAAGTTACTACAGAGTAGGAACGTTGTAGAATTGAGCCGGAACATGTATGTAGTTGGGAGGTGTTTATAAGCTATGCATATGTGATCGGTACATTGAGCTGCTCTGCTGCCTTCTACTGCCAACAATTAATCATGGATCAAATCATACAAATTTTACTTTTGAACACTGTTCATTTCACTAGTAATTTGTTTGCATTTCATTACTTGCGTGGCTTTGTGGGGGATACAGTTAACTAAATTATTCATACCCTTACCAAACTTTACAATTTTTCCCAATTTATGTTTCTTGAGAATGTGACATATCAAAGCTTATATCGAAAAAGTATTCAACAAAGGCCTCAATTCAACCAGTCCACCTTTCATTCTTTAGTTACCATTAACACAAATATCATAAAATTTCATAATGGGTATGAATAATTTAGTTGTTAACTGTCACTGTTTATCCAAGTAAATTATTCTTTCCAGTAATTTGGTCTTGATATCCTCCTATTTGTGTAATTTTTTTATAGTTTTAAAAAATATTCTGGGAGTAGCACGTACAGTATTTTCAGACTTAAAGTACTCAACCCAACTTTACTGCATAATCAGAAACTTTCACTAATTTCCCAAAATTGCCATTTTCCTGGCATGGAAATTTAGAAGACCTGGGCCAATCATTAAAAAATATTTAAAAATTCTTTTATACAAAGTTTGATTTCATAAAACCCATTGCCTACATGATGATGTTTTTCTACAAATAGAACATGTGTGTACATGTACGTATGTAACTTTTTTGTTTTTAGGTGATCAGCAGCAAATCTGCAGATCACCTCTTGATTTCATCAGAATCTTTATTATTTCTTCTTGTACGTTTTATGTTACCAGTTTTTCTTAAAAACCAAGGTCCAATCACCATCAGATTTTCATTATTAATTCTCAATGTTCAGGAATAGATAGCAAGTCCTTTACAACTGTGATCACACTACCGTGTCTAGGCCCCATCCTGTAAAACATCATTATCAATCATATCTTCATAACTAGCTAACCCTGTAAGATGGGGCTGTGATCGAGTCGGAATGACTATGAAGAGAAAAAAAGGGCACTCGCAGGTTTTACCTCTTCTCCTTAGACATCAAGTTCAAAGTCATTAAAAGGCCTTTTATATTAACAAACATGGGTCTACAACAACTCCAAATGATTAACCAGATTTGGTACACGTGAACTTCAGGCAAGGCTCAACATGGAGGCTCATCACTATCCCAGCGCACGCATCATGTGCGCATACGCATGCCTCAAATTAAAACAAATTATCTAAATTACTTCCTCATCAATTAGTCTGTTTCAGGCCATTTTGCATTTGAATATTTTTACGCACAGACGCATGCGCGCCCGCAAGTTTGTTATTGCCACAGCTCATGTATGGAATGTGTAAAAATTCCCTATTTTTGCATGGATCAGAGTTCTGATACTTCCCTTTCCAACTTTCCCAAATTTCAGTCCATTCTCAAACTCAAATTACCGGTACGTATGTGTGCATTAAAGATACAAATCTGCGTGCCCCAAATTTTGCAGAAAATATAAAAATAGCCAAAAATATGCTAATGTTTAATTCATTATAGCTCTTGAAATTTAATGAGTCCATCAACTTCATTAATTGGCCCTTCAAAGTCAGAATTCAAGATTTCAATCAATACATTGTATTTGACTATATTTGTTGATGATGTTTATCAGACCATATCGCCGTTTTTCATGGCCAATTTTTTCTCCCAAATTCTGCTACGTTGTAGTTGGTTTCAAAAGTAAGTTTACAAATTTCTTTCCATTTTAGTAGAGTACATTGATGCAAATTGAAGACAATGGAGGTACGTAGAGCTTGCCGATCGCGCACTAGTAGTGCTGCAGCTAAGCAACACGCGTAGGCTGGCATATTGCGCGATGCAGCTGTTAAGCAAAATTAACAACTCAGCCTGTATGTCTTTTTGGACAAAAATTGGATGAATATTACCTAGATTTGGGGGGGGGGGGGCTGTATCTTTTGATAGAAACATTGGTGAGTCTTCAAATTTAAAATGTGTTCTCATGAGTAGTTGATTTTTCAATTATCCAACCGTAATGGTGAAAAATGAACCAAAATTGAAAATTTGTTCAGACACCCTCCTATAAGTCTAAGCTAGTATGGGGTCCATCTCATTTATGGTTAGACTTCATGCATTGTAGGAGTGCAGTTTTTTTGGGGTGAGGTGATCATTTTTAGAATATGAGAATCATGGATCAAATATCACAATTCCTAATAAATACAAAAATCTCCACGAATGTATGATGGGATGACCAAAGTTCGCTGAGATTTTTTTTAAATATTAGGAAATGTGATATTCAAGGTTCTATCCATGATCATTCATATTCTACCAAAAAATTATTTAGACTAGTCTCTAGTTTAATTATTACCGGTACTAAATGGACGGCAAAGTTTTTTACCACAACTTGGTGCAAGAAAAAAATTATAGTCAAAGATTTCTGGAGATATCGCGATCTCAAAATTTGGGGTTGGATCGTCACGCGCTGCAAGCCTGCAACTGACAAAAAGTCATTAAAAAAATGAGACCTTCATTCGATGTGATCCATCAAATGTAAGATAATTTAAAATTTGCCAGGCAAATTATCACCCAATAAGTAGGTATCGCTTTTTACTTACAATTTTGATGACATTCTCTCTTGATTAAGATTCCTGTCACTTTTGTGTCAGTAATGGACGCAAAAGACAGCAAAATTTGCTGATCCTTCGTCAATATTTTCATAATTCCACACCCATGGCCAATGCCAGAAAATTTTTTGTCACCAAGTCATTTTAGATTCCTCTTTCCATTGGTGGTATCAGATTTTTTGAAATCTTACCGATTTGTTTAGGTAGCGATCTAATCTGCTAAGGAGTAACTGGTTACGCGCAAACTATGGAGTATGGTCACACCACGTACCACCATGCAGCTGTACTCCAGTACTGTAGATCTAGGCCTAACACAGAAGTCTATGATAGTACCAGTATGACTATGATTAGACAGAAATAACCATCTGGTATGGGTCATTCTTTAATAAAACTGACATTTGTCGACATTCCCCATACACAGACGGTAACCCGTACGCCTCGGACAACAGGGGGGGGGGGGGGGGGAGGTTGAGCTGATTAGCAAACGGTTATTCCCCCGATTTTCTTTACTTACCGGTAGATTGAAGAAAAATATGTATACAAATATGGAAAGTGGTTTTTGGAGCTAGGAAGCAAACAACATTTAAATTGCTGTTTTGACCAAGATATTTTTAGAATTCCGTGATGACAAACTTTGGAAATAGTAGGGTGTCTGATCGCGCACCCGATGTTGTGTGCTAAAATTCTTCCCATGGAGATTGCACGCATCCCTATGCAGTCTACGTGCATTGCGAGATTCAAACCTTTATCTTTTGTGATCCTGAAAGTGATACTCAATAAATGAGGTGTCATATGAAAGAGCAGGTGAATTCCAATATTTCCAAAGGGGGGTCATCTTTCTAAAAATATCTTGGTCAAAACAGCAATTTAAACATTGTGTCCTGGCTAACTCTGAGGTTTGTCACTTTTGAGATATGACGCCCCGATCGATAAGTAGTCCCAGTCCTAAGGAATATATCTATGCGCTTATTTTTTCACTAGCCCCCAGGGATCACAACTTATTACAGTTTGAAAATACCCTTCTCCACATTTTTCAGATCAGCTAATTAGGGAGGCATGAGCTCCGCTCAGTCCAAACTATGGTTACATCGCGTAACATCTGCGCGTATAGTGAATGAAAGTATGGATACCTGTTCGCACAATAAACCCGGAAGTGAATACACGTTATAGTCAATGGCAATATCGCGTAGACAACTTGCACGTTGTCTCCTCGATATTAGGGGCTTTTAGATTTGCGTGGACTGATACGTGTGACGTCCATTCAAGACAGTGCATTAAAAGGACGTCGATCGTAGCAATCCCAATTGTTTTCGTGCGACTTTAAAAGTCCCTATTGCCATTGACTATAACGTGTATTCACTTCCGGCGGGTTATTGTGCGAACGGGTAGCCATACTAGTCGATGGCACATGTCGCGGAGACAGCGTGGCTCTAGCTGCAAGTTGTGCATGACATGCGTACGCTATGCATACGCTTGCATATCGCGCAAAACAGCTGCAGAGACGCCAAGTTCAAAGATCGGCAATGCGTGACATTTTCCTTTTTTTCGGCGCGCAAGCGCGCTTGCGAAGGTATAACACACGTATAAGGTATAGCATTTTTTCAAAATCTAGCGCGCACGCCATGCGTGAGAGCATTTCCAGACCCTTGATATGCGTGACACTTGGTAGCTCTGCAGCTGTTTGGCTAAATTTAGCAAAACAACATAACTCTGCGTGTACGTCTTTTTCGTTGATTCTTATTAAAATGCTATGAATATTCCAGCGTTTTGGAGGGGCTGTATCTTTTGATAAAAACATTTTGTGCTGCTTCCGTATAATGCAGCACATTTACGAGGTGCCAGTCAGAGGTCATCACCATTGTGTAGAGATCGTGAATTCACACGGTACACGTGAAAAGGTAGCTAAGCTGTATCGGTCTGGTAAGAAAATTGCTTTTATTTCGTGATTTTTACCTCTGATTATGATATTCTGGGTGTAATTACGATCACAATTCCCATACAATTTATCAAAGCCACTGTCCAATATTGGTCGGGTGCGGGAAAGTGTGATTTTGGACACATATGAGATGTTGTTTACATGCCTCTCCGTGCAGGGGTATGGGAGCCGGTTAAGGCTCTCTGGAATACAATATCATAAAAAAACATTTCCAGAGAGCCCTTAAAGGTAAAGACCAGTATTGGAAACGCCCCAATTTCAAAAAATGAAATGGAAGCTCTCATTACCAATCATGTGAAAGAATATGTTTTGACTAATACATGATGATAACAAATTTGCCGGGAAACCGCCTACTAATTCATATATTTGGTAAATTTGTTTCTCTCATGGTCTGGTGAGAGATATAGGGTAGTCCCATATACATCTTTCTGTGTATAGTGCTTTTAACTTTACGAAGAATGGGCCAAATTTCTTATCATTTTGATGATTCCAGAACCTTGCAGATGCTAGATGCTAGATGATCAACCTTTTCTGATCGATTCCACAACGTTTCTTTCACAATGCAATCGCATGACCATTACTGGTCTTTACCTTTAAGGCTAGCTTTATCGCGCAATTGTGTGAAAAAAGTGCGCAAATACGCTTCGCTCCTTGGCAACGAAGACACCACGCACAAATGGCGTGACCGAATTCTAATCGGCGCATCCAAATTCTGGGCAGAAAAATGCTCCGTCTTCTTTCGAAAATATTTTTCTTATCATCATTCTTTATTTTAGGTGACTAGACCCTAGTCTAGGTCTAGATCTAGTCTATAAAATCCTGTTAGAGGAATAATTTTCTTTTCTTTTGATGGGTAGATCTAGATTGCCAAATAAAAGAGGTAAGGTTTCAAAATACTAGTGATTTCCTCTACTCGCTCTAGATCTAGTCTTAAGTGACCGAATATTGGGCACTCTACACTAGGCGACTAGTAATAGTAGACAGTGATCTGCATTAATTAATTTCTATTCTAGGCCTAGAGCACTCCAGCAATTAGCTTAGAGAGTCAATGCTAATGCGTATTGACCTCTAGCACTGCATGCTTGCTGTGAGGCGGGTATTACTATTATTAGACCTAGATCTAGAGTAGTGGCTCCGGTGTGCAGCCGATCGGCGGGAACTGCCGATTCTATTTTTATGCAAATACTCACAGAATACTTCAATACCCTCAATATAGAGTCCATATTAAGCCTGAGTCATTACGGTTTTTGTGCTAAACGGATAACCGTTAAAAGTATACGGGCGGTTTCGTTTAACCGTTTAATAATAATCTGAAAAAGTGAAAATACAGTATTTGTAATAGTGCTGTAGCTCGGAACCCTGCTGGTCTTCAGACTGTCAGGCTGAGCATTCCGAGCCGGACTATGGTACAAATTGGGGCATCCTGATAAACAGAGACCAGTAATGAACAACATAAAACATGTCTTAATATTCCTCATCTGAATCTGATATCATGATTAACCTTGCAAACTTGCAAAGTTACTCTGTGAAGACAGCTTGATCTGTGACGTGTATATGCCTTTGCAATGCAATGTTTGCACGTGGTCAGGGAGAGAGCTCCCTGCATGTATCATTGCCATGTGAAATTATGTGGAAGTGTGTATCACACACACCTAAGACACACCCTGCAATGAGCTGATCCAAGTTAGTGACCAATCAGGAAGGTTCTCTAGCTATGTGGGTGGAATTTGATACCAGCATAAATTACAGGTTGGTGACCGCGCGTGCTTTCACTGTACCCAGTTCAGTGGGAGGTCAAGTAGCCACGCCCACATGTGTGCATGTGATAAGCATGCGCTCTCTATCTGTGTGTATGTACAGTGTATTTGGGCGCCGGAGGTTTGTGTGTACATGTGTGTGTGACTGAGAGAGCATGCATGGACCAGGCATGCAGGGACATGAGAGAGTGCAGTAATAAGAAAAGGTACATGAGCGATGAACACATTGCAGAGAGAAGGGAATAAAGAGGGTGAGAAAAGAGATAAGGGGGCTGGTTGTTTTATTGTTTACAAATTCATTCATGGAGATTACTGCTGCCAGAAAGCTGGCGTGCAGCGGTCAGGGTGTAACATTACACTGCGGTTTCTTTGATTATCTTTATCACCGGCTATTAGCACATTCCAAAATGTATAAAAATAACGGTTAAACGGAGCAAGAAATGCCAAACGGTTTTGATGAATGCGGTCGGATAACCGTCGGTTAAACGGATTGACTCAGGCCTAGTCCATATACTTACTTATTAAATAGAAGTCACAAATAACCTAACTGACCCACAGCGTGGTCAGCATTGACCACGTTTCGAAATGCTTTGAGTTCCCCGGTTTGCGGGCACGCGTACGTCACAAAGCTTTATGCGCTACGTCACGATCAAAGCATATACCAAATTACTACGGGTAACCCAAATTCTCATGTTTATCTGTTGCTACGGTAAATTTTTCAAGTTTTAAACAATTTCACCTTTTTACTGAATGGATCATCCCATACGGGGGTACGTACTACTAGAAACTATCGGGTCATAGCGGGTACACACATCAGCACACATACCATCATACACGATCCCGCATGTTATGCCGCAAACCAGAAAAACACGCAATTACGTGCCGGTTTGCGGTCACCCCATGCAACTGGGCATGCGGTGGCACAATCAAAATATCTGCGATAGGAGACAAACCACAGCCATCATACTTCCACAAAAACATCAAATTTCACCTCCAATCGGACAAATATCGGACAAATAGAGCTACAATATTGATCTAGTCATGCCTCGATCTCTTAACTTAAAAGTTAGCACCTGCTGGAATTTTCATCGCCGACTGGTGCCGTAGATTTCCGACATCGCTGACGGATACTCCGTACCGACAGGAGCATCTGCTACGGACGTTTTCGGCAGAGCAGAACTTACCGGGAATCCACGGTAGGTTTCAATGATTATTATCGAGTCATATTTATTTTATTTTGAAAACTGATACCCCTGGCCGCAAACCGGGCTATGCCGCAAACCGGAGACTCTACTCTATACCCATAGGGCCATACACAAATACACACACCACACAATATTGCATAGCCATAGGCCTTGTCAATCTAGACTGTAAACAATCATGTCGATGCAGCTGTAAGCAAAGTTTGATTATCCTATACTTTAGTGTGTTTTATAACCCTACCCTAACCCTAACCCTAACCCTGATGTGCACGTAGAGCTGTTAACTGAAGTTAGAAACCCAAAATAATAAAACACACTAAAGTTACAAGTAGACTAGATCTATAGCCTATAGGATTGCCCAAAGTTTGACTCTATAAACTGATAGACTTACAATTTGAATTTTTTTAATTATTCTTTTTATTTTAACATCAGTAGATCTAGATCTAGAGTCTAGATCTAACTTAAGTTTAACAAAATGTATTTTACTGCTATTTAGTTGTCATCAATTGTCACTAAAGTACCGATTTTGAGTGAAATCAGTTGAGTTTTGTACAGTGGTGTTTGAAATGTTGAGAATCAAAAGCACAGCTTTAGAGTAGCCTAGTAGACTAGTAGTAGGAGTAGTTTAGCCTAGGCCTAGAATCTACTAGATTATACATGTACGTGTCAAAACATACTAGACTTAGGCCTACAATTAATACTGTCGCCTCTAAATAGCATTAAACTAATTGAAATACATGTAGTTCAGAATAATGAGGGTTTTTTTACCTATAGACCCTAGGCTATCCAGGAAATATATCGAGCCGCAACGTAAGTCGAACTGAACTGCACACACAGAATCCGCTCGTTGAAACTGCACTGGCGACCAATGTAATACCCTGTAATGTTTGCATGCCCGAGACCAATAACGGAGGGAGGCTAGCCATCAAGAATGGGCATGTACTACCGGTACTTGTAGTGTCGTACAATCGAAAAGGAAAAAGAAAAATGTGCATGTTTCGGCTGACGAGAGATTAGATTTGGATTTTTATAAAACTATCTTTTGACATTTTAATTAAATAATGACCTAGATCTACACACCATTTTAAAGGTGATATCTTATTCTTTACTCTCATATATGTCACATGCCTAAACAACATGTCTGTGTCTTATAATCTTATATTCAAGTTATTATATCTTAGATTCAACGCGTAAAAACGCGTCATATGACGTACGAAAACCAAGGTTTGTCGACAAACCTCATTTGTGAATTCGGGCCATTGGGTTCTGTTGGTCCTATACTATTGGTTTCTATTAATATGTTGGCCCTATTGGTTTTATGGGTCTTATTGGTTTCTATTGGTCCTATTTATTGTTTTTTGTTGATATGTAATTGGTCCTATTGGTTTCTATTGGTCCTGTTAGTTTCTATTAATATATTGGTCCTATTGGTTTCTATGGGTCCTATTGGTTTCTAGTGGTTTCTGATGGTTTGAATGGTCTCTATAGGATTCAATTCTATGGGTCCAACAGAAAACCAATATATTCAAATAGAATTGTTGTAATAGTGTCTTTGGGATTTTCGACCTGGGAATTGTAGTTGATGTAAAAAAGAAAATAGGGACCTTTTGCGGGGGGGGGGGGGGGGTTAGCAGTGTAGAACAAAACTACAGGGGAGCCTTGGGCGTGAATTTCATTGCTAAAAAAGGACCTCTTTTTGGGGGGGGCCGGGGCAGCTGGCTCTAGCCACAAAGCCATGTCCATTTTACAAATTGAATTCAAGAGCCTCTTATTGCCAGGTTTACGAAGTTTTTGTACATTTGCGATTATAATTTCCTCGGTTTATTCACTCATTTTCTACTGTCCCGTTCGCGTCTTATTTTTCGTACCACGGCGAGCCCAGATTCCAGTATGAACTCACTTTCATACATAACAAGCTACGTAAGCTTGCAAAGAGGTCACAAGCAATTAGACTTTGATTATTTATTGCTTTGCCTCACTATTTATAAAGGTAAAAAAACTAAATAAACTGAGATTTGAATCCTCACGGCAACTCCAAGGTTCATTAGTAACACGCTGTCTTTACCGATTGAGCTAAAAATGAGTTGATGAAAGATTGATTTGTATAATTACTATCACCCTATTGACCACCCTAACGGATACCACGTGCGCATGCGCTGGTTTCCTTCGGGAGTGCGCATGCGCAGGTTTCCCTCGCGAGCACAATCTGGGCTCGCCGTGGTACGAAAAAATAAGACGCGTCCCGTTCTATCTTTTTTCAGTCTGTAAACAACTTTGCAACATCAAAAAAATAATGAACAGGGTTTTACTTCTCCTATAAATACAATAAAAGCGCCTCAATCTTAGACGAGGTGATACAAAGGGCCTTTAACATTTAATTTTATTGAAAGCATTCCCCCACCTCGCCTGTATACCCGAGCATTATCATATAGTGCTCGACAATAAAGAACCACAGTCTTGGTTAAAGAGGTCCATTATTTGTTTGTTTATTTAGTTATTTGTTTTAATTGACAGTGTACTATTAGATATCAGGTGTATATTGGATGCTCCGTTTCAAATACAGTCAAGACTGCCGAGCAATAAATTATCTCCTGCTTCTTGTCCTAAAACCATATCTTACTGGTTTTTAAAACGGTATCATTTGAATTTCATTTCCCAGCATTATTTTGAACTGTCCCGAAATTGTTTCCTTTCCTAAAGTGAGACTACAGCCCCAGTCTATTCTTCTCCTATGGGGGGGGGGGCAGGGGGGCAGTTGCCCCCCCCCTCCCCCAGTCAACCCCCCCCAAAAAGCCCCCCCCCCCTCCAAAAAAAAAAAAAAAAAAAAAACAGTAAAGGAGTAAACATGGTTGGTATTTTTAATCCAAAAGAACGTAACAATAATAAAAACCTGAATTAAATCACATATACAATTCCATTTAAAGAAAAAGGAATGTTCACAGGAATTAAATTTCATATACATTGCGCACGCCCCCTATACGGTATTTTAAAAAGAGGTCTCTATAATAGCGATACGTGCATATCGTGGACATATTGTGCGAGAATGGGAAAGCGTGTCCGTTTTTATGTTGTAGGGGTGAGAAGACATGAGCCCCTGAACGCTGGCGTACTGATGGGGGGGGGGGGGTAATGTATTTATTATTGGAAACAAATGATTTAGAAATTTTGATGTTGTGACATGAATTTCCGGCATTTTTTCTCCATTTTTTTTGTAAGTCATAACTTTTTATGCGTTTGTTGAAAAATAAGAAATTGCCACATTACAGTCAGGCGAAATACGCTTATTTAGAAGCCTTATGTCATGGTCTGCAAAGTGGCTGGGCTCGAGCCCCCCCCCCCCCCTCCTTTTTTAAAAAGTATGTTAAAGAGAAAAAGAAAGAAAGACGGAGAAAAAAAATAAGTGACCTGCCAATGTCACAAATAAGGTATACAAAATGCTCATCTGACGGTAATTAAATGCTTAAAACCCCAGAGCTTACGGAGGCTCCACCCCCGGACCCCACCAAGGGACCTAAGGCGGGCCCCTGGATGCTCATCAGACCGTAATTAAATACCTAAAACCCCCGAGCTTCCAGGGGCTCTGCCCCCTGGACCCCACCAAGGGACCTAAGGCGGGCCCCTGGATGCTCATCTGACCGTAATTAAATACCTAAAACCCCTGAGCTTCCGGAAGCTCTGCCCCCTGGAACCCCACCAAGGGCCCTAAGGCGGGCCCCTGGATGCTCATCTGACCGTTATTAAATACCTCAAACCCCTGAGCTTCCGGGGCTTTGCCCCCTGGACCCCACCAAGGGCCCTAAGGCGGCCCCCTGGATGTTTATCTGACCTTAATTAAATACCTAAAACCTAATACTGCCGCTTATTTAGAAGCCTTTATGTCATGGTCTGCAAAGTGGCTGGGCTCGAGCCCCCCCCCCCTCCTTTTAAAAAGTATGTTAAAGAGAAAAAGAAAGAAAGACGGAGAAAAAAAATAAGTGACCTGCCAATGTCACAAATAAGGTATACAAAATGCTCATCTGACGGTAATTAAATGCTTAAAACCCCAGAGCTTACGGAGGCTCCACCCCCGGACCCCACCAAGGGACCTAAGGCGGGCCCCTGGATGCTCATCAGACCGTAATTAAATACCTAAAACCCCCGAGCTTCCAGGGGCTCTGCCCCCTGGACCCCACCAAGGGACCTAAGGCGGGCCCCTGGATGCTCATCTGACCGTAATTAAATACCTAAAACCCCTGAGCTTCCGGAAGCTCTGCCCCCTGGAACCCCACCAAGGGCCCTAAGGCGGGCCCCTGGATGCTCATCTGACCGTTATTAAATACCTCAAACCCCTGAGCTTCCGGGGCTTTGCCCCCTGGACCCCACCAAGGGCCCTAAGGCGGCCCCCTGGATGTTTATCTGACCTTAATTAAATACCTAAAACCCCTGAGCTTCCAGGGGCTCTGCCCCCTGGACACCACCAAGGGCCCTAAGGCGGGCCCCTGGGTGCTCATCTGACCGTAATTAAATACCTAAAACCCATGAGCTTCCGGGGGCTCTGCCCCCTGGACCCCACCAAGGGCCCTAAGGTGGGCCCCTGGATGCTCATCTGACCGTTTTTAAATACCTAAAACCCCTGAGCTTCCGGGGGCTCTGCCCCCTGGACCCCACCAAGGGCCCTAAGGCGGGCCCCTGGATGCTCATCTGACCGTAATTAAATACCTAAAACCCCTGAGCTTCCGGGGGCTCTCCCCCCCCCCCCCCTCCCCTTGGAACACGTCAATTGCCTTACAGAGGGCCCCTGGATGCTCATCTAACCGTAATTTAATACCTAAAACCCCTGAGCTTCCGGGGGCTCTGCCCCCTGGACCCCACCAAGGGCCCTAAGACGGCCCCTGGATGCTCATCTGACCGTAGTTAAATATTAAAACCTCTGAGCTTCTGGGGGCTCTCCCCCCTCCCCTTGGAACACGTCAATTGCCTTACAGAGGGCCCCTGGATGCTCATCTAACCGTAATTTAATACCTAAAACCCCTGAGCTTCCGGGGGCTCAGCCCCTTGACCCCCTGCCGAGGTTCATGCCCTGGACCCCACGCCAATTTACGCTCTACCTGATCGATAATACTCCACTTTGAAAAACGTTCCGCGGGACCTGCATGTAACGTGTAAGACTGGTGGTGATGCAGATTTTTCATCTGCCCCCCCCCCCTTCCGAATCTTTTTTCTCATTACGTCACTGCCCCTGGAAAGTGAGCCCCCTGGAATGTTTGCCCCCCCCCCCCAATCCCAAACTGCTTCCGGCGCGCCTGCCTATGGGATATTGAAAGTGCCCAGACGAGGAGAAAGAACCTCGTCAGTACCTTTAGGAACAATACATCCTGGACATATTGTGCGAGAATGGGAAAGCGTGTCCGTTTTTATGTTGTAGGGGTGAGAAGACATGAGCCCCTGAACGCTGGCGTACTGATGGGGGGGGGGGGGTAATGTATTACTTATTGGAAACAAATTATTTAGAAATTTTGATGTTGTGACATGAATTTCCGGCATTTTTTCTCCATTTTTTTTGTAAGTTATACCTTTTTATGCGTTTGTTGAAAAATAAGAAATTCCCACATTACAGTCAGGCGAAATACGCTTATTTAGAAGCCTTTATGTCATGGTCTGCAAAGTGGCTGGGCTCGAGCCCCCCCCCCCCCCTCCTTTTTTAAAAAGTATGTTAAAGAGAAAAATAAAGAAATACGGAGAAAAATATAAGTGACCTGCCAATGTCACAAATAAGGTATACAAAATGCTCATCTGACGGTAATTAAATGCTTAAAACCCCAGAGCTTACGGAGGCTCCACCCCCGGACCCCACCAAGGGACCTAAGGCGGGCCCCTGGATGCTCATCTGACCGTAATTAAATACCTAAAACCCCGAGCTTCCAGGGGCTCTGCCCCCTGGACCCCACCAAGGGACCTAAGGCGGGCCCCTGGATGCTCATCTGACCGTAATTAAATACCTAAAACCCCTGAGCTTCCGGAAGCTCTGCCCCCTGGAACCCCACCAAGGGCCCTAAGGCGGGCCCCTGGATGCTCATCTGACCGTTATTAAATACCTCAAACCCCTGAGCTTCCGGGGCTTTGCCCCCTGGACCCCACCAAGGGCCCTAAGGCGGCCCCCTGGATGTTTATCTGACCTTAATTAAATACCTAAAACCCCTGAGCTTCCAGGGGCTCTGCCCCCTGGACACCACCAAGGGCCCTAAGGCGGGCCCCTGGGTGCTCATCTGACCGTAATTAAATACCTAAAACCCATGAGCTTCCGGGGGCTCTGCCCCCTGGACCCCACCAAGGGCCCTAAGGTGGGCCCCTGGATGCTCATCTGACCGTTTTTAAATACCTAAAACCCCTGAGCCTCCGGGGGCCCTGCCCCCTGGACCCCACCAAGGGCCCTAAGGCGGGCCCCTGGATGCTCATCTGACCGTAATTAAATACCTAAAACCCCTGAGCTTCCGGGGGCTCTGCCCTCTGGACCACACCAAGGGCCCTAAGACGGCCCCTGGATGCTCATCTGACCGTAGTTAAATATTAAAACCTCTGAGCTTCTGGGGGCTCTCCCCCCTCCCCTTGGAACACGTCAATTGCCTTACAGAGGGCCCCTGGATGCTCATCTAACCGTAATTTAATACCTAAAACCCCTGAGCTTCCGGGGGCTCAGCCCCTTGACCCCCTGCCGAGGTTCATGCCCTGGACCCCACGCCAATTTACGCTCTACCTGATCGATAATACTCCACTTTGAAAAACGTTCCGCGGGACCTGCATGTAACGTGTAAGACTGATGGTGATGCAGATTTTTCATCTGCCCCCCCCTTCCGAATCTTTTTTCTCATTACGTCACTGCCCCTGGAAAGTGAGCCCCCTGGAATGTTTGCCCCCCCCCCCCCCCCAATCCCAAACTGCTTCCGGCGCGCCTGCCTATGGGGATATTGAAAGTGCCCAGACGAGGAGAAAGAACCTCGTCAGTACCTTTAGGAACAATACATCCAAATAATGCGGTCATTGTGGCAATGTCAGAAATGCTATAATTACTACCTCTTTGGTAATACTCGCAATTGACAAAACTAATCGCTCGATGAATAAAGGGAGGGTCGTTTTTTTTTGTAATCATTAATTGATGCCATGTCAGAAAGATCAGAGCCGAGTAGATTGTTACGTAACAAGTGCAGGTGCAACGGCTATCGAAAACAGAATCGAATAGCAAAGCTTCCCTATTCATTGGTGCCCTGTTATAGAATTCGTAGCATATACTGAATTGAATAGATCCGTGTTCTATTCATTATGCTATGTCAGGGTAGCGCATATTTCTTTTACACAACTGCATGTTTAGCCATTTTCGCGAAAAAGTTCCAAGAAGTGCTCTGGTGAAAGAGTCTAAGTCGTCAGCGCACTATGTACAAGCACGTACACCCAGGGAAGGGAAAAACAAGGATAGTGGAGAGGATATGGAGAAGGAAAAACAAGGAAATACATAAGGAAAGAGAAGAGGATAAGTCAAAGGCAGAACATAGAAATACATAGTTGAAGAGCTAAGAGGATCATAGGCTAAGGAAAAACAGGGAAATACATAAAGAAGGAGAAAGGAAATCTATCAGATTTAAACAAAGGAATAGATGACGAAAGAGAAAAGGATAGATGGAAGGAGAAACAAAGAAATACATAAAACAAAAGAGACTAGGTTAGAATGAAGGAGAACAAAAGAATTACATAATAACGAAGGAGAACTGGAGGATAGATTGTGGAAAAACAAAGAAATATATAACGAAGGAGAAAAAGGATAGATTGAAGATAAAAAAGAAATACATGACAAAAGAGAAGAGGATAGATTGAAGGAGAACACAGAAATACATAATGAAAGAGAAGAGAGGATAGATTTAACCCGAAACAAATAACGAGTATGTATACTGTGTAACACTGTTAAGGGTAATGCTAGACTTTGTCTCTAGTCGTTTGCACAGTATATTTGACTGAAGTGGTAAACAGTTGTGTAAAAAAAATATGCGCGTCCCGCGCACGGGCCGTCTCCTCATTCTAGACTTTTGCTGCTGACATGACACAACTAGAATCATCCAGCCTCTGGTATCCACTCTCGCTCTCGATTCACCTCAATACACGGAAGTTGAGCAGAGTTGAGCTGAGCACCTACAGCTATGATGAGCTTAGCTGAAGCACCAGTAGAGATAATATAAGGTTAGTTTATGTTTAGTCAATGTCTCGTGTTTCCCTCTTCATTTCACCACCCCGTTAGTGAAACGGTTGTCTCCCGGGTTGTCTCCGCCATCATTTATATCAGCTATTCTCTTCTACTCACCGCCTAATTTTACTTCATTGGCGTTGCGATTTTCTTTCGAATTTGCGCGTGGCCATATTTTTCCGTTCCATTATTTATTGTCTTGAATTTTTCGTGTGTGTATTTCATTGCTGTGCGGTAATTCGTGATTTTACGGAATTTTCCGTCGCACGTGTCACATTTTTGAAGCGTGGGCAGCCATTTTGTTTTTAATACATTATTGGTTCGCCGTGTGTAGCGATGTATTGTGTTTACGTTTTCGTGCGAGTTCTTGTTGTTGTTTTAGTTTATAGGCGTTTGTCATTCAGAAGTGAATATTTACGCCTCTTCTCTTAGGATTTTTATTCCTTTAAAATTAGATTTACTTTTTTTGATATATAGATTTGGATAAATTGGATTTTTAAAAGCTAAACTTTTGTTTAATGTTGAAGAATTCAGTGGCTGGCGAGCAAAAGGCTTATTGGCTATATAGGACGCCCAAGGACCAGCTCGGACACGGTGCGTTGTGACAAGCTTCTCAACTCAGCCTAATGCTGAGCCTAGGCCCTCCGACGTCCACAATTATGTCTAGTAGTCTCCACCGCGTTTCTTCAAAATGTTGTCCGAAAACCAATAAAAAACAGATTATACAGTGCGTCCCAGAAAAAATGAAACCAAGAACTGTCGATGTTTTATCATAACTTAGTCACATTTATAATTAATACATGACACATATTTGGAAAGCTTAGACCCTCTTTCATTTGATGCAACACATATGATGCATATTTCATGCATGAGTGATTACAATTAATTTGAAGAGAGGATACCAACAAATTATTTGGCGGACGGTATCTGAATTTCAACGAGAAAATCACATTTCTAAAAAGTTGAGTTTCTGCCCTTTCATACGACACCTCAATCAGGGAAAATGAGCAAGGAATGACAAAGTTCTGTTTGTTCAAACTTAGTACTTGCATGGCATAATGTTATCAGGGACTTGATAGAAAAGGACAGGAATCAAGCCGGCGAAACTCTTGTAATTTATTCAACGCATTCGTGAGTTTTAAAGCGTAACAATTGGATGTGTAACATTCCACTTGGCTTTGTCAAAGTTCCATGCTCCACACCGCGCTTCCACTTCGGGGACTTTCGGAAGCCATGCACCAGTTTTACATTTATTAAATTACCGGCAAAATTTCAGTGTAAATCAAAAAAATTATATGGGGATTGTATTGGGAATGGTGCATCGAACACATTTCCAAACTAAGAACTCCGTCCTTCCTATATTTGTGTGCCAGATTTGGTCAAAGAAAAATTACATCTTGACAAAAACTCAATAGTTTAGGATAATGCGCTAATTTGTGCATGTTTTAATGTCCCGTTATTTGATCCATGATTTACAATCTTCAATAACATTAAGTTTGCTAATGCGTGTTTTTCGTATTTTTGAAGTTAAAAAAAGGATGAAATTACACAAGTTTGTGTTCGCTTGTTCTACTCTTTACACATTCAACAATGGATGAGAAATCATTGAAAGGGACAGCGAACAGTTGCTGTGATGCCATTTTCTGATGTAGGAATTCTAAATCCTGAAATTCATGTCTTTTATCTGACCACCTGGTCAGCAGTTGCAGATTAGCGCATAATTTTTCGGCGGCTTGGAGCATGGGGTCAAAGGAGAGCGGCTTGATTCCAGTCCTTCTCTATCACGTCCCTGATATTATCAAACGAATTCGTTTTCACTGGCTGTCTGCAGTATCAACTAGCAAAATTGACAAAAGACTTAACTCCATTTCTTTTACAATCAGCCGTAGACGAAAGACTTTATGCATGGCTGATTGTCAACGAAACGGAGTGAAGTCTTTTGTTAATTCCATTTGTTGCTACGGCAGTCTGCCAGTGAAAACGAATTTGTTCAACACAATTATGGAAATGCAAGCACTACTTTAAACGAATAGAACTTTGTTATTCCTAGTTCATTTTTCCTGATTGAGGTGTCATTGGAAATGACTTTCTGGAAATTCTTCTCCTTGAAATTCAGATACCGTCCGCCAAATGATATTTTGGTTTCCTCTCTTCAAACTAATTTTAATCACTTATGCGTGAAATTTGAATTATACGAGTAGTATCGAATTAAAAAGGAGGATCTAAGCTTTCCAAATATGTGTCATTTGTCAATTATAATTGTGATTAAATTATGATAAAACATCGGTAATTCTCGGGTTTCGTTTTTTCTGGGACGCACTGTATACATAAAGATTCTAAACGTTAATATAGGCAGTTCTCTCTTCTAATTTCTTTTTTTTCTTTTCTCACTCTTCTTCTTCATGTATTACTCACTATAAAAAGCGAAACATATTGGGCTCAAATAATTATGTGCGGTGCAAGGTGGTTAGAAGGGGGTACAGGTGTACCCTTTTAGTTCTAATTACGAAGTTGACCAGAGCCTGTTGGTGATTAATGTCTGTTGATTTCAGGAGTATTGGGATTACTTTTTCGTTTTCTATGCCAGATTCTGTTATAAGCATGGCTCTTTCAATAAGAAAGAGTGGGCATTTGCATACAAAATGTTTAACGGTTTCTTTTTCGTGCTCAGTTTGAGCAATGACCGGTCTCATGTTGATTCAACTCAAATAGATTTTTCATTTAAACCTAAGTTCCCCATTCTTAGGCGATGAAGAATAGTTTCATGATATCTGTTGTTCAAGTAATATACAAATATTTTTGATACTAGAGTTTGCGTTTCCCGTAGGGGGGATGATGTTTCATTACATCTTTTTTGCCATATCTCTATGTAGTATTTCTTTATAACATAATTTGATTCTGCTCTGGTAAGAGCGTTGTTGATTTCTATATTTTTATTTAGTCCTGCTTTAGCAAACTTATCGGTTATCTCATTGTGTTGTAGACCAGTGACTGGGAATCCATTCGAAATTGACCTGGGTGCCCTTGTACTTTAGGTGACTACACATGGTTAAAATTTCAAGAATGAAAGATTCGTCTTTACGAGATTCTATGGCCTGGAGTGAACTCAAAGAATCAGAAAAGATGACTGCCCCGGTGAAGAGTCCTGAGAGTTGTAATAACCATGTTAGGGCAAGTACAATTGCGGCCATCTCTGCTCTATAAGAAGATGTGTAATTAGCCAGTCTCTTAGATTGATGAGAAACATCATAATAAGGTACATAAAATGCAGCAGCAGCAGAGTCTTTATCTGGCGATCTTGATCCATCTGTATATATGTGTAAATAATTTTTCCATTTCGAATTTATCAATTCTAGGGCTGCTTGTTTTTGGGCAAAACAGATATGTTTTCGTTATTACCTCTTTTAGCTCAGATGACACATGGGGAGAGAGCATTTTCCAAAAGGGTGTGTTGAAAAAATACTTCATTGGATCTTCTAGTATGTAACTGAATTTTAATGTACAATCTTTGGTTCTACGTCCAAAGGCTAATCTAGAGTTAGTACCTCCAAGAATATTAAATTGCCAACAATCTTTCACATCTTCGTTCAGGGGGTGTTCGCGCATACTCTCGATTCTTTTTCTTAGTTTAATTGATAACATTTCTCGCCTTAAATCAAAAGGCATTTCGCCTAGTTTTCGACTTGCAGCGTTTTAAGGGATGTACCTTTCCGATCGCCTGCACAAACAAATAACGATTGGTACTGAACTGAGTTCAACATATTTTTTTGCGCTTGTGGTAGCCGAGTTGTATGCTTCGCAACCATAGTCGATAATTGATAGTATTAATGCTTTTATATATCATCACTAGTTCTTTAGCATCTCCAGACCACTTGGCGTATGCTAGACTTTTGTTAACATTAATTCTACCTTTACATCTTTTACTAATATCTAATAAATGAGGCCTCCAAGTCATCAGTTTGTCAAATGTGACGCCGAGATACTTGTGCTCTGTATGTGGTGTCAACTTTTGACCTCTTATATATAACTCGTAGTTATCATCATTTGTACTGTTCGAAAATAAGATAGGGGTCGTTTTCTCTACCGACATAATAAGTCCAAATGGATTGAGCCATGAGTTCAAAGAGTTTAGATATGGTTGTATGTTCTGGATATTTTGTTTTACATCATGGCCTGATTCCCAAATTACGATGTCGTCTGCATAAATCAAGCTATGTATATCTGGTCTCAAAGGTTATGTCACTTATCATTATATTAAAAAGGAGGGAGCTCAAAATGCTACCCTGGGGTAAACCGTTTTCAGTATGCGTAATTGCCGATTTGGCATTATCTATTTGCACTTGGGTTTGGGGTTAAAAAAGGTGACCTTACCCCCCCCCCCAACGGTAAAAATGTCAAATTTTCAAATTTCGAGACCAAAAAAAAAAAAAAGTGTCCTTTTACCCCCCCCCCCCCCCCCCCCCCCCCCCCCCCCACTGAGCGAATTTTCGGCTGGCTGAGTCGTTGCGATTTTTTTTGGACTCCAAAAAAAAAAAATGTCCGCTTACCCCCCCCCCCCCCCCCCCCCCTAAAACCATGTTGTATACTACTCAAAATTTCGTTTTTCTCTATGAACCATTCTAATCTCTCCTTTACCATACTTTCAAATATCTTGATAAAGCAAGGTAATAATGAGATAGGTCGGTAGGATGTTAGTTGGGAGGAGTCCTTATTTGGTTTTAATATGGGTATCAACATTGCGTGTTTGCATTGTTCCGGAATCGTCCCAGAAGACCATATTCTGTTATAAAGACAGTAATGTTTTCCTAGCCCTAGTTGGAAGGTTTTGAAACACAGTATATATCAAGCCATCTTCACCAGGGGCTGAAGTCTTTTTTATATTAAGTACTTTTTCGAGTTCCATCATGGTAAAAGGTTCATAGATAACTGAATCATGTTCTCCTTTATAATCAATAGATTTATATTCATCTAGCAAATCTTTATTTCCCTTTTTTGTTTTACTACTGGTCTTCAAAAAATGCTTTCCAAATTCGTTAGCTTTTTCTTGATCATCTATAATTACTTTAGATTCTCCTTTTAGTGCTGATATTTTAAAATGAGTTTTATTTAGATTACCCTTCAGACAACGAATCAAATTCCATAGTTCTGAGATTGAAGTGAACCTGTTCAGTTTTGAAGTGTAATCCAGCCAACACCTTCGTTTTGTCTGTCTAATAATCCTTCGGCCTTCTTTTGCCTGTATAATTTAGATTTTCATCATTCCATACTCTCAATAACCTATTTTTGTATTCGTTCCGTTCCTTAATCTTTATTTTGCATTTTTCTGTCCACCATAGGACGGGGTTGAATCTCGCATTCTTGTTTTTATTTCTTTTGGGTACAGTGTGTAATTCATTTAAGATATTATTTAGAGATTCCATGAAGTTTCCGTAAAAGGTCTTGACATCTGCGTTTAGCAGCGAGTCAGTGTCCATTCGTTGATCACAGTTTATTGAATTCGTGCCAATCTATCTTCTTGAATGACCGTTTTAGAGTTGGTCATCTTTTGTACAATCTCATTTAGGATTTTTTTTTTTTTTTTTTTTTTTATTGGAAAATGGTCACTTCCGAATTTGTTTGACAGCACTTTCCAGCTAATGGAGCTGGCTAAAGCGGGAGTTGCTAATGATAAGTCTAAACATGAGGTTTCGCCAGTAGTTGGGTTAAGGCGAGTACCCGAGACATCATTTAGGAAGACTAAATTGTGTTTCAGTAAATATTCCTCAATAACTTTTCCATTTTTATCTGTATTTGTACTGCCCCATTGAACATTATGAGAGTTAAAGTCTCCCAATATTCACATTCTACGTTTGTTCTTTATTTGCTTTATCAAGAAATCTAGTTTATTCATAATTATGTCTTCACATGGATTATAGTAATTTATCACGGTTATGGATGTGTTAAAATATAAATTAATCTGTTGCATTTCGATGTCAGTTTCTATGATTGGGTAATCATAATTAAAACTATTGTGTACATAAATGGCACATCCTCCACCGCGCCTTGCTTTCCTACTTTTTGTAATGAGGGATTTGTATTTTATCGTGATCGCGGAACCATGTTTCCTGAAAACGTAATAAATGAATGGTTTCACTTTTTTTAGAGTTTAAGTAAAGCAATAACTCATCCCCATGTCCCCTTAATCCCTGTGCGTTCCACTGTAGGATGCGGAGTGCCATCTTAGTTCCTTTAATTAACTCGCTTGACCAGGAGCTTTCTTAATTAAAGAACACCTCTCCTTCTGACTTATCTTTCATAGTTTGGATCATTAGGTGAAGAAAAAAGGTTATCAATTCCTCATTTGCTTTAGTTATAACATTTTCCTTGATTTGTGAAGACAGTCGCCCTGTCTTTTTGCTTGTTTGCCTATCTTGGCGTTGTGGCAAGAGGATCTGCCTTTGGGGTGTGATCCGGAAACGAATGAGAGTTATCGACTTTGGGGTGGGGTGGTTTTGCTTTACTGTATTTAGACCTAGATCAACAGATGATTGAGGATTATTTGCGGTGTTAAGATGTTGTTGGGGAGGAGCTAGTTTACGCTCCAATGGTATTGGAGCTTGCGCTTGCATATTATCTTTTTCTTCTTTCAATTGGCGAGCAGCTTGAGCATAGCTGAGATTATTCAGCACTTTTATCTTTTGTACTTCTTGCGCGTTTTGTGCTTGTTCGCATCCATTATATGCAGCGGAATGTTCGCCTCCACAATTTACACATTTGGGAGTGTCCTTTTTTATGCAATCGTCGAAACTATGCTCCTCTCCACATTTGACACATCTCTGTTTCTATTTGCAAACAGCTATGGTGTGGCCATATCTTTGGCATTTAAAACACCTGGGGCTTGAAGGTACATAGGGTTTGACCTTTATTTTGGGGAAACAAAGAATGATGTCTGGGGAAGTACTGTAGCTTCAAATGAAACAATTACACTCCGAGTTGGAACTGAATCTACATGTACATTCCCATCTTGAGGTTCTTCCCTCTTTCGATTTTTCCTTACTATTCTTTTCACGTTAACTACCTTTTGACTCTTTAGTTCTGTTTCTATTTCTTTTTCTGACATCTCGGTCGGTATATCTGATATGACACCTTTCTTCAAATCAAGTTTCAAATTGTCCTTACACTGGTACGTTATCAATGATTTGTATATCGGACAATTTCTTATGTTTCGTATCCTTGCATTTGACGATGATTCCGTTCCGGGTAGACTTTATAAATTCTGGCGATGAGCCGATACAGTTTTGGATAGATTTTGCGATCTTTATCATGCTAATGTTTCTTAATGATTTTTCCCTGTCAATAGGGGTAATGAAAAGCTTTAGATCTTGGTCAGTTGCTATTAGTATTACTGGATTTTGGTTACGAAATACTGAGTTTTGTGATTCCATGTTATCTGAGGACGAATCCTCTTTTAGTGATAGGTTCTCAAAATTGATACTTCCTTCACGTACCTTTCTTTTTTTCTTCGAACACTTGCAGACGTGACTGTCTGGAATCCGTCTTTTATTTCTGTTCCTAAATCTTTGGCTTGGTTGCCTGAACTAATATCTGCCACAGCGTTAAGTAAGGAGTCGTCGGAGTTCATGGTCCGCGCCGCGTGCGGCGGGAGATTTAAATCTACTTTGATTTGTTAACTTATTTATTTATGGTGCAGAATTATGTGTAAAATGAGCCCAAAATATGTTCGCTTACCTTTAGCAAGTCATTTCCTATCCGAAACTAGAGTCAAAAGTATGGAAAGTCCTGTGAAAATCCGATAAATATCCAAAAATTTGCAACCAGCAACAGACAGACAGCCAGGTGCACCGACCAAGCAGCACCGACCGAGTAGTCTATGCCAAGTATTCGCGCTAGCCTGGTATTCCCAGGCTTTTGGTGTATTTTCGATTTATTTTACTGTTGCGTGTACCTTGCTTTATCAGGTGGGCTGTATAATTATATAATACTGACTACCTTATGTTTTCGTTAGAACATTATTCTTATTTCTAACCCATTTTTTGTGTGCACGATAACTTGAAAATGGCTCAATCAAATGCCTTGAAATTTGGCACACATATATGTATAGGCATATGGAAAGAGCACAATAAGGTTTTCAACCTTGACCTTGACTGATAACGTAATCTAGGCGCCATGAAAATCAACTCATGATCATATCTTCAAAACAGAAAGTTTTTTCTCAATCATATTTATCATGATCAAGGTCAATATCAGTCCGGTCAATTTCAGGTCCCAAAACGCGCACGTACGCCATTATCATCAATAGCATTTAATAAAAAATCGCGCATGCGCGCGCGTTTTCGTTTGTCACGGCCGAACGCTAAATAATTCCTTGTACGTTTTTTAGACACGATATTCCTAATTTTTTTCCGAACAATTTAATACCATGTGTATCTCTTTATGACCATTAATAAGGGAATGAGCGTCCGTTCAAGAGAAATGTCCGTCGCGTGAGCTCTTGTAATACATAGCATATATGGGCAACAACATGCCTTTACAAAACCCTTATGGCTCTTTGGGATGCACGGGAACCCTAAATTCTTTTTCACATTCGGATAGAGTACGAGTCGGAGATGTGATTTCATGTCTCATTTGGCCATTAAGTATATCGTGTCATCATCATATACACCTTGGAACTCAAAATACGAATTTGCATATTATGACGTCGGCATACTTATGGAAAATTGATTGTATCTCTCTGTAAATATTGATCGATTCTCTTCGTAATGTTGAAATATTGTTGTTGAGGCAATGTATACAAGATCATTACACATTATTTTTCATTTTGATGACGTCATCATAGTGAAAATTGCGATTAAAGGTAACTTGACAGATTTTCTTAATTTGCGTGTTAAGCCTATGGAAGGTGCCAATTTCGTTCAAATCATGGATCTACATGACATTAATCTCCCAAATTTTGGTATGTTATAGCTGAGACTATGGGCTATGAAAACTGTCACTTTCGTTTTTTGATCAGATGGCGGGATCATGTCAAAAGTTTCAATTGAAAGTTGAAATTGCAAATTCTGTAGAACTTTGGAGGAACCAATATTATAGTAGTTAGTAATACGTATCACCTATAGATTTCGTCACGATTTTTCTTTAATACAGACCACCTTAAGTTTTCGTTAGAATATTTTTCTTATTTCGACCCACTTTTTCGTAAGCAGGATAACTTGAAAATGGCTCCATCAATAATATGCCTTGAAATTTGGCCCACATTATGTATTGACGTACGGAAAGAGCACAATAAGGTTTTCAACCTTGACCTTGACTGATAACGTCATCTAGGCACCATTTTGTGAAAATCAACATATGATCAACATATATCTTCATAACGGAAAGTTTTTTCTCATTCATATTTATCATGATCAAGGTCAATTTCAGGTCCCCAAACTCGCACGTACGCCATTATTATCAATAGCATTTAATAAAAAATCGCGCACACGCGCATGCGCGCGCGTTTTCGTTTGTCACGGCCGAACGCTATATAATTCCTCCTGGACTTTTTTTGACAGATATTTCTCATAACTTTTTTTTTTTTTTTTTTTTTTTTGTAGCATTGTTTTATTGTATTCATTCAGTACAAAATATATAACAAACAAACATACAGCTTCATTGACTTACATATCATATCAAAATATAAAGAAAATTGTACATCTTTCAAAAAAATACATAAGATAGTTTAATACACAGTACATAATGTTTTCAAATTAATTATACTGAACTAATATTATAAATCAAAGAGTTACCTACAGACAGACAGACACACCACACACGCTCACATACTTAGACACACATACAAACTTACATATCCCCTCCCCCCTTCCCTTCCCGAGCATTCACATCTACATATTTGTTGAAAATCCTGTCTCTTTCTTTTCCTTAAGACCAAATTATATATTAAAAAAAAAAAATGTCTGAGTCTGAGAAAGAAGTATTTGCCTCGCCGTCCTTAACTGTGGCAGTTGTCCCATTTTCTGAAGTGAAGTGTAGTGCCTCTCTCCCGCTAATTCCTTTTCTTCTTGCCTATTTTCTATAATTCTTTTTTTAATTTCTTGAGGAATCATAAAAATCATATGTTTTGTTAAAAGAATAATGTGATTTAACAGTTGTTCTTCTCCCGCATTGGATCTTTTTATTCCGATATGAATTTTTTGCCAGTGTAGATTTTTTAACGCTGATAAAGCAAAAAGGTCACCGCAGTCCTTCCAAATATTTGCTACCTTTTCACAGGTAAAGAACAGATGCTCATAGGTTTCTTCGTGTTTATTGCAAAAGGAGCAAAGATTGCTCACTGCATGTTTGAAAGTGTATAGATGCTTATTTGTATAAATTAAATTATACAGTGCGTCCCAGAAAAAATGAAACCGAGAAGTATCGATGTTTTATCATAACTTAATCACAACCATAATTAATGAATGAAACATATTTGGAAAGCTTAGAGTCTCCTCTTTCAGTTGATGCTACTCACGTGATGCATATTTCACGCATGAGTGATTAAAAGCAATTTAAAGGAAGGAAACCAAAAATACATTTGGCGGGCGGTATCTGAATTTCGAAGAAAAATTCATATTTCTAGAAAGTTCATTTTCTGCTCTTTCATATGATACCTCAATCAAGAAAAATGAGCCAGGAATAACAAAGTTCTGTTTGTTTAAAGTAGCCCTTACATTTTCATAATTTTAACAAACGAATTCGTTTTCACTGGGTACCTGCCGTAGCAAAAAGCAGATTTGACAAAAGACTTAACTCCGTTTCGTTGACAATCAGCCATGCATGAAGACTCTCGTCTACGGCTGATTGTCAACGAAACGGAGTTAAGTCTTTTGTAATTTCGTTTATTGATAAGGCAGGCAGCCAGTGAAAACGAATTCGTTTAATAAAATTATGGAAATGCAAGCACTACTTTAAACAAACAGAACTTTGTCATTCCTCGCTTTTTTTCCTGATTGAGGTGTCATATGAAAGGGCAGAAACTCAACTTTCTAAATATGTATCATTCATTAATTATGGTTGTGATTAAGTTATGATAAAACATCGATACTTCTCGGTTTCGTTTTTTCTGGGACGCACTGTATAGGCAAATACATGCCTATACATAATCCATTATAGCTCTTTGGAATGCACCTAGACCCCAATTTTGTTTTCATATTTAGATAGAGTATGAGTCGGAAATATGATTTTATGTCTCATTTGGCCATTAAGTGTATCGTGACATCATCATAATTGCCTTCGAACTAAAAATACGAATTTGCATATTATGACGTCAGCATATTTATGAAAAATTGATTGTATCTCTGTAAATATTGAACGATTTACTTCCAAATTTCGATATGTTGTAGCTAAGATAATTCTCTACAAGCCATATCACCATTTTTTATTTTGATGACGTCATCATGTCAGAAATTTCATAATATCTCGCTTATTTTTGCTCTATGTTCTCCCAAATGTTATTATGTTATAGCTGAGACTGAAGCTGTCACGCGCGCCTTTTGGTTTGTCACGGCCGAACGCAAAATAGTTCCTTCTAGATTTTTTTTGACACGATATTCCTCATTTTTGTCTCGCCTGCAAGCAAGACATAGGCGCCGCTTTTCCGGTGACGGCGGCGGCTGCGTCAATTTTTGATATAATTTTGAAAGTAAGTTCTTAGTCAATGAAACTTGGACTATAGGGTAATCAAGTATCCCCAATCATGTGAGAAGAATTCAGGTCACTAAGTTAAGGTCAAAGGTCATTTTAGGTCGACTTTTTTTTGGTATCAACATCAAGATTTTGAATTTTTAGCATATTTTAAAATGTGTTTGATCAATATCCGTGAAACTTGTACCCAAGTATTACAAATCATATAACACAAATTCCAGGTCACAAGGTCATTTTAGGTCAGTAGCCTTGGATTATGTTTTCACAAATTAATATGAGATTAAATGAATCAATTTTTGTTATTTGTTCATGATTCTTAATCGGAGCCTGACCGCGATGTTACCAAGGGCAACTACGCTTTACCGGCAGAAATGCCAAACCCGAAACATTCCAAAACGAAGTGTGATCTTTTGGCGTGTTTGGCAAGTATAAACGTTCGCAGTTGTAACATCGCGATATTAGGTCAAGTGACTTTAGGAGCGGGGCTAGATGTCGTCCTTGAAGAAAATGATAGAACGATAAAACAAAGAATAATACAAAACAAAGAATTACATAAAAAAAGGTAAAAGAAGGAAGAAACAAAGAATAACATATGGAAAGACAGAAAAAAAATGATAAAGAATATAATAATAGTAATAATATTTTTGCATCGGAGTGCCGTGCATGCGCATTATCAACTGAAACACGCCTCTCAGCAAGTATACCGCGCTAGAGGTCAATACATTACTAAAATACACAAAAACAATGGTTAAACGGAGTGAGAAATGCTCAAGATATGTCGAGAGCTTTAATATATTTTGATTTATCATATTCGAAAATTGCCATCAGGGGAGGATCAGGGGAGGATCAGGGGAGATCCATGCCAGCAGAAAACTACTAAGATGGAACTGTGACAACAGGGCCAGATTTACAGCATACTTACCCCATTTCCCCCCAACTGATGATCTGGCCCTGCATGTGAACATGGCGTCACATCCAGTACAAGTGCAGTCTCCTCCATATATACCTTACCAACAGATAGAGAATTTTAGGACAGTTAGTACAACTTATCGGGTTTTTTGTGACTTGTGCATAAACATGATGAGCTGATGAATAATCATTGCCTGAACAATTGATTTCCCACCATGCATCTTAATATATGCACAATCAGTGAAAGTTATAACAATCACTTTTCAATGTGTGAATAGATAAAAGACTTTTCAGCTGTTCCTCTATTTAAAAACTCAAAGAATGGTACTGGCAAGACTTAGGCATGCATGATTTGGTAATGGCATTTAAATGTCTTGGAGTGTACACAATAGAGCAAGGTGTTTCATTGATATGGAAATCCTCTTAACATGTACAGTATGTGATTATTTGCTTTCTTGTAAGCTTTTCTCTTTCTTCTAGACATTCTAACTATCAATGCTCTCTTCATCAATAAATAGATTCCATGGAATACATTTAATCGTTTTCTGTTAATCTACGCTAACTAGTTTGTAAAATTGATGGAAAACAGTAGGAAGCAACACAGCACACGACTACAGTCCAATTCAAATGGAACCGAGTTATGAATATGGAAATTTGCAAATAACTTCGCGTCATCGGTTTATGCTTTTCTTCTTTATTTATTGCGCAATGTTGAAAACGATTAACTCGGTCTCCTAAGTGGTATTATTATGTTGCGCTTGCGCCTCTCTGATCGCGTCATCGGTTTATGTTTTTCATCTTTATTTATTGCGCAATGTTGAAAACGATTAACTCGGTCTCCTAAGTGGTATTATTATGTTGCGCTTGCGCCTCTCTGATCGCGTCATCGGTTTATGTTTTTCATCTTTATTTATTGCGCAATGTTGAAAACGATTAACTCGGTCTCCTAAAGTGGTATTATTATGTTGCGCTTGCGCCTCTCTGATCGCGTCATCGGTTTATGTTTTTCATCTTTATTTATTGCGCAATGTTTAAAACGATTAACTCGCGTATATACTGTCATATTGCACAATAAAAGAGTCATTTGAAGCATGTTTTTACATTTGCAAATATCTTTCTTAAAAAGATCAACTCGGTCTCCTAAGTGGTATTAAGTTGCGCTTGAGCTTCTCTATCTGTTCGCTTCAAATGGCTCTTTTATTGTGCAGAGATTTAGTATACGAGATTTTATATACGCGATTTAATCGTTTTCAACATCGCGCAATAAATAAAGATGAGAAACATAAACCGATGGCGCGAACAGGTAGAGAAGCTCAAGCGCAGCATAATGATACCACTTAGGAGAGCGAGTTGAACTTTTTAAGAAAGATATTTGCAAATGTAAAACTTGCTTCAAATGGCTCTTTTATTGTGCAATTTGACAGTTTATACGCGATTTAATCGTTTTCAACATCGCGCAATAAATAAAGATGAGAAACATAAACCGATGGCGCGAACAGGTAGAGAAGCTCAAGCGCAGCATAATGATACCACTTAGGAGAGCGAGTTGAACTTTTTAAGAAAGATATTTGCAAATGTAAAACTTGCTTCAAATGGCTCTTTTTTTGTGCAATATGACAGTATATACGCGATTTACTCGTTTTCAACAAAGCGCAATAAATAAAGATGAGAAACATAAACCGATGGCGCGAACAGGTAGAGAAGCTCAAGCGCAACATAATGATACCATTTAGGAGACCATAGCATTCTATGCGCAATAAATAAAGATGAAAAACATAAACCGATGTCGCGAACAGGTAGAGAAGCTCAAGCGCAACATAATGATACCACTTAGGAGACCGAGTTGATTTTTTTAAGAAAGATATTTGCAAATGTAAAACATGCTTCAAATGGCTCTTTTATTGTGCAATTTGACAGTTTATACGCGATTTAATCGTTTTCAACATCGCGCAATAAATAAAGATGAGAAACATAAACCGATGGCGCGAACAGATAGAGAAGCTCAAGCGCAGCATAATGATACCACTTAGGAGACCGAGTTGATTTTTTTAAGAAAGATATTTGCAAATGTAAAACATGCTTCAAATTGCTCTTTTATTGTGCAATATGACAGTATATACGCGATTTACTCGTTTTCAACATCGCGCAATAAATAAAGATGAGAAACATAAACCGATGTCGCGGACAGGAAGAGAAGCTCAAGCGTAACATAATGATACCGTTTAGGAGACCATACCATTCTATGCGCAATAAATAAAGATGAAAAACATAAACCGATGACGCGAACAGATAGAGAAGCTCAAGCGCAGCATAATGATACCACTTAGGAGACCGAGTTGATTTTTTTAAGAAAGATATTTGCAAATGTAAAACATGCTTCAAATGGCTCTTTTATTGTGCAATTTGACAGTTTATACGCGATTTAATCGTTTTCAACATCGCGCAATAAATAAAGATGAGAAACATAAACCGATGGCGCGAACAGGTAGAGAAGCTCAAGCGCAGCATAATGATACCACTTAGGAGAGCGAGTTGAACTTTTTAAGAAAGATATTTGCAAATGTAAAACTTGCTTCAAATGGCTCTTTTATTGTGCAATTTGACAGTATATACGCGATTTACTCGTTTTCAACATCGCGCAATAAATAAAGATGAGAAACATAAACCGATGTCGCGAACAGGAAGAGAAGCTCAAGCGTAACATAATGATACCATTTAGGAGACCATACCATTCTATGCGCAATAAATAAAGATGAAAAACATAAACCGATGACGCGAACAGATAGAGAAGCTCAAGCGCAACATAATGATACCACTTAGGAGACCGAGTTGATCTTTTTAAGAAAAATATTTGCAAATGTAAAACATGCTTCAAATGGCTCTTTTATTGTTCAATATGACAATATATACGCGATTTAATCGTTTTTAACATCGCGCAATAAATAAAGATGAAAAACATAAACCGATGGCGCGAACAGGTAGAGAAGCTCAAGCGCAACATAATGATACCGTTTAGGAGACCATACCATTCTATGCGCAATAAATAAAGATGAAAAACATAAACCGATGACGCGAACAGATAGAGAAGCTCAAGCGCAGCATAATGATACCACTTAGGAGACCGAGTTGATTTTTTTAAGAAAGATATTTGCAAATGTAAAACATGCTTCAAATTGCTCTTTTATTGTGCAATATGACAGTATATACGCGATTTACTCGTTTTCAACATCGCGCAATAAATAAAGATGAGAAACATAAACCGATGTCGCGAACAGGAAGAAAAGCTCAAGCGTAACATAATGATACCATTTAGGAGACCATACCATTCTATGCGCAATAAATAAAGATGAAAAACATAAACCGATGACGCGAACAGATAGAGAAGCTCAAGCGCAACATAATGATACCACTTAGGAGACCGAGTTGATCTTTTTAAGAAAAATATTTGCAAATGTAAAACATGCTTCAAATGGCTCTTTTATTGTTCAATATGACAGTATATACGCGATTTAATCGTTTTTAACATCGCGCAATAAATAAAGATGAAAAACATAAACCGATGGCGCGAACAGGTAGAGAAGCTCAAGCGCAACATAATGATACCGTTTAGGAGACCATACCATTCTATGCGCAATAAATAAAGATGAAAAACATAAACCGATGACGCGAACAGATAGAGAAGCTCAAGCGCAGCATAATGATACCACTTAGGAGAGCGAGTTGAACTTTTTAAGAAAGATATTTGCAAATGTAAAACTTGCTTCAAATGGCTCTTTTTTTGTGCAATATGACAGTATATACGCGATTTACTCGTTTTCAACAAAGCGCAATAAATAAAGATGAGAAACATAAACCGATGGCGCGAACAGGTAGAGAAGCTCAAGCGCAACATAATGATACCATTTAGGAGACCATAGCATTCTATGCGCAATAAATAAAGATGAAAAACATAAACCGATGTCGCGAACAGGTAGAGAAGCTCAAGCGCAACATAATGATACCACTTAGGAGACCATACCATTCTTTTTAAGAAAGATATTTGCAAATGTGATGTTGCAAATGTAAAAAATGCTTCAAATGACTCTTTTATTGTGCAATATGACAGTATATACGCGATTTACTCGTTTTCAACACCGCGCAATAAATAAAGATGAAAAACATAAACCGATGACGCGAACAGATAGAGAAGCTCAAGCGCAACATAATGATACCACTTAGGAGACCGAGTTGATCTTTTTAAGAAAGATATTTGCAAATGTAAAACATGCTTCAAATGGCTCTTTTATTGTTCAATATGACAGTATATACGCGATTTAATCGTTTTTAACATCGCGCAATAAATAAAGATGAAAAACATAAACCGATGGCGCGAACAGGTAGAGAAGCTCAAGCGCAACATAATGATACCATTTAGGAGACCATAGCATTCTATGCGCAATAAATAAAGATGAAAAACATAAACCGATGTCGCGAACAGGTAGAGAAGCTCAAGCGCAACATAATGATACCACTTAGGAGACCGAGTTGATTTTTTTAAGAAAGATATTTGCAAATGTAAAACATGCTTCAAATGGCTCTTTTATTGTGCAATTTGACAGTTTATACGCGATTTAATCGTTTTCAACATCGCGCAATAAATAAAGATGAGAAACATAAACCGATGGCGCGAACAGATAGAGAAGCTCAAGCGCAGCATAATGATACCACTTAGGAGACCGAGTTGATTTTTTTAAGAAAGATATATGCAAATGTAAAACATGCTTCAAATTGCTCTTTTATTGTGCAATATGACAGTATATACGCGATTTACTCGTTTTCAACATCGCGCAATAAATAAAGATGAGAAACATAAACCGATGTCGCGAACAGGAAGAGAAGCTCAAGCGTAACATAATGATACCATTTAGGAGACCATACCATTCTATGCGCAATAAATAAAGATGAAAAACATAAACCGATCACGCGAACAGATAGAGAAGCTCAAGCGCAGCATAATGATACCATTTAGGAGACCATAGCATTCTATGCGCAATAAATAAAGATGAAAAACATAAACCGATGTCGCGAACAGGTAGAGAAGCTCAAGCGCAACATAATGATACCACTTAGGAGACCATACCATTCTTTTTAAGAAAGATATTTGCAAATGTGATGTTGCAAATGTAAAAAATGCTTCAAATGACTCTTTTATTGTGCAATATGACAGTATATACGCGATTTACTCGTTTTCAACATCGCGCAATAAATAAAGATGAGAAACATAAACCGATGTCGCGAACAGGAAGAGAAGCTCAAGCGTAACATAATGATACCATTTAGGAGACCATAGCATTCTATGCGCAATAAATAAAGATGAAAAACATAAACCGATGTCGCGAACAGGTAGAGAAGCTCAAGCGCAACATAATGATACCACTTAGGAGACCATACCATTCTTTTTAAGAAAGATATTTGCAAATGTGATGTTGCAAATGTAAAAAATGCTTCAAATGACTCTTTTATTGTGCAATATGACAGTATATACGCGATTTACTCGTTTTCAACACCGCGCAATAAATAAAGATGAAAAACATAAACCGATGTCGCGAACAGGTAGATAAGCTCAAGCGCAACATAATGATACCACTTAGGAGACCGACTTGATTTTTTTAAGAAAGATATTTGCAAATGTAAAACATGCTTCAAATGGCTCTTTTATTGTGCAATTTGACAGTTTATACGCGATTTAATCGTTTTCAACATCGCGCAATAAATAAAGATGAGAAACATAAACCGATGGCGCGAACAGATAGAGAAGCTCAAGCGCAGCATAATGATACCACTTAGGAGACCGAGTTGATTTTTTTAAGAAAGATATTTGCAAATGTAAAACATGCTTCAAATTGCTCTTTTATTGTGCAATATGACAGTATATACGCGATTTACTCGTTTTCAACATCGCGCAATAAATAAAGATGAGAAACATAAACCGATGTCGCGAACAGGAAGAGAAGCTCAAGCGTAACATAATGATACCATTTAGGAGACCATACCATTCTATGCGCAATAAATAAAGATGAAAAACATAAACCGATCACGCGAACAGATAGAGAAGCTCAAGCGCAGCATAATGATACCATTTAGGAGACCATAGCATTCTATGCGCAATAAATAAAGATGAAAAACATAAACCGATGTCGCGAACAGGTAGAGAAGCTCAAGCGCAACATAATGATACCACTTAGGAGACCATACCATTCTTTTTAAGAAAGATATTTGCAAATGTGATGTTGCAAATGTAAAAAATGCTTCAAATGACTCTTTTATTGTGCAATATGACAGTATATACGCGATTTACTCGTTTTCAACACCGCGCAATAAATAAAGATGAAAAACATAAACCGATGACGCGAACAGATAGAGAAGCTCAAGCGCAACATAATGATACCACTTAGGAGACCGAGTTGATCTTTTTAAGAAAGATATTTGCAAATGTAAAACATGCTTCAAATGGCTCTTTTATTGTTCAATATGACAGTATATACGCGATTTAATCGTTTTTAACATCGCGCAATAAATAAAGATGAAAAACATAAACCGATGGCGCGAACAGGTAGAGAAGCTCAAGCGCAACATAATGATACCATTTAGGAGACCATAGCATTCTATGCGCAATAAATAAAGATGAAAAACATAAACCGATGTCGCGAACAGGTAGAGAAGCTCAAGCGCAACATAATGATACCACTTAGGAGACCGAGTTGATTTTTTTAAGAAAGATATTTGCAAATGTAAAACATGCTTCAAATGGCTCTTTTATTGTGCAATTTGACAGTTTATACGCGATTTAATCGTTTTCAACATCGCGCAATAAATAAAGATGAGAAACATAAACCGATGGCGCGAACAGATAGAGAAGCTCAAGCGCAGCATAATGATACCACTTAGGAGACCGAGTTGATTTTTTTAAGAAAGATATATGCAAATGTAAAACATGCTTCAAATTGCTCTTTTATTGTGCAATATGACAGTATATACGCGATTTACTCGTTTTCAACATCGCGCAATAAATAAAGATGAGAAACATAAACCGATGTCGCGAACAGGAAGAGAAGCTCAAGCGTAACATAATGATACCATTTAGGAGACCATACCATTCTATGCGCAATAAATAAAGATGAAAAACATAAACCGATCACGCGAACAGATAGAGAAGCTCAAGCGCAGCATAATGATACCATTTAGGAGACCATAGCATTCTATGCGCAATAAATAAAGATGAAAAACATAAACCGATGTCGCGAACAGGTAGAGAAGCTCAAGCGCAACATAATGATACCACTTAGGAGACCATACCATTCTTTTTAAGAAAGATATTTGCAAATGTGATGTTGCAAATGTAAAAAATGCTTCAAATGACTCTTTTATTGTGCAATATGACAGTATATACGCGATTTACTCGTTTTCAACACCGCGCAATAAATAAAGATGAAAAACATAAACCGATGACGCGAACAGATAGAGAAGCTCAAGCGCAACATAATGATACCACTTAGGAGACCGAGTTGATCTTTTTAAGAAAGATATTTGCAAATGTAAAACATGCTTCAAATGGCTCTTTTATTGTTCAATATGACAGTATATACGCGATTTAATCGTTTTTAACATCGCGCAATAAATAAAGATGAAAAACATAAACCGATGGCGCGAACAGGTAGAGAAGCTCAAGCGCAACATAATGATACCATTTAGGAGACCATAGCATTCTATGCGCAATAAATAAAGATGAAAAACATAAACCGATGACGCGAACAGATAGAGAAGCTCAAGCGCAGCATAATGATACCACTTAGGAGAGCGAGTTGAACTTTTTAAGAAAGATATTTGCAAATGTAAAACTTGCTTCAAATGGCTCTTTTTTTGTGCAATATGACAGTATATACGCGATTTACTCGTTTTCAACAAAGCGCAATAAATAAAGATGAGAAACATAAACCGATGGCGCGAACAGGTAGAGAAGCTCAAGCGCAACATAATGATACCATTTAGGAGACCATAGCATTCTATGCGCAATAAATAAAGATGAAAAACATAAACCGATGTCGCGAACAGGTAGAGAAGCTCAAGCGCAACATAATGATACCACTTAGGAGACCATACCATTCTTTTTAAGAAAGATATTTGCAAATGTGATGTACCATAAAAACCATGATTACCGTGGTCCACCATGGTAATTTTGACTACCATGGAATGTAGGTTACCATAGTACATTTTTTTAAGGGAAAGATGAGAAACATAAACCGATGGCGCGAACAGGTAGAGAAGCTCAAGCGCAGCATAATGATACCACTTAGGAGACCGAGTTGATTTTTTTAAGAAAGATATTTGCAAATGTAAAACATGCTTCAAATTGCTCTTTTATTGTGCAATATGACAGTATATACGCGATTTACTCGTTTTCAACACCGCGCAATAAATAAAGATGAGAAACATAAACCGATGACGCGAACAGATAGAGAAGCTCAAGCGCAGCATAATGATACCACTTAGGAGACCGAGTTGATTTTTTTAAGAAAGATATTTGCAAATGTAAAACATGCTTCAAATTGCTCTTTTATTGTGCAATATGACAGTATATACGCGATTTACTCGTTTTCAACATCGCGCAATAAATAAAGATGAGAAACATAAACCGATGTCGCGAACAGGAAGAGAAGCTCAAGCGTAACATAATGATACCATTTAGGAGACCATACCATTCTATGCGCAATAAATAAAGATGAAAAACATAAACCGATCACGCGAACAGATAGAGAAGCTCAAGCGCAGCATAATGATACCATTTAGGAGACCATAGCATTCTATGCGCAATAAATAAAGATGAAAAACATAAACCGATGTCGCGAACAGGTAGAGAAGCTCAAGCGCAACATAATGATACCACTTAGGAGACCATACCATTCTTTTTAAGAAAGATATTTGCAAATGTGATGTACCATAAAAACCATGATTACCGTGGTCCACCATGGTAATTTTGACTACCATGGAATGTAGGTTACCATAGTACATTTTTTTAAGGGAAAGATGAGAAACATAAACCGATGGCGCGAACAGGTAGAGAAGCTCAAGCGCAGCATAATGATACCACTTAGGAGACCGAGTTGATTTTTTTAAGAAAGATATTTGCAAATGTAAAACATGCTTCAAATTGCTCTTTTATTGTGCAATATGACAGTATATACGCGATTTACTCGTTTTCAACACCGCGCAATAAATAAAGATGAGAAACATAAACCGATGACGCGAACAGATAGAGAAGCTCAAGCGCAGCATAATGATACCACTTAGGAGACCGAGTTGATTTTTTTAAGAAAGATATTTGCAAATGTAAAACATGCTTCAAATTGCTCTTTTATTGTGCAATATGACAGTATATACGCGATTTACTCGTTTTCAACACCGCGCAATAAATAAAGATGAAAAACATAAACCGATGGCGCGAACAGGTAGAGAAGCTCAAGCGCAACATAATGATACCGTTTAGGAGACCATACCATTCTATGCGCAATAAATAAAGATGAAAAACATAAACCGATGACGCGAACAGATAGAGAAGCTCAAGCGCAGCATAATGATACCATTTAGGAGACCATAGCATTCTATGCGCAATAAATAAAGATGAAAAACATAAACCGATGTCGCGAACAGGTAGAGAAGCTCAAGCGCAACATAATGATACCACTTAGGAGACCATACCATTCTTTTTAAGAAAGATATTTGCAAATGTGATGTTGCAAATGTAAAAAATGCTTCAAATGACTCTTTTATTGTGCAATATGACAGTATATACGCGATTTACTCGTTTTCAACACCGCGCAATAAATAAAGATGAAAAACATAAACCGATGACGCGAACAGATAGAGAAGCTCAAGCGCAACATAATGATACCACTTAGGAGACCGAGTTGATCTTTTTAAGAAAGATATTTGCAAATGTAAAACATGCTTCAAATGGCTCTTTTATTGTTCAATATGACAGTATATACGCGATTTAATCGTTTTTAACATCGCGCAATAAATAAAGATGAAAAACATAAACCGATGGCGCGAACAGATAGAGAAGCTCAAGCGCAGCATAATGATACCATTTAGGAGACCATAGCATTCTATGCGCAATAAATAAAGATGAAAAACATAAACCGATGTCGCGAACAGGTAGAGAAGCTCAAGCGCAACATAATGATACCACTTAGGAGACCGAGTTGATTTTTTTAAGAAAGATATTTGCAAATGTAAAACATGCTTCAAATGGCTCTTTTATTGTGCAATTTGACAGTATATACGCGATTTACTCGTTTTCAACATCGCGCAATAAATAAAGATGAGAAACATAAACCGATGTCGCGAACAGGAAGAGAAGCTCAAGCGTAACATAATGATACCATTTAGGAGACCATACCATTCTATGCGCAATAAATAAAGATGAAAAACATAAACCGATGACGCGAACAGATAGAGAAGCTCAAGCGCAACATAATGATACCACTTAGGAGACCGAGTTGATCTTTTTAAGAAAGATATTTGCAAATGTAAAACATGCTTCAAATGGCTCTTTTATTGTTCAATATGACAGTATATACGCGATTTAATCGTTTTTAACATCGCGCAATAAATAAAGATGAAAAACATAAACCGATGGCGCGAACAGGTAGAGAAGCTCAAGCGCAACATAATGATACCATTTAGGAGACCATAGCATTCTATGCGCAATAAATAAAGATGAAAAACATAAACCGATGTCGCGAACAGGTAGAGAAGCTCAAGCGCAACATAATGATACCACTTAGGAGACCGAGTTGATTTTTTTAAGAAAGATATTTGCAAATGTAAAACATGCTTCAAATGGCTCTTTTATTGTGCAATTTGACAGTTTATACGCGATTTAATCGTTTTCAACATCGCGCAATAAATAAAGATGAGAAACATAAACCGATGGCGCGAACAGATAGAGAAGCTCAAGCGCAGCATAATGATACCACTTAGGAGACCGAGTTGATTTTTTTAAGAAAGATATATGCAAATGTAAAACATGCTTCAAATTGCTCTTTTATTGTGCAATATGACAGTATATACGCGATTTACTCGTTTTCAACATCGCGCAATAAATAAAGATGAGAAACATAAACCGATGTCGCGAACAGGAAGAGAAGCTCAAGCGTAACATAATGATACCATTTAGGAGACCATACCATTCTATGCGCAATAAATAAAGATGAAAAACATAAACCGATCACGCGAACAGATAGAGAAGCTCAAGCGCAGCATAATGATACCATTTAGGAGACCATAGCATTCTATGCGCAATAAATAAAGATGAAAAACATAAACCGATGTCGCGAACAGGTAGAGAAGCTCAAGCGCAACATAATGATACCACTTAGGAGACCATACCATTCTTTTTAAGAAAGATATTTGCAAATGTGATGTACCATAAAAACCATGATTACCGTGGTCCACCATGGTAATTTTGACTACCATGGAATGTAGGTTACCATAGTACATTTTTTTAAGGGAAAGATGAGAAACATAAACCGATGGCGCGAACAGATAGAGAAGCTCAAGCGCAACATAATAATACCACTTAGGAGACCGAGTTGATCTTTTTAAGAAAAATATTTGCAAATGTAAAACATGCTTCAAATGGCTCTTTTATTGTTCAATATGACAGTATATACGCGATTTAATCGTTTTTAACATCGCGCAATAAATAAAGATGAAAAACATAAACCGATGGCGCGAACAGGTAGAGAAGCTCAAGCGCAACATAATGATACCGTTTAGGAGACCATACCATTCTATGCGCAATAAATAAAGATGAAAAACATAAACCGATGTCGCGAACAGGTAGAGAAGCTCAAGCGCAACATAATGATACCACTTAGGAGACCATACCATTCTTTTTAAGAAAGATATTTGCAAATGTGATGTTGCAAATGTAAAAAATGCTTCAAATGACTCTTTTATTGTGCAATATGACAGTATATACGCGATTTACTCGTTTTCAACACCGCGCAATAAATAAAGATGAAAAACATAAACCGATGTCGCGAACAGGTAGATAAGCTCAAGCGCAACATAATGATACCACTTAGGAGACCGACTTGATTTTTTTAAGAAAGATATTTGCAAATGTAAAACATGCTTCAAATGGCTCTTTTATTGTGCAATTTGACAGTTTATACGCGATTTAATCGTTTTCAACATCGCGCAATAAATAAAGATGAGAAACATAAACCGATGGCGCGAACAGATAGAGAAGCTCAAGCGCAGCATAATGATACCACTTAGGAGACCGAGTTGATTTTTTTAAGAAAGATATTTGCAAATGTAAAACATGCTTCAAATTGCTCTTTTATTGTGCAATATGACAGTATATACGCGATTTACTCGTTTTCAACATCGCGCAATAAATAAAGATGAGAAACATAAACCGATGTCGCGAACAGGAAGAGAAGCTCAAGCGTAACATAATGATACCATTTAGGAGACCATACCATTCTATGCGCAATAAATAAAGATGAAAAACATAAACCGATGACGCGAACAGATAGAGAAGCTCAAGCGCAGCATAATGATAACATTTAGGAGACCATAGCATTCTATGCGCAATAAATAAAGATGAAAAACATAAACCGATGTCGCGAACAGGTAGAGAAGCTCAAGCGCAACATAATGATACCACTTAGGAGACCATACCATTCTTTTTAAGAAAGATATTTGCAAATGTGATGTTGCAAATGTAAAAAATGCTTCAAATGACTCTTTTATTGTGCAATATGACAGTATATACGCGATTTACTCGTTTTCAACACCGCGCAATAAATAAAGATGAAAAAAATAAACCGATGACGCGAACAGATAGAGAAGCTCAAGCGCAACATAATGATACCACTTAGGAGACCGAGTTGATCTTTTTAAGAAAGATATTTGCAAATGTAAAACATGCTTCAAATGGCTCTTTTATTGTTCAATATGACAGTATATACGCGATTTAATCGTTTTTAACATCGCGCAATAAATAAAGATGAAAAACATAAACCGATGGCGCGAACAGGTAGAGAAGCTCAAGCGCAACATAATGATACCATTTAGGAGACCATAGCATTCTATGCGCAATAAATAAAGATGAAAAACATAAACCGATGTCGCGAACAGGTAGAGAAGCTCAAGCGCAACATAATGATACCACTTAGGAGACCGAGTTGATTTTTTTAAGAAAGATATTTGCAAATGTAAAACATGCTTCAAATGGCTCTTTTATTGTGCAATTTGACAGTTTATACGCGATTTAATCGTTTTCAACATCGCGCAATAAATAAAGATGAGAAACATAAACCGATGGCGCGAACAGATAGAGAAGCTCAAGCGCAGCATAATGATACCACTTAGGAGACCGAGTTGATTTTTTTAAGAAAGATATATGCAAATGTAAAACATGCTTCAAATTGCTCTTTTATTGTGCAATATGACAGTATATACGCGATTTACTCGTTTTCAACATCGCGCAATAAATAAAGATGAGAAACATAAACCGATGTCGCGAACAGGAAGAGAAGCTCAAGCGTAACATAATGATACCATTTAGGAGACCATACCATTCTATGCGCAATAAATAAAGATGAAAAACATAAACCGATCACGCGAACAGATAGAGAAGCTCAAGCGCAGCATAATGATACCATTTAGGAGACCATAGCATTCTATGCGCAATAAATAAAGATGAAAAACATAAACCGATGTCGCGAACAGGTAGAGAAGCTCAAGCGCAACATAATGATACCACTTAGGAGACCGAGTTGATTTTTTTAAGAAAGATATTTGCAAATGTAAAACATGCTTCAAATGGCTCTTTTATTGTGCAATTTGACAGTATATACGCGATTTACTCGTTTTCAACATCGCGCAATAAATAAAGATGAGAAACATAAACCGATGTCGCGAACAGGAAGAGAAGCTCAAGCGTAACATAATGATACCATTTAGGAGACCATACCATTCTATGCGCAATAAATAAAGATGAAAAACATAAACCGATGACGCGAACAGATAGAGAAGCTCAAGCGCAACATAATGATACCACTTAGGAGACCGAGTTGATCTTTTTAAGAAAGATATTTGCAAATGTAAAACATGCTTCAAATGGCTCTTTTATTGTTCAATATGACAGTATATACGCGATTTAATCGTTTTTAACATCGCGCAATAAATAAAGATGAAAAACATAAACCGATGGCGCGAACAGATAGAGAAGCTCAAGCGCAGCATAATGATACCATTTAGGAGACCATAGCATTCTATGCGCAATAAATAAAGATGAAAAACATAAACCGATGTCGCGAACAGGTAGAGAAGCTCAAGCGCAACATAATGATACCACTTAGGAGACCGAGTTGATTTTTTTAAGAAAGATATTTGCAAATGTAAAACATGCTTCAAATGGCTCTTTTATTGTGCAATTTGACAGTATATACGCGATTTACTCGTTTTCAACATCGCGCAATAAATAAAGATGAGAAACATAAACCGATGTCGCGAACAGGAAGAGAAGCTCAAGCGTAACATAATGATACCATTTAGGAGACCATACCATTCTATGCGCAATAAATAAAGATGAAAAACATAAACCGATGACGCGAACAGATAGAGAAGCTCAAGCGCAACATAATGATACCACTTAGGAGACCGAGTTGATCTTTTTAAGAAAAATATTTGCAAATGTAAAACATGCTTCAAATGGCTCTTTTATTGTTCAATATGACAATATATACGCGATTTAATCGTTTTTAACATCGCGCAATAAATAAAGATGAAAAACATAAACCGATGGCGCGAACAGGTAGAGAAGCTCAAGCGCAACATAATGATACCGTTTAGGAGACCATACCATTCTATGCGCAATAAATAAAGATGAAAAACATAAACCGATGACGCGAACAGATAGAGAAGCTCAAGCGCAGCATAATGATACCACTTAGGAGACCGAGTTGATTTTTTTAAGAAAGATATTTGCAAATGTAAAACATGCTTCAAATTGCTCTTTTATTGTGCAATATGACAGTATATACGCGATTTACTCGTTTTCAACATCGCGCAATAAATAAAGATGAGAAACATAAACCGATGTCGCGAACAGGAAGAAAAGCTCAAGCGTAACATAATGATACCATTTAGGAGACCATACCATTCTATGCGCAATAAATAAAGATGAAAAACATAAACCGATGACGCGAACAGATAGAGAAGCTCAAGCGCAACATAATGATACCACTTAGGAGACCGAGTTGATCTTTTTAAGAAAAATATTTGCAAATGTAAAACATGCTTCAAATGGCTCTTTTATTGTTCAATATGACAGTATATACGCGATTTAATCGTTTTTAACATCGCGCAATAAATAAAGATGAAAAACATAAACCGATGGCGCGAACAGGTAGAGAAGCTCAAGCGCAACATAATGATACCGTTTAGGAGACCATACCATTCTATGCGCAATAAATAAAGATGAAAAACATAAACCGATGACGCGAACAGATAGAGAAGCTCAAGCGCAGCATAATGATACCACTTAGGAGAGCGAGTTGAACTTTTTAAGAAAGATATTTGCAAATGTAAAACTTGCTTCAAATGGCTCTTTTTTTGTGCAATATGACAGTATATACGCGATTTACTCGTTTTCAACAAAGCGCAATAAATAAAGATGAGAAACATAAACCGATGGCGCGAACAGGTAGAGAAGCTCAAGCGCAACATAATGATACCATTTAGGAGACCATAGCATTCTATGCGCAATAAATAAAGATGAAAAACATAAACCGATGTCGCGAACAGGTAGAGAAGCTCAAGCGCAACATAATGATACCACTTAGGAGACCATACCATTCTTTTTAAGAAAGATATTTGCAAATGTGATGTTGCAAATGTAAAAAATGCTTCAAATGACTCTTTTATTGTGCAATATGACAGTATATACGCGATTTACTCGTTTTCAACACCGCGCAATAAATAAAGATGAAAAACATAAACCGATGACGCGAACAGATAGAGAAGCTCAAGCGCAACATAATGATACCACTTAGGAGACCGAGTTGATCTTTTTAAGAAAGATATTTGCAAATGTAAAACATGCTTCAAATGGCTCTTTTATTGTTCAATATGACAGTATATACGCGATTTAATCGTTTTTAACATCGCGCAATAAATAAAGATGAAAAACATAAACCGATGGCGCGAACAGGTAGAGAAGCTCAAGCGCAACATAATGATACCATTTAGGAGACCATAGCATTCTATGCGCAATAAATAAAGATGAAAAACATAAACCGATGTCGCGAACAGGTAGAGAAGCTCAAGCGCAACATAATGATACCACTTAGGAGACCGAGTTGATTTTTTTAAGAAAGATATTTGCAAATGTAAAACATGCTTCAAATGGCTCTTTTATTGTGCAATTTGACAGTTTATACGCGATTTAATCGTTTTCAACATCGCGCAATAAATAAAGATGAGAAACATAAACCGATGGCGCGAACAGATAGAGAAGCTCAAGCGCAGCATAATGATACCACTTAGGAGACCGAGTTGATTTTTTTAAGAAAGATATATGCAAATGTAAAACATGCTTCAAATTGCTCTTTTATTGTGCAATATGACAGTATATACGCGATTTACTCGTTTTCAACATCGCGCAATAAATAAAGATGAGAAACATAAACCGATGTCGCGAACAGGAAGAGAAGCTCAAGCGTAACATAATGATACCATTTAGGAGACCATACCATTCTATGCGCAATAAATAAAGATGAAAAACATAAACCGATCACGCGAACAGATAGAGAAGCTCAAGCGCAGCATAATGATACCATTTAGGAGACCATAGCATTCTATGCGCAATAAATAAAGATGAAAAACATAAACCGATGTCGCGAACAGGTAGAGAAGCTCAAGCGCAACATAATGATACCACTTAGGAAACCATACCATTCTTTTTAAGAAAGATATTTGCAAATGTGATGTTGCAAATGTAAAAAATGCTTCAAATGACTCTTTTATTGTGCAATATGACAGTATATACGCGATTTACTCGTTTTCAACATCGCGCAATAAATAAAGATGAGAAACATAAACCGATGTCGCGAACAGGAAGAGAAGCTCAAGCGTAACATAATGATACCATTTAGGAGACCATACCATTCTATGCGCAATAAATAAAGATGAAAAACATAAACCGATGGCGCGAACAGGTAGAGAAGCTCAAGCGCAACATAATGGTACCGTTTAGGAGACCATACCATTCTATGCGCAATAAATAAAGATGAAAAACATAAACCGATGACGCGAACAGATAGAGAAGCTCAAGCGCAGCATAATGATACCACTTAGGAGAGCGAGTTGAACTTTTTAAGAAAGATATTTGCAAATGTAAAACTTGCTTCAAATGGCTCTTTTTTTGTGCAATATGACAGTATATACGCGATTTACTCGTTTTCAACAAAGCGCAATAAATAAAGATGAGAAACATAAACCGATGGCGCGAACAGGTAGAGAAGCTCAAGCGCAACATAATGATACCATTTAGGAGACCATAGCATTCTATGCGCAATAAATAAAGATGAAAAACATAAACCGATCACGCGAACAGATAGAGAAGCTCAAGCGCAGCATAATGATACCATTTAGGAGACCATAGCATTCTATGCGCAATAAATAAAGATGAAAAACATAAACCGATGTCGCGAACAGGTAGAGAAGCTCAAGCGCAACATAATGATACCACTTAGGAGACCATACCATTCTTTTTAAGAAAGATATTTGCAAATGTGATGTACCATAAAAACCATGATTACCGTGGTCCACCATGGTAATTTTGACTACCATGGAATGTAGGTTACCATAGTACATTTTTTTAAGGGAAAGATGAGAAACATAAACCGATGGCGCGAACAGGTAGAGAAGCTCAAGCGCAGCATAATGATACCACTTAGGAGACCGAGTTGATTTTTTTAAGAAAGATATTTGCAAATGTAAAACATGCTTCAAATTGCTCTTTTATTGTGCAATATGACAGTATATACGCGATTTACTCGTTTTCAACACCGCGCAATAAATAAAGATGAGAAACATAAACCGATGACGCGAACAGATAGAGAAGCTCAAGCGCAGCATAATGATACCACTTAGGAGACCGAGTTGATTTTTTTAAGAAAGATATTTGCAAATGTAAAACATGCTTCAAATTGCTCTTTTATTGTGCAATATGACAGTATATACGCGATTTACTCGTTTTCAACATCGCGCAATAAATAAAGATGAGAAACATAAACCGATGTCGCGAACAGGAAGAGAAGCTCAAGCGTAACATAATGATACCATTTAGGAGACCATACCATTCTATGCGCAATAAATAAAGATGAAAAACATAAACCGATCACGCGAACAGATAGAGAAGCTCAAGCGCAGCATAATGATACCATTTAGGAGACCATAGCATTCTATGCGCAATAAATAAAGATGAAAAACATAAACCGATGTCGCGAACAGGTAGAGAAGCTCAAGCGCAACATAATGATACCACTTAGGAGACCATACCATTCTTTTTAAGAAAGATATTTGCAAATGTGATGTACCATAAAAACCATGATTACCGTGGTCCACCATGGTAATTTTGACTACCATGGAATGTAGGTTACCATAGTACATTTTTTTAAGGGAAAGATGAGAAACATAAACCGATGGCGCGAACAGGTAGAGAAGCTCAAGCGCAGCATAATGATACCACTTAGGAGACCGAGTTGATTTTTTTAAGAAAGATATTTGCAAATGTAAAACATGCTTCAAATTGCTCTTTTATTGTGCAATATGACAGTATATACGCGATTTACTCGTTTTCAACACCGCGCAATAAATAAAGATGAGAAACATAAACCGATGACGCGAACAGATAGAGAAGCTCAAGCGCAGCATAATGATACCACTTAGGAGACCGAGTTGATTTTTTTAAGAAAGATATTTGCAAATGTAAAACATGCTTCAAATTGCTCTTTTATTGTGCAATATGACAGTATATACGCGATTTACTCGTTTTCAACACCGCGCAATAAATAAAGATGAAAAACATAAACCGATGGCGCGAACAGGTAGAGAAGCTCAAGCGCAACATAATGATACCGTTTAGGAGACCATACCATTCTATGCGCAATAAATAAAGATGAAAAACATAAACCGATGACGCGAACAGATAGAGAAGCTCAAGCGCAGCATAATGATACCATTTAGGAGACCATAGCATTCTATGCGCAATAAATAAAGATGAAAAACATAAACCGATGTCGCGAACAGGTAGAGAAGCTCAAGCGCAACATAATGATACCACTTAGGAGACCATACCATTCTTTTTAAGAAAGATATTTGCAAATGTGATGTTGCAAATGTAAAAAATGCTTCAAATGACTCTTTTATTGTGCAATATGACAGTATATACGCGATTTACTCGTTTTCAACACCGCGCAATAAATAAAGATGAAAAACATAAACCGATGACGCGAACAGATAGAGAAGCTCAAGCGCAACATAATGATACCACTTAGGAGACCGAGTTGATCTTTTTAAGAAAGATATTTGCAAATGTAAAACATGCTTCAAATGGCTCTTTTATTGTTCAATATGACAGTATATACGCGATTTAATCGTTTTTAACATCGCGCAATAAATAAAGATGAAAAACATAAACCGATGGCGCGAACAGATAGAGAAGCTCAAGCGCAGCATAATGATACCATTTAGGAGACCATAGCATTCTATGCGCAATAAATAAAGATGAAAAACATAAACCGATGTCGCGAACAGGTAGAGAAGCTCAAGCGCAACATAATGATACCACTTAGGAGACCGAGTTGATTTTTTTAAGAAAGATATTTGCAAATGTAAAACATGCTTCAAATGGCTCTTTTATTGTGCAATTTGACAGTATATACGCGATTTACTCGTTTTCAACATCGCGCAATAAATAAAGATGAGAAACATAAACCGATGTCGCGAACAGGAAGAGAAGCTCAAGCGTAACATAATGATACCATTTAGGAGACCATACCATTCTATGCGCAATAAATAAAGATGAAAAACATAAACCGATGACGCGAACAGATAGAGAAGCTCAAGCGCAACATAATGATACCACTTAGGAGACCGAGTTGATCTTTTTAAGAAAAATATTTGCAAATGTAAAACATGCTTCAAATGGCTCTTTTATTGTTCAATATGACAATATATACGCGATTTAATCGTTTTTAACATCGCGCAATAAATAAAGATGAAAAACATAAACCGATGGCGCGAACAGGTAGAGAAGCTCAAGCGCAACATAATGATACCGTTTAGGAGACCATACCATTCTATGCGCAATAAATAAAGATGAAAAACATAAACCGATGACGCGAACAGATAGAGAAGCTCAAGCGCAGCATAATGATACCACTTAGGAGACCGAGTTGATTTTTTTAAGAAAGATATTTGCAAATGTAAAACATGCTTCAAATTGCTCTTTTATTGTGCAATATGACAGTATATACGCGATTTACTCGTTTTCAACATCGCGCAATAAATAAAGATGAGAAACATAAACCGATGTCGCGAACAGGAAGAAAAGCTCAAGCGTAACATAATGATACCATTTAGGAGACCATACCATTCTATGCGCAATAAATAAAGATGAAAAACATAAACCGATGACGCGAACAGATAGAGAAGCTCAAGCGCAACATAATGATACCACTTAGGAGACCGAGTTGATCTTTTTAAGAAAAATATTTGCAAATGTAAAACATGCTTCAAATGGCTCTTTTATTGTTCAATATGACAGTATATACGCGATTTAATCGTTTTTAACATCGCGCAATAAATAAAGATGAAAAACATAAACCGATGGCGCGAACAGGTAGAGAAGCTCAAGCGCAACATAATGATACCGTTTAGGAGACCATACCATTCTATGCGCAATAAATAAAGATGAAAAACATAAACCGATGACGCGAACAGATAGAGAAGCTCAAGCGCAGCATAATGATACCATTTAGGAGACCATAGCATTCTATGCGCAATAAATAAAGATGAAAAACATAAACCGATGTCGCGAACAGGTAGAGAAGCTCAAGCGCAACATAATGATACCACTTAGGAGACCATACCATTCTTTTTAAGAAAGATATTTGCAAATGTGATGTTGCAAATGTAAAAAATGCTTCAAATGACTCTTTTATTGTGCAATATGACAGTATATACGCGATTTACTCGTTTTCAACACCGCGCAATAAATAAAGATGAAAAACATAAACCGATGACGCGAACAGATAGAGAAGCTCAAGCGCAACATAATGATACCACTTAGGAGACCGAGTTGATCTTTTTAAGAAAGATATTTGCAAATGTAAAACATGCTTCAAATGGCTCTTTTATTGTTCAATATGACAGTATATACGCGATTTAATCGTTTTTAACATCGCGCAATAAATAAAGATGAAAAACATAAACCGATGGCGCGAACAGATAGAGAAGCTCAAGCGCAGCATAATGATACCATTTAGGAGACCATAGCATTCTATGCGCAATAAATAAAGATGAAAAACATAAACCGATGTCGCGAACAGGTAGAGAAGCTCAAGCGCAACATAATGATACCACTTAGGAGACCGAGTTGATTTTTTTAAGAAAGATATTTGCAAATGTAAAACATGCTTCAAATGGCTCTTTTATTGTGCAATTTGACAGTATATACGCGATTTACTCGTTTTCAACATCGCGCAATAAATAAAGATGAGAAACATAAACCGATGTCGCGAACAGGAAGAGAAGCTCAAGCGTAACATAATGATACCATTTAGGAGACCATACCATTCTATGCGCAATAAATAAAGATGAAAAACATAAACCGATGACGCGAACAGATAGAGAAGCTCAAGCGCAACATAATGATACCACTTAGGAGACCGAGTTGATCTTTTTAAGAAAAATATTTGCAAATGTAAAACATGCTTCAAATGGCTCTTTTATTGTTCAATATGACAATATATACGCGATTTAATCGTTTTTAACATCGCGCAATAAATAAAGATGAAAAACATAAACCGATGGCGCGAACAGGTAGAGAAGCTCAAGCGCAACATAATGATACCGTTTAGGAGACCATACCATTCTATGCGCAATAAATAAAGATGAAAAACATAAACCGATGACGCGAACAGATAGAGAAGCTCAAGCGCAGCATAATGATACCACTTAGGAGACCGAGTTGATTTTTTTAAGAAAGATATTTGCAAATGTAAAACATGCTTCAAATTGCTCTTTTATTGTGCAATATGACAGTATATACGCGATTTACTCGTTTTCAACATCGCGCAATAAATAAAGATGAGAAACATAAACCGATGTCGCGAACAGGAAGAAAAGCTCAAGCGTAACATAATGATACCATTTAGGAGACCATACCATTCTATGCGCAATAAATAAAGATGAAAAACATAAACCGATGACGCGAACAGATAGAGAAGCTCAAGCGCAACATAATGATACCACTTAGGAGACCGAGTTGATCTTTTTAAGAAAAATATTTGCAAATGTAAAACATGCTTCAAATGGCTCTTTTATTGTTCAATATGACAGTATATACGCGATTTAATCGTTTTTAACATCGCGCAATAAATAAAGATGAAAAACATAAACCGATGGCGCGAACAGGTAGAGAAGCTCAAGCGCAACATAATGATACCGTTTAGGAGACCATACCATTCTATGCGCAATAAATAAAGATGAAAAACATAAACCGATGACGCGAACAGATAGAGAAGCTCAAGCGCAGCATAATGATACCACTTAGGAGAGCGAGTTGAACTTTTTAAGAAAGATATTTGCAAATGTAAAACTTGCTTCAAATGGCTCTTTTTTTGTGCAATATGACAGTATATACGCGATTTACTCGTTTTCAACAAAGCGCAATAAATAAAGATGAGAAACATAAACCGATGGCGCGAACAGGTAGAGAAGCTCAAGCGCAACATAATGATACCATTTAGGAGACCATAGCATTCTATGCGCAATAAATAAAGATGAAAAACATAAACCGATGTCGCGAACAGGTAGAGAAGCTCAAGCGCAACATAATGATACCACTTAGGAGACCATACCATTCTTTTTAAGAAAGATATTTGCAAATGTGATGTTGCAAATGTAAAAAATGCTTCAAATGACTCTTTTATTGTGCAATATGACAGTATATACGCGATTTACTCGTTTTCAACACCGCGCAATAAATAAAGATGAAAAACATAAACCGATGACGCGAACAGATAGAGAAGCTCAAGCGCAACATAATGATACCACTTAGGAGACCGAGTTGATCTTTTTAAGAAAGATATTTGCAAATGTAAAACATGCTTCAAATGGCTCTTTTATTGTTCAATATGACAGTATATACGCGATTTAATCGTTTTTAACATCGCGCAATAAATAAAGATGAAAAACATAAACCGATGGCGCGAACAGGTAGAGAAGCTCAAGCGCAACATAATGATACCATTTAGGAGACCATAGCATTCTATGCGCAATAAATAAAGATGAAAAACATAAACCGATGTCGCGAACAGGTAGAGAAGCTCAAGCGCAACATAATGATACCACTTAGGAGACCGAGTTGATTTTTTTAAGAAAGATATTTGCAAATGTAAAACATGCTTCAAATGGCTCTTTTATTGTGCAATTTGACAGTTTATACGCGATTTAATCGTTTTCAACATCGCGCAATAAATAAAGATGAGAAACATAAACCGATGGCGCGAACAGATAGAGAAGCTCAAGCGCAGCATAATGATACCACTTAGGAGACCGAGTTGATTTTTTTAAGAAAGATATATGCAAATGTAAAACATGCTTCAAATTGCTCTTTTATTGTGCAATATGACAGTATATACGCGATTTACTCGTTTTCAACATCGCGCAATAAATAAAGATGAGAAACATAAACCGATGTCGCGAACAGGAAGAGAAGCTCAAGCGTAACATAATGATACCATTTAGGAGACCATACCATTCTATGCGCAATAAATAAAGATGAAAAACATAAACCGATGACGCGAACAGATAGAGAAGCTCAAGCGCAACATAATGATACCACTTAGGAGACCGAGTTGATCTTTTTAAGAAAAATATTTGCAAATGTAAAACATGCTTCAAATGGCTCTTTTATTGTTCAATATGACAGTATATACGCGATTTAATCGTTTTTAACATCGCGCAATAAATAAAGATGAAAAACATAAACCGATGGCGCGAACAGGTAGAGAAGCTCAAGCGCAACATAATGATACCGTTTAGGAGACCATACCATTCTATGCGCAATAAATAAAGATGAAAAACATAAACCGATGACGCGAACAGATAGAGAAGCTCAAGCGCAGCATAATGATACCACTTAGGAGACCGAGTTGATTTTTTTAAGAAAGATATTTGCAAATGTAAAACATGCTTCAAATGGCTCTTTTATTGTGCAATTTGACAGTTTATACGCGATTTAATCGTTTTCAACATCGCGCAATAAATAAAGATGAGAAACATAAACCGATGGCGCGAACAGGTAGAGAAGCTCAAGCGCAGCATAATGATACCACTTAGGAGAGCGAGTTGAACTTTTTAAGAAAGATATTTGCAAATGTAAAACTTGCTTCAAATGGCTCTTTTTTTGTGCAATATGACAGTATATACGCGATTTACTCGTTTTCAACAAAGCGCAATAAATAAAGATGAGAAACATAAACCGATGGCGCGAACAGGTAGAGAAGCTCAAGCGCAACATAATGATACCATTTAGGAGACCATACCATTCTATGCGCAATAAATAAAGATGAAAAACATAAACCGATGTCGCGAACAGGTAGAGAAGCTCAAGCGCAACATAATGATACCACTTAGGAGACCATACCATTCTTTTTAAGAAAGATATTTGCAAATGTGATGTTGCAAATGTAAAAAATGCTTCAAATGACTCTTTTATTGTGCAATATGACAGTATATACGCGATTTACTCGTTTTCAACACCGCGCAATAAATAAAGATGAAAAACATAAACCGATGTCGCGAACAGGTAGATAAGCTCAAGCGCAACATAATGATACCACTTAGGAGACCGACTTGATTTTTTTAAGAAAGATATTTGCAAATGTAAAACATGCTTCAAATTGCTCTTTTATTGTGCAATATGACAGTATATACGCGATTTACTCGTTTTCAACATCGCGCAATAAATAAAGATGAGAAACATAAACCGATGTCGCGAACAGGAAGAGAAGCTCAAGCGTAACATAATGATACCATTTAGGAGACCATACCATTCTATGCGCAATAAATAAAGATGAAAAACATAAACCGATCACGCGAACAGATAGAGAAGCTCAAGCGCAGCATAATGATACCATTTAGGAGACCATAGCATTCTATGCGCAATAAATAAAGATGAAAAACATAAACCGATGTCGCGAACAGGTAGAGAAGCTCAAGCGCAACATAATGATACCACTTAGGAGACCATACCATTCTTTTTAAGAAAGATATTTGCAAATGTGATGTACCATAAAAACCATGATTACCGTGGTCCACCATGGTAATTTTGACTACCATGGAATGTAGGTTACCATAGTACATTTTTTTAAGGGAAAGATGAGAAACATAAACCGATGGCGCGAACAGATAGAGAAGCTCAAGCGCAACATAATAATACCACTTAGGAGACCGAGTTGATCTTTTTAAGAAAAATATTTGCAAATGTAAAACATGCTTCAAATGGCTCTTTTATTGTTCAATATGACAGTATATACGCGATTTAATCGTTTTTAACATCGCGCAATAAATAAAGATGAAAAACATAAACCGATGGCGCGAACAGGTAGAGAAGCTCAAGCGCAACATAATGATACCGTTTAGGAGACCATACCATTCTATGCGCAATAAATAAAGATGAAAAACATAAACCGATGTCGCGAACAGGTAGAGAAGCTCAAGCGCAACATAATGATACCACTTAGGAGACCATACCATTCTTTTTAAGAAAGATATTTGCAAATGTGATGTTGCAAATGTAAAAAATGCTTCAAATGACTCTTTTATTGTGCAATATGACAGTATATACGCGATTTACTCGTTTTCAACACCGCGCAATAAATAAAGATGAAAAACATAAACCGATGTCGCGAACAGGTAGATAAGCTCAAGCGCAACATAATGATACCACTTAGGAGACCGACTTGATTTTTTTAAGAAAGATATTTGCAAATGTAAAACATGCTTCAAATGGCTCTTTTATTGTGCAATTTGACAGTTTATACGCGATTTAATCGTTTTCAACATCGCGCAATAAATAAAGATGAGAAACATAAACCGATGGCGCGAACAGATAGAGAAGCTCAAGCGCAGCATAATGATACCACTTAGGAGACCGAGTTGATTTTTTTAAGAAAGATATTTGCAAATGTAAAACATGCTTCAAATTGCTCTTTTATTGTGCAATATGACAGTATATACGCGATTTACTCGTTTTCAACATCGCGCAATAAATAAAGATGAGAAACATAAACCGATGTCGCGAACAGGAAGAGAAGCTCAAGCGTAACATAATGATACCATTTAGGAGACCATACCATTCTATGCGCAATAAATAAAGATGAAAAACATAAACCGATGACGCGAACAGATAGAGAAGCTCAAGCGCAGCATAATGATAACATTTAGGAGACCATAGCATTCTATGCGCAATAAATAAAGATGAAAAACATAAACCGATGTCGCGAACAGGTAGAGAAGCTCAAGCGCAACATAATGATACCACTTAGGAGACCATACCATTCTTTTTAAGAAAGATATTTGCAAATGTGATGTTGCAAATGTAAAAAATGCTTCAAATGACTCTTTTATTGTGCAATATGACAGTATATACGCGATTTACTCGTTTTCAACACCGCGCAATAAATAAAGATGAAAAAAATAAACCGATGACGCGAACAGATAGAGAAGCTCAAGCGCAACATAATGATACCACTTAGGAGACCGAGTTGATCTTTTTAAGAAAGATATTTGCAAATGTAAAACATGCTTCAAATGGCTCTTTTATTGTTCAATATGACAGTATATACGCGATTTAATCGTTTTTAACATCGCGCAATAAATAAAGATGAAAAACATAAACCGATGGCGCGAACAGGTAGAGAAGCTCAAGCGCAACATAATGATACCATTTAGGAGACCATAGCATTCTATGCGCAATAAATAAAGATGAAAAACATAAACCGATGTCGCGAACAGGTAGAGAAGCTCAAGCGCAACATAATGATACCACTTAGGAGACCGAGTTGATTTTTTTAAGAAAGATATTTGCAAATGTAAAACATGCTTCAAATGGCTCTTTTATTGTGCAATTTGACAGTTTATACGCGATTTAATCGTTTTCAACATCGCGCAATAAATAAAGATGAGAAACATAAACCGATGGCGCGAACAGATAGAGAAGCTCAAGCGCAGCATAATGATACCACTTAGGAGACCGAGTTGATTTTTTTAAGAAAGATATATGCAAATGTAAAACATGCTTCAAATTGCTCTTTTATTGTGCAATATGACAGTATATACGCGATTTACTCGTTTTCAACATCGCGCAATAAATAAAGATGAGAAACATAAACCGATGTCGCGAACAGGAAGAGAAGCTCAAGCGTAACATAATGATACCATTTAGGAGACCATACCATTCTATGCGCAATAAATAAAGATGAAAAACATAAACCGATCACGCGAACAGATAGAGAAGCTCAAGCGCAGCATAATGATACCATTTAGGAGACCATAGCATTCTATGCGCAATAAATAAAGATGAAAAACATAAACCGATGTCGCGAACAGGTAGAGAAGCTCAAGCGCAACATAATGATACCACTTAGGAGACCGAGTTGATTTTTTTAAGAAAGATATTTGCAAATGTAAAACATGCTTCAAATGGCTCTTTTATTGTGCAATTTGACAGTATATACGCGATTTACTCGTTTTCAACATCGCGCAATAAATAAAGATGAGAAACATAAACCGATGTCGCGAACAGGAAGAGAAGCTCAAGCGTAACATAATGATACCATTTAGGAGACCATACCATTCTATGCGCAATAAATAAAGATGAAAAACATAAACCGATGACGCGAACAGATAGAGAAGCTCAAGCGCAACATAATGATACCACTTAGGAGACCGAGTTGATCTTTTTAAGAAAGATATTTGCAAATGTAAAACATGCTTCAAATGGCTCTTTTATTGTTCAATATGACAGTATATACGCGATTTAATCGTTTTTAACATCGCGCAATAAATAAAGATGAAAAACATAAACCGATGGCGCGAACAGGTAGAGAAGCTCAAGCGCAACATAATGATACCATTTAGGAGACCATAGCATTCTATGCGCAATAAATAAAGATGAAAAACATAAACCGATGTCGCGAACAGGTAGAGAAGCTCAAGCGCAACATAATGATACCACTTAGGAGACCGAGTTGATTTTTTTAAGAAAGATATTTGCAAATGTAAAACATGCTTCAAATGGCTCTTTTATTGTGCAATTTGACAGTTTATACGCGATTTAATCGTTTTCAACATCGCGCAATAAATAAAGATGAGAAACATAAACCGATGGCGCGAACAGATAGAGAAGCTCAAGCGCAGCATAATGATACCACTTAGGAGACCGAGTTGATTTTTTTAAGAAAGATATATGCAAATGTAAAACATGCTTCAAATTGCTCTTTTATTGTGCAATATGACAGTATATACGCGATTTACTCGTTTTCAACATCGCGCAATAAATAAAGATGAGAAACATAAACCGATGTCGCGAACAGGAAGAGAAGCTCAAGCGTAACATAATGATACCATTTAGGAGACCATACCATTCTATGCGCAATAAATAAAGATGAAAAACATAAACCGATGACGCGAACAGATAGAGAAGCTCAAGCGCAACATAATGATACCACTTAGGAGACCGAGTTGATCTTTTTAAGAAAAATATTTGCAAATGTAAAACATGCTTCAAATGGCTCTTTTATTGTTCAATATGACAGTATATACGCGATTTAATCGTTTTTAACATCGCGCAATAAATAAAGATGAAAAACATAAACCGATGGCGCGAACAGGTAGAGAAGCTCAAGCGCAACATAATGATACCGTTTAGGAGACCATACCATTCTATGCGCAATAAATAAAGATGAAAAACATAAACCGATGACGCGAACAGATAGAGAAGCTCAAGCGCAGCATAATGATACCATTTAGGAGACCATAGCATTCTATGCGCAATAAATAAAGATGAAAAACATAAACCGATGTCGCGAACAGGTAGAGAAGCTCAAGCGCAACATAATGATACCACTTAGGAGACCATACCATTCTTTTTAAGAAAGATATTTGCAAATGTGATGTTGCAAATGTAAAAAATGCTTCAAATGACTCTTTTATTGTGCAATATGACAGTATATACGCGATTTACTCGTTTTCAACACCGCGCAATAAATAAAGATGAAAAACATAAACCGATGACGCGAACAGATAGAGAAGCTCAAGCGCAACATAATGATACCACTTAGGAGACCGAGTTGATCTTTTTAAGAAAGATATTTGCAAATGTAAAACATGCTTCAAATGGCTCTTTTATTGTTCAATATGACAGTATATACGCGATTTAATCGTTTTTAACATCGCGCAATAAATAAAGATGAAAAACATAAACCGATGGCGCGAACAGATAGAGAAGCTCAAGCGCAGCATAATGATACCATTTAGGAGACCATAGCATTCTATGCGCAATAAATAAAGATGAAAAACATAAACCGATGTCGCGAACAGGTAGAGAAGCTCAAGCGCAACATAATGATACCACTTAGGAGACCGAGTTGATTTTTTTAAGAAAGATATTTGCAAATGTAAAACATGCTTCAAATGGCTCTTTTATTGTGCAATTTGACAGTATATACGCGATTTACTCGTTTTCAACATCGCGCAATAAATAAAGATGAGAAACATAAACCGATGTCGCGAACAGGAAGAGAAGCTCAAGCGTAACATAATGATACCATTTAGGAGACCATACCATTCTATGCGCAATAAATAAAGATGAAAAACATAAACCGATGACGCGAACAGATAGAGAAGCTCAAGCGCAACATAATGATACCACTTAGGAGACCGAGTTGATCTTTTTAAGAAAAATATTTGCAAATGTAAAACATGCTTCAAATGGCTCTTTTATTGTTCAATATGACAATATATACGCGATTTAATCGTTTTTAACATCGCGCAATAAATAAAGATGAAAAACATAAACCGATGGCGCGAACAGGTAGAGAAGCTCAAGCGCAACATAATGATACCGTTTAGGAGACCATACCATTCTATGCGCAATAAATAAAGATGAAAAACATAAACCGATGACGCGAACAGATAGAGAAGCTCAAGCGCAGCATAATGATACCACTTAGGAGACCGAGTTGATTTTTTTAAGAAAGATATTTGCAAATGTAAAACATGCTTCAAATTGCTCTTTTATTGTGCAATATGACAGTATATACGCGATTTACTCGTTTTCAACATCGCGCAATAAATAAAGATGAGAAACATAAACCGATGTCGCGAACAGGAAGAAAAGCTCAAGCGTAACATAATGATACCATTTAGGAGACCATACCATTCTATGCGCAATAAATAAAGATGAAAAACATAAACCGATGACGCGAACAGATAGAGAAGCTCAAGCGCAACATAATGATACCACTTAGGAGACCGAGTTGATCTTTTTAAGAAAAATATTTGCAAATGTAAAACATGCTTCAAATGGCTCTTTTATTGTTCAATATGACAGTATATACGCGATTTAATCGTTTTTAACATCGCGCAATAAATAAAGATGAAAAACATAAACCGATGGCGCGAACAGGTAGAGAAGCTCAAGCGCAACATAATGATACCGTTTAGGAGACCATACCATTCTATGCGCAATAAATAAAGATGAAAAACATAAACCGATGACGCGAACAGATAGAGAAGCTCAAGCGCAGCATAATGATACCACTTAGGAGAGCGAGTTGAACTTTTTAAGAAAGATATTTGCAAATGTAAAACTTGCTTCAAATGGCTCTTTTTTTGTGCAATATGACAGTATATACGCGATTTACTCGTTTTCAACAAAGCGCAATAAATAAAGATGAGAAACATAAACCGATGGCGCGAACAGGTAGAGAAGCTCAAGCGCAACATAATGATACCATTTAGGAGACCATAGCATTCTATGCGCAATAAATAAAGATGAAAAACATAAACCGATGTCGCGAACAGGTAGAGAAGCTCAAGCGCAACATAATGATACCACTTAGGAGACCATACCATTCTTTTTAAGAAAGATATTTGCAAATGTGATGTTGCAAATGTAAAAAATGCTTCAAATGACTCTTTTATTGTGCAATATGACAGTATATACGCGATTTACTCGTTTTCAACACCGCGCAATAAATAAAGATGAAAAACATAAACCGATGACGCGAACAGATAGAGAAGCTCAAGCGCAACATAATGATACCACTTAGGAGACCGAGTTGATCTTTTTAAGAAAGATATTTGCAAATGTAAAACATGCTTCAAATGGCTCTTTTATTGTTCAATATGACAGTATATACGCGATTTAATCGTTTTTAACATCGCGCAATAAATAAAGATGAAAAACATAAACCGATGGCGCGAACAGGTAGAGAAGCTCAAGCGCAACATAATGATACCATTTAGGAGACCATAGCATTCTATGCGCAATAAATAAAGATGAAAAACATAAACCGATGTCGCGAACAGGTAGAGAAGCTCAAGCGCAACATAATGATACCACTTAGGAGACCGAGTTGATTTTTTTAAGAAAGATATTTGCAAATGTAAAACATGCTTCAAATGGCTCTTTTATTGTGCAATTTGACAGTTTATACGCGATTTAATCGTTTTCAACATCGCGCAATAAATAAAGATGAGAAACATAAACCGATGGCGCGAACAGATAGAGAAGCTCAAGCGCAGCATAATGATACCACTTAGGAGACCGAGTTGATTTTTTTAAGAAAGATATATGCAAATGTAAAACATGCTTCAAATTGCTCTTTTATTGTGCAATATGACAGTATATACGCGATTTACTCGTTTTCAACATCGCGCAATAAATAAAGATGAGAAACATAAACCGATGTCGCGAACAGGAAGAGAAGCTCAAGCGTAACATAATGATACCATTTAGGAGACCATACCATTCTATGCGCAATAAATAAAGATGAAAAACATAAACCGATCACGCGAACAGATAGAGAAGCTCAAGCGCAGCATAATGATACCATTTAGGAGACCATAGCATTCTATGCGCAATAAATAAAGATGAAAAACATAAACCGATGTCGCGAACAGGTAGAGAAGCTCAAGCGCAACATAATGATACCACTTAGGAAACCATACCATTCTTTTTAAGAAAGATATTTGCAAATGTGATGTTGCAAATGTAAAAAATGCTTCAAATGACTCTTTTATTGTGCAATATGACAGTATATACGCGATTTACTCGTTTTCAACATCGCGCAATAAATAAAGATGAGAAACATAAACCGATGTCGCGAACAGGAAGAGAAGCTCAAGCGTAACATAATGATACCATTTAGGAGACCATACCATTCTATGCGCAATAAATAAAGATGAAAAACATAAACCGATGGCGCGAACAGGTAGAGAAGCTCAAGCGCAACATAATGGTACCGTTTAGGAGACCATACCATTCTATGCGCAATAAATAAAGATGAAAAACATAAACCGATGACGCGAACAGATAGAGAAGCTCAAGCGCAGCATAATGATACCACTTAGGAGAGCGAGTTGAACTTTTTAAGAAAGATATTTGCAAATGTAAAACTTGCTTCAAATGGCTCTTTTTTTGTGCAATATGACAGTATATACGCGATTTACTCGTTTTCAACAAAGCGCAATAAATAAAGATGAGAAACATAAACCGATGGCGCGAACAGGTAGAGAAGCTCAAGCGCAACATAATGATACCATTTAGGAGACCATAGCATTCTATGCGCAATAAATAAAGATGAAAAACATAAACCGATCACGCGAACAGATAGAGAAGCTCAAGCGCAGCATAATGATACCATTTAGGAGACCATAGCATTCTATGCGCAATAAATAAAGATGAAAAACATAAACCGATGTCGCGAACAGGTAGAGAAGCTCAAGCGCAACATAATGATACCACTTAGGAGACCATACCATTCTTTTTAAGAAAGATATTTGCAAATGTGATGTACCATAAAAACCATGATTACCGTGGTCCACCATGGTAATTTTGACTACCATGGAATGTAGGTTACCATAGTACATTTTTTTAAGGGAAAGATGAGAAACATAAACCGATGGCGCGAACAGGTAGAGAAGCTCAAGCGCAGCATAATGATACCACTTAGGAGACCGAGTTGATTTTTTTAAGAAAGATATTTGCAAATGTAAAACATGCTTCAAATTGCTCTTTTATTGTGCAATATGACAGTATATACGCGATTTACTCGTTTTCAACACCGCGCAATAAATAAAGATGAGAAACATAAACCGATGACGCGAACAGATAGAGAAGCTCAAGCGCAGCATAATGATACCACTTAGGAGACCGAGTTGATTTTTTTAAGAAAGATATTTGCAAATGTAAAACATGCTTCAAATTGCTCTTTTATTGTGCAATATGACAGTATATACGCGATTTACTCGTTTTCAACATCGCGCAATAAATAAAGATGAGAAACATAAACCGATGTCGCGAACAGGAAGAGAAGCTCAAGCGTAACATAATGATACCATTTAGGAGACCATACCATTCTATGCGCAATAAATAAAGATGAAAAACATAAACCGATCACGCGAACAGATAGAGAAGCTCAAGCGCAGCATAATGATACCATTTAGGAGACCATAGCATTCTATGCGCAATAAATAAAGATGAAAAACATAAACCGATGTCGCGAACAGGTAGAGAAGCTCAAGCGCAACATAATGATACCACTTAGGAGACCATACCATTCTTTTTAAGAAAGATATTTGCAAATGTGATGTACCATAAAAACCATGATTACCGTGGTCCACCATGGTAATTTTGACTACCATGGAATGTAGGTTACCATAGTACATTTTTTTAAGGGAAAGATGAGAAACATAAACCGATGGCGCGAACAGGTAGAGAAGCTCAAGCGCAGCATAATGATACCACTTAGGAGACCGAGTTGATTTTTTTAAGAAAGATATTTGCAAATGTAAAACATGCTTCAAATTGCTCTTTTATTGTGCAATATGACAGTATATACGCGATTTACTCGTTTTCAACACCGCGCAATAAATAAAGATGAGAAACATAAACCGATGACGCGAACAGATAGAGAAGCTCAAGCGCAGCATAATGATACCACTTAGGAGACCGAGTTGATTTTTTTAAGAAAGATATTTGCAAATGTAAAACATGCTTCAAATTGCTCTTTTATTGTGCAATATGACAGTATATACGCGATTTACTCGTTTTCAACACCGCGCAATAAATAAAGATGAAAAACATAAACCGATGGCGCGAACAGGTAGAGAAGCTCAAGCGCAACATAATGATACCGTTTAGGAGACCATACCATTCTATGCGCAATAAATAAAGATGAAAAACATAAACCGATGACGCGAACAGATAGAGAAGCTCAAGCGCAGCATAATGATACCATTTAGGAGACCATAGCATTCTATGCGCAATAAATAAAGATGAAAAACATAAACCGATGTCGCGAACAGGTAGAGAAGCTCAAGCGCAACATAATGATACCACTTAGGAGACCATACCATTCTTTTTAAGAAAGATATTTGCAAATGTGATGTTGCAAATGTAAAAAATGCTTCAAATGACTCTTTTATTGTGCAATATGACAGTATATACGCGATTTACTCGTTTTCAACACCGCGCAATAAATAAAGATGAAAAACATAAACCGATGACGCGAACAGATAGAGAAGCTCAAGCGCAACATAATGATACCACTTAGGAGACCGAGTTGATCTTTTTAAGAAAGATATTTGCAAATGTAAAACATGCTTCAAATGGCTCTTTTATTGTTCAATATGACAGTATATACGCGATTTAATCGTTTTTAACATCGCGCAATAAATAAAGATGAAAAACATAAACCGATGGCGCGAACAGATAGAGAAGCTCAAGCGCAGCATAATGATACCATTTAGGAGACCATAGCATTCTATGCGCAATAAATAAAGATGAAAAACATAAACCGATGTCGCGAACAGGTAGAGAAGCTCAAGCGCAACATAATGATACCACTTAGGAGACCGAGTTGATTTTTTTAAGAAAGATATTTGCAAATGTAAAACATGCTTCAAATGGCTCTTTTATTGTGCAATTTGACAGTATATACGCGATTTACTCGTTTTCAACATCGCGCAATAAATAAAGATGAGAAACATAAACCGATGTCGCGAACAGGAAGAGAAGCTCAAGCGTAACATAATGATACCATTTAGGAGACCATACCATTCTATGCGCAATAAATAAAGATGAAAAACATAAACCGATGACGCGAACAGATAGAGAAGCTCAAGCGCAACATAATGATACCACTTAGGAGACCGAGTTGATCTTTTTAAGAAAAATATTTGCAAATGTAAAACATGCTTCAAATGGCTCTTTTATTGTTCAATATGACAATATATACGCGATTTAATCGTTTTTAACATCGCGCAATAAATAAAGATGAAAAACATAAACCGATGGCGCGAACAGGTAGAGAAGCTCAAGCGCAACATAATGATACCGTTTAGGAGACCATACCATTCTATGCGCAATAAATAAAGATGAAAAACATAAACCGATGACGCGAACAGATAGAGAAGCTCAAGCGCAGCATAATGATACCACTTAGGAGACCGAGTTGATTTTTTTAAGAAAGATATTTGCAAATGTAAAACATGCTTCAAATTGCTCTTTTATTGTGCAATATGACAGTATATACGCGATTTACTCGTTTTCAACATCGCGCAATAAATAAAGATGAGAAACATAAACCGATGTCGCGAACAGGAAGAAAAGCTCAAGCGTAACATAATGATACCATTTAGGAGACCATACCATTCTATGCGCAATAAATAAAGATGAAAAACATAAACCGATGACGCGAACAGATAGAGAAGCTCAAGCGCAACATAATGATACCACTTAGGAGACCGAGTTGATCTTTTTAAGAAAAATATTTGCAAATGTAAAACATGCTTCAAATGGCTCTTTTATTGTTCAATATGACAGTATATACGCGATTTAATCGTTTTTAACATCGCGCAATAAATAAAGATGAAAAACATAAACCGATGGCGCGAACAGGTAGAGAAGCTCAAGCGCAACATAATGATACCGTTTAGGAGACCATACCATTCTATGCGCAATAAATAAAGATGAAAAACATAAACCGATGACGCGAACAGATAGAGAAGCTCAAGCGCAGCATAATGATACCACTTAGGAGAGCGAGTTGAACTTTTTAAGAAAGATATTTGCAAATGTAAAACTTGCTTCAAATGGCTCTTTTTTTGTGCAATATGACAGTATATACGCGATTTACTCGTTTTCAACAAAGCGCAATAAATAAAGATGAGAAACATAAACCGATGGCGCGAACAGGTAGAGAAGCTCAAGCGCAACATAATGATACCATTTAGGAGACCATAGCATTCTATGCGCAATAAATAAAGATGAAAAACATAAACCGATGTCGCGAACAGGTAGAGAAGCTCAAGCGCAACATAATGATACCACTTAGGAGACCATACCATTCTTTTTAAGAAAGATATTTGCAAATGTGATGTTGCAAATGTAAAAAATGCTTCAAATGACTCTTTTATTGTGCAATATGACAGTATATACGCGATTTACTCGTTTTCAACACCGCGCAATAAATAAAGATGAAAAACATAAACCGATGACGCGAACAGATAGAGAAGCTCAAGCGCAACATAATGATACCACTTAGGAGACCGAGTTGATCTTTTTAAGAAAGATATTTGCAAATGTAAAACATGCTTCAAATGGCTCTTTTATTGTTCAATATGACAGTATATACGCGATTTAATCGTTTTTAACATCGCGCAATAAATAAAGATGAAAAACATAAACCGATGGCGCGAACAGGTAGAGAAGCTCAAGCGCAACATAATGATACCATTTAGGAGACCATAGCATTCTATGCGCAATAAATAAAGATGAAAAACATAAACCGATGTCGCGAACAGGTAGAGAAGCTCAAGCGCAACATAATGATACCACTTAGGAGACCGAGTTGATTTTTTTAAGAAAGATATTTGCAAATGTAAAACATGCTTCAAATGGCTCTTTTATTGTGCAATTTGACAGTTTATACGCGATTTAATCGTTTTCAACATCGCGCAATAAATAAAGATGAGAAACATAAACCGATGGCGCGAACAGATAGAGAAGCTCAAGCGCAGCATAATGATACCACTTAGGAGACCGAGTTGATTTTTTTAAGAAAGATATATGCAAATGTAAAACATGCTTCAAATTGCTCTTTTATTGTGCAATATGACAGTATATACGCGATTTACTCGTTTTCAACATCGCGCAATAAATAAAGATGAGAAACATAAACCGATGTCGCGAACAGGAAGAGAAGCTCAAGCGTAACATAATGATACCATTTAGGAGACCATACCATTCTATGCGCAATAAATAAAGATGAAAAACATAAACCGATCACGCGAACAGATAGAGAAGCTCAAGCGCAGCATAATGATACCATTTAGGAGACCATAGCATTCTATGCGCAATAAATAAAGATGAAAAACATAAACCGATGTCGCGAACAGGTAGAGAAGCTCAAGCGCAACATAATGATACCACTTAGGAGACCATACCATTCTTTTTAAGAAAGATATTTGCAAATGTGATGTTGCAAATGTAAAAAATGCTTCAAATGACTCTTTTATTGTGCAATATGACAGTATATACGCGATTTACTCGTTTTCAACATCGCGCAATAAATAAAGATGAGAAACATAAACCGATGTCGCGAACAGGAAGAGAAGCTCAAGCGTAACATAATGATACCATTTAGGAGACCATACCATTCTATGCGCAATAAATAAAGATGAAAAACATAAACCGATGGCGCGAACAGGTAGAGAAGCTCAAGCGCAACATAATGGTACCGTTTAGGAGACCATACCATTCTATGCGCAATAAATAAAGATGAAAAACATAAACCGATGACGCGAACAGATAGAGAAGCTCAAGCGCAGCATAATGATACCACTTAGGAGAGCGAGTTGAACTTTTTAAGAAAGATATTTGCAAATGTAAAACTTGCTTCAAATGGCTCTTTTTTTGTGCAATATGACAGTATATACGCGATTTACTCGTTTTCAACAAAGCGCAATAAATAAAGATGAGAAACATAAACCGATCACGCGAACAGATAGAGAAGCTCAAGCGCAGCATAATGATACCATTTAGGAGACCATAGCATTCTATGCGCAATAAATAAAGATGAAAAACATAAACCGATGTCGCGAACAGGTAGAGAAGCTCAAGCGCAACATAATGATACCACTTAGGAGACCATACCATTCTTTTTAAGAAAGATATTTGCAAATGTGATGTACCATAAAAACCATGATTACCGTGGTCCACCATGGTAATTTTGACTACCATGGAATGTAGGTTACCATAGTACATTTTTTTAAGGGAAAGATGAGAAACATAAACCGATGGCGCGAACAGGTAGAGAAGCTCAAGCGCAGCATAATGATACCACTTAGGAGACCGAGTTGATTTTTTTAAGAAAGATATTTGCAAATGTAAAACATGCTTCAAATTGCTCTTTTATTGTGCAATATGACAGTATATACGCGATTTACTCGTTTTCAACACCGCGCAATAAATAAAGATGAGAAACATAAACCGATGACGCGAACAGATAGAGAAGCTCAAGCGCAGCATAATGATACCACTTAGGAGACCGAGTTGATTTTTTTAAGAAAGATATTTGCAAATGTAAAACATGCTTCAAATTGCTCTTTTATTGTGCAATATGACAGTATATACGCGATTTACTCGTTTTCAACATCGCGCAATAAATAAAGATGAGAAACATAAACCGATGGCGCGAACAGGTAGAGAAGCTCAAGCGCAACATAATGATACCGTTTAGGAGACCATACCATTCTATGCGCAATAAATAAAGATGAAAAACATAAACCGATGACGCGAACAGATAGAGAAGCTCAAGCGCAGCATAATGATACCACTTAGGAGACCGAGTTGATTTTTTTAAGAAAGATATTTGCAAATGTAAAACATGCTTCAAATTGCTCTTTTATTGTGCAATATGACAGTATATACGCGATTTAATCGTTTTTAACATCGCGCAATAAATAAAGATGAAAAACATAAACCGATGGCGCGAACAGGTAGAGAAGCTCAAGCGCAACATAATGATACCGTTTAGGAGACCATACCATTCTATGCGCAATAAATAAAGATGAAAAACATAAACCGATGGCGCGAACAGGTAGAGAAGCTCAAGCGCAACATAATGATACCATTTAGGAGACCATAGCATTCTATGCGCAATAAATAAAGATGAAAAACATAAACCGATGTCGCGAACAGGTAGAGAAGCTCAAGCGCAACATAATGATACCACTTAGGAGACCGAGTTGATTTTTTTAAGAAAGATATTTGCAAATGTAAAACATGCTTCAAATGGCTCTTTTATTGTGCAATTTGACAGTTTATACGCGATTTAATCGTTTTCAACATCGCGCAATAAATAAAGATGAGAAACATAAACCGATGGCGCGAACAGATAGAGAAGCTCAAGCGCAGCATAATGATACCACTTAGGAGACCGAGTTGATTTTTTTAAGAAAGATATTTGCAAATGTAAAACATGCTTCAAATGGCTCTTTTATTGTGCAATTTGACAGTTTATACGCGATTTAATCGTTTTCAACATCGCGCAATAAATAAAGATGAGAAACATAAACCGATGGCGCGAACAGATAGAGAAGCTCAAGCGCAGCATAATGATACCACTTAGGAGACCGAGTTGATTTTTTTAAGAAAGATATTTGCAAATGTAAAACATGCTTCAAATTGCTCTTTTATTGTGCAATATGACAGTATATACGCGATTTACTCGTTTTCAACATCGCGCAATAAATAAAGATGAGAAACATAAACCGATGTCGCGAACAGGAAGAGAAGCTCAAGCGTAACATAATGATACCATTTAGGAGACCATACCATTCTATGCGCAATAAATAAAGATGAAAAACATAAACCGATGACGCGAACAGATAGAGAAGCTCAAGCGCAACATAATGATACCACTTAGGAGACCGAGTTGATCTTTTTAAGAAAAATATTTGCAAATGTAAAACATGCTTCAAATGGCTCTTTTATTGTTCAATATGACAGTATATACGCGATTTAATCGTTTTTAACATCGCGCAATAAATAAAGATGAAAAACATAAACCGATGGCGCGAACAGGTAGAGAAGCTCAAGCGCAACATAATGATACCGTTTAGGAGACCATACCATTCTATGCGCAATAAATAAAGATGAAAAACATAAACCGATGACGCGAACAGATAGAGAAGCTCAAGCGCAGCATAATGATACCACTTAGGAGACCGAGTTGATTTTTTTAAGAAAGATATTTGCAAATGTAAAACATGCTTCAAATGGCTCTTTTATTGTGCAATTTGACAGTTTATACGCGATTTAATCGTTTTCAACATCGCGCAATAAATAAAGATGAGAAACATAAACCGATGGCGCGAACAGGTAGAGAAGCTCAAGCGCAGCATAATGATACCACTTAGGAGAGCAAGTTGAACTTTTTAAGAAAGATATTTGCAAATGTAAAACTTGCTTCAAATGGCTCTTTTTTTGTGCAATATGACAGTATATACGCGATTTACTCGTTTTCAACAAAGCGCAATAAATAAAGATGAGAAACATAAACCGATGGCGCGAACAGGTAGAGAAGCTCAAGCGCAACATAATGATACCATTTAGGAGACCATACCATTCTATGCGCAATAAATAAAGATGAAAAACATAAACCGATGTCGCGAACAGGTAGAGAAGCTCAAGCGCAACATAATGATACCACTTAGGAGACCATACCATTCTTTTTAAGAAAGATATTTGCAAATGTGATGTTGCAAATGTAAAAAATGCTTCAAATGACTCTTTTATTGTGCAATATGACAGTATATACGCGATTTACTCGTTTTCAACACCGCGCAATAAATAAAGATGAAAAACATAAACCGATGTCGCGAACAGGTAGATAAGCTCAAGCGCAACATAATGATACCACTTAGGAGACCGACTTGATTTTTTTAAGAAAGATATTTGCAAATGTAAAACATGCTTCAAATTGCTCTTTTATTGTGCAATATGACAGTATATACGCGATTTACTCGTTTTCAACATCGCGCAATAAATAAAGATGAGAAACATAAACCGATGTCGCGAACAGGAAGAGAAGCTCAAGCGTAACATAATGATACCATTTAGGAGACCATACCATTCTATGCGCAATAAATAAAGATGAAAAACATAAACCGATCACGCGAACAGATAGAGAAGCTCAAGCGCAGCATAATGATACCATTTAGGAGACCATAGCATTCTATGCGCAATAAATAAAGATGAAAAACATAAACCGATGTCGCGAACAGGTAGAGAAGCTCAAGCGCAACATAATGATACCACTTAGGAGACCATACCATTCTTTTTAAGAAAGATATTTGCAAATGTGATGTACCATAAAAACCATGATTACCGTGGTCCACCATGGTAATTTTGACTACCATGGAATGTAGGTTACCATAGTACATTTTTTTAAGGGAAAGATGAGAAACATAAACCGATGGCGCGAACAGATAGAGAAGCTCAAGCGCAACATAATAATACCACTTAGGAGACCGAGTTGATCTTTTTAAGAAAAATATTTGCAAATGTAAAACATGCTTCAAATGGCTCTTTTATTGTTCAATATGACAGTATATACGCGATTTAATCGTTTTTAACATCGCGCAATAAATAAAGATGAAAAACATAAACCGATGGCGCGAACAGGTAGAGAAGCTCAAGCGCAACATAATGATACCGTTTAGGAGACCATACCATTCTATGCGCAATAAATAAAGATGAAAAACATAAACCGATGTCGCGAACAGGTAGAGAAGCTCAAGCGCAACATAATGATACCACTTAGGAGACCATACCATTCTTTTTAAGAAAGATATTTGCAAATGTGATGTTGCAAATGTAAAAAATGCTTCAAATGACTCTTTTATTGTGCAATATGACAGTATATACGCGATTTACTCGTTTTCAACACCGCGCAATAAATAAAGATGAAAAACATAAACCGATGTCGCGAACAGGTAGATAAGCTCAAGCGCAACATAATGATACCACTTAGGAGACCGACTTGATTTTTTTAAGAAAGATATTTGCAAATGTAAAACATGCTTCAAATGGCTCTTTTATTGTGCAATTTGACAGTTTATACGCGATTTAATCGTTTTCAACATCGCGCAATAAATAAAGATGAGAAACATAAACCGATGGCGCGAACAGATAGAGAAGCTCAAGCGCAGCATAATGATACCACTTAGGAGACCGAGTTGATTTTTTTAAGAAAGATATTTGCAAATGTAAAACATGCTTCAAATTGCTCTTTTATTGTGCAATATGACAGTATATACGCGATTTACTCGTTTTCAACATCGCGCAATAAATAAAGATGAGAAACATAAACCGATGTCGCGAACAGGAAGAGAAGCTCAAGCGTAACATAATGATACCATTTAGGAGACCATACCATTCTATGCGCAATAAATAAAGATGAAAAACATAAACCGATCACGCGAACAGATAGAGAAGCTCAAGCGCAGCATAATGATACCATTTAGGAGACCATAGCATTCTATGCGCAATAAATAAAGATGAAAAACATAAACCGATGTCGCGAACAGGTAGAGAAGCTCAAGCGCAACATAATGATACCACTTAGGAGACCATACCATTCTTTTTAAGAAAGATATTTGCAAATGTGATGTTGCAAATGTAAAAAATGCTTCAAATGACTCTTTTATTGTGCAATATGACAGTATATACGCGATTTACTCGTTTTCAACACCGCGCAATAAATAAAGATGAAAAACATAAACCGATGACGCGAACAGATAGAGAAGCTCAAGCGCAACATAATGATACCACTTAGGAGACCGAGTTGATCTTTTTAAGAAAGATATTTGCAAATGTAAAACATGCTTCAAATGGCTCTTTTATTGTTCAATATGACAGTATATACGCGATTTAATCGTTTTTAACATCGCGCAATAAATAAAGATGAAAAACATAAACCGATGGCGCGAACAGGTAGAGAAGCTCAAGCGCAACATAATGATACCATTTAGGAGACCATAGCATTCTATGCGCAATAAATAAAGATGAAAAACATAAACCGATGTCGCGAACAGGTAGAGAAGCTCAAGCGCAACATAATGATACCACTTAGGAGACCGAGTTGATTTTTTTAAGAAAGATATTTGCAAATGTAAAACATGCTTCAAATTGCTCTTTTATTGTGCAATATGACAGTATATACGCGATTTACTCGTTTTCAACACCGCGCAATAAATAAAGATGAGAAACATAAACCGATGACGCGAACAGATAGAGAAGCTCAAGCGCAGCATAATGATACCACTTAGGAGACCGAGTTGATTTTTTTAAGAAAGATATTTGCAAATGTAAAACATGCTTCAAATTGCTCTTTTATTGTGCAATATGACAGTATATACGCGATTTACTCGTTTTCAACATCGCGCAATAAATAAAGATGAGAAACATAAACCGATGGCGCGAACAGGTAGAGAAGCTCAAGCGCAACATAATGATACCGTTTAGGAGACCATACCATTCTATGCGCAATAAATAAAGATGAAAAACATAAACCGATGACGCGAACAGATAGAGAAGCTCAAGCGCAGCATAATGATACCACTTAGGAGACCGAGTTGATTTTTTTAAGAAAGATATTTGCAAATGTAAAACATGCTTCAAATTGCTCTTTTATTGTGCAATATGACAGTATATACGCGATTTAATCGTTTTTAACATCGCGCAATAAATAAAGATGAAAAACATAAACCGATGGCGCGAACAGGTAGAGAAGCTCAAGCGCAACATAATGATACCGTTTAGGAGACCATACCATTCTATGCGCAATAAATAAAGATGAAAAACATAAACCGATGGCGCGAACAGGTAGAGAAGCTCAAGCGCAACATAATGATACCATTTAGGAGACCATAGCATTCTATGCGCAATAAATAAAGATGAAAAACATAAACCGATGTCGCGAACAGGTAGAGAAGCTCAAGCGCAACATAATGATACCACTTAGGAGACCGAGTTGATTTTTTTAAGAAAGATATTTGCAAATGTAAAACATGCTTCAAATGGCTCTTTTATTGTGCAATTTGACAGTTTATACGCGATTTAATCGTTTTCAACATCGCGCAATAAATAAAGATGAGAAACATAAACCGATGGCGCGAACAGATAGAGAAGCTCAAGCGCAGCATAATGATACCACTTAGGAGACCGAGTTGATTTTTTTAAGAAAGATATTTGCAAATGTAAAACATGCTTCAAATTGCTCTTTTATTGTGCAATATGACAGTATATACGCGATTTACTCGTTTTCAACATCGCGCAATAAATAAAGATGAGAAACATAAACCGATGTCGCGAACAGGAAGAGAAGCTCAAGCGTAACATAATGATACCATTTAGGAGACCATACCATTCTATGCGCAATAAATAAAGATGAAAAACATAAACCGATGACGCGAACAGATAGAGAAGCTCAAGCGCAACATAATGATACCACTTAGGAGACCGAGTTGATCTTTTTAAGAAAAATATTTGCAAATGTAAAACATGCTTCAAATGGCTCTTTTATTGTTCAATATGACAGTATATACGCGATTTAATCGTTTTTAACATCGCGCAATAAATAAAGATGAAAAACATAAACCGATGGCGCGAACAGGTAGAGAAGCTCAAGCGCAACATAATGATACCGTTTAGGAGACCATACCATTCTATGCGCAATAAATAAAGATGAAAAACATAAACCGATGACGCGAACAGATAGAGAAGCTCAAGCGCAGCATAATGATACCACTTAGGAGACCGAGTTGATTTTTTTAAGAAAGATATTTGCAAATGTAAAACATGCTTCAAATGGCTCTTTTATTGTGCAATTTGACAGTTTATACGCGATTTAATCGTTTTCAACATCGCGCAATAAATAAAGATGAGAAACATAAACCGATGGCGCGAACAGGTAGAGAAGCTCAAGCGCAGCATAATGATACCACTTAGGAGAGCGAGTTGAACTTTTTAAGAAAGATATTTGCAAATGTAAAACTTGCTTCAAATGGCTCTTTTTTTGTGCAATATGACAGTATATACGCGATTTACTCGTTTTCAACAAAGCGCAATAAATAAAGATGAGAAACATAAACCGATGGCGCGAACAGGTAGAGAAGCTCAAGCGCAACATAATGATACCATTTAGGAGACCATACCATTCTATGCGCAATAAATAAAGATGAAAAACATAAACCGATGTCGCGAACAGGTAGAGAAGCTCAAGCGCAACATAATGATACCACTTAGGAGACCATACCATTCTTTTTAAGAAAGATATTTGCAAATGTGATGTTGCAAATGTAAAAAATGCTTCAAATGACTCTTTTATTGTGCAATATGACAGTATATACGCGATTTACTCGTTTTCAACACCGCGCAATAAATAAAGATGAAAAACATAAACCGATGTCGCGAACAGGTAGATAAGCTCAAGCGCAACATAATGATACCACTTAGGAGACCGACTTGATTTTTTTAAGAAAGATATTTGCAAATGTAAAACATGCTTCAAATTGCTCTTTTATTGTGCAATATGACAGTATATACGCGATTTACTCGTTTTCAACATCGCGCAATAAATAAAGATGAGAAACATAAACCGATGTCGCGAACAGGAAGAGAAGCTCAAGCGTAACATAATGATACCATTTAGGAGACCATACCATTCTATGCGCAATAAATAAAGATGAAAAACATAAACCGATCACGCGAACAGATAGAGAAGCTCAAGCGCAGCATAATGATACCATTTAGGAGACCATAGCATTCTATGCGCAATAAATAAAGATGAAAAACATAAACCGATGTCGCGAACAGGTAGAGAAGCTCAAGCGCAACATAATGATACCACTTAGGAGACCATACCATTCTTTTTAAGAAAGATATTTGCAAATGTGATGTACCATAAAAACCATGATTACCGTGGTCCACCATGGTAATTTTGACTACCATGGAATGTAGGTTACCATAGTACATTTTTTTAAGGGAAAGATGAGAAACATAAACCGATGGCGCGAACAGATAGAGAAGCTCAAGCGCAACATAATAATACCACTTAGGAGACCGAGTTGATCTTTTTAAGAAAAATATTTGCAAATGTAAAACATGCTTCAAATTGCTCTTTTATTGTGCAATATGACAGTATATACGCGATTTACTCGTTTTCAACATCGCGCAATAAATAAAGATGAGAAACATAAACCGATGTCGCGAACAGGAAGAGAAGCTCAAGCGTAACATAATGATACCATTTAGGAGACCATACCATTCTATGCGCAATAAATAAAGATGAAAAACATAAACCGATCACGCGAACAGATAGAGAAGCTCAAGCGCAGCATAATGATACCATTTAGGAGACCATAGCATTCTATGCGCAATAAATAAAGATGAAAAACATAAACCGATGTCGCGAACAGGTAGAGAAGCTCAAGCGCAACATAATGATACCACTTAGGAGACCATACCATTCTTTTTAAGAAAGATATTTGCAAATGTGATGTACCATAAAAACCATGATTACCGTGGTCCACCATGGTAATTTTGACTACCATGGAATGTAGGTTACCATAGTACATTTTTTTAAGGGAAAGATGAGAAACATAAACCGATGGCGCGAACAGATAGAGAAGCTCAAGCGCAACATAATAATACCACTTAGGAGACCGAGTTGATCTTTTTAAGAAAAATATTTGCAAATGTAAAACATGCTTCAAATGGCTCTTTTATTGTTCAATATGACAGTATATACGCGATTTAATCGTTTTTAACATCGCGCAATAAATAAAGATGAAAAACATAAACCGATGGCGCGAACAGGTAGAGAAGCTCAAGCGCAACATAATGATACCGTTTAGGAGACCATACCATTCTATGCGCAATAAATAAAGATGAAAAACATAAACCGATGACGCGAACAGATAGAGAAGCTCAAGCGCAGCATAATGATACCACTTAGGAGACCGAGTTGATTTTTTTAAGAAAGATATTTGCAAATGTAAAACATGCTTCAAATGGCTCTTTTATTGTGCAATTTGACAGTTTATACGCGATTTAATCGTTTTCAACATCGCGCAATAAATAAAGATGAGAAACATAAACCGATGGCGCGAACAGGTAGAGAAGCTCAAGCGCAGCATAAAGATACCACTTAGGAGAGCGAGTTGAACTTTTTAAGAAAGATATTTGCAAATGTAAAACTTGCTTCAAATGGCTCTTTTTTTGTGCAATATGACAGTATATACGCGATTTACTCGTTTTCAACAAAGCGCAATAAATAAAGATGAGAAACATAAACCGATGGCGCGAACAGGTAGAGAAGCTCAAGCGCAACATAATGATACCATTTAGGAGACCATACCATTCTATGCGCAATAAATAAAGATGAAAAACATAAACCGATGTCGCGAACAGGTAGAGAAGCTCAAGCGCAACATAATGATACCACTTAGGAGACCATACCATTCTTTTTAAGAAAGATATTTGCAAATGTGATGTTGCAAATGTAAAAAATGCTTCAAATGACTCTTTTATTGTGCAATATGACAGTATATACGCGATTTACTCGTTTTCAACACCGCGCAATAAATAAAGATGAAAAACATAAACCGATGTCGCGAACAGGTAGATAAGCTCAAGCGCAACATAATGATACCACTTAGGAGACCGACTTGATTTTTTTAAGAAAGATATTTGCAAATGTAAAACATGCTTCAAATGGCTCTTTTATTGTGCAATTTGACAGTTTATACGCGATTTAATCGTTTTCAACATCGCGCAATAAATAAAGATGAGAAACATAAACCGATGGCGCGAACAGATAGAGAAGCTCAAGCGCAGCATAATGATACCACTTAGGAGACCGAGTTGATTTTTTTAAGAAAGATATTTGCAAATGTAAAACATGCTTCAAATTGCTCTTTTATTGTGCAATATGACAGTATATACGCGATTTACTCGTTTTCAACATCGCGCAATAAATAAAGATGAGAAACATAAACCGATGTCGCGAACAGGAAGAGAAGCTCAAGCGTAACATAATGATACCATTTAGGAGACCATACCATTCTATGCGCAATAAATAAAGATGAAAAACATAAACCGATCACGCGAACAGATAGAGAAGCTCAAGCGCAGCATAATGATACCATTTAGGAGACCATAGCATTCTATGCGCAATAAATAAAGATGAAAAACATAAACCGATGTCGCGAACAGGTAGAGAAGCTCAAGCGCAACATAATGATACCACTTAGGAGACCATACCATTCTTTTTAAGAAAGATATTTGCAAATGTGATGTTGCAAATGTAAAAAATGCTTCAAATGACTCTTTTATTGTGCAATATGACAGTATATACGCGATTTACTCGTTTTCAACACCGCGCAATAAATAAAGATGAAAAACATAAACCGATGACGCGAACAGATAGAGAAGCTCAAGCGCAACATAATGATACCACTTAGGAGACCGAGTTGATCTTTTTAAGAAAGATATTTGCAAATGTAAAACATGCTTCAAATGGCTCTTTTATTGTTCAATATGACAGTATATACGCGATTTAATCGTTTTTAACATCGCGCAATAAATAAAGATGAAAAACATAAACCGATGGCGCGAACAGGTAGAGAAGCTCAAGCGCAACATAATGATACCATTTAGGAGACCATAGCATTCTATGCGCAATAAATAAAGATGAAAAACATAAACCGATGTCGCGAACAGGTAGAGAAGCTCAAGCGCAACATAATGATACCACTTAGGAGACCGAGTTGATTTTTTTAAGAAAGATATTTGCAAATGTAAAACATGCTTCAAATGGCTCTTTTATTGTGCAATTTGACAGTTTATACGCGATTTAATCGTTTTCAACATCGCGCAATAAATAAAGATGAGAAACATAAACCGATGGCGCGAACAGATAGAGAAGCTCAAGCGCAGCATAATGATACCACTTAGGAGACCGAGTTGATTTTTTTAAGAAAGATATATGCAAATGTAAAACATGCTTCAAATTGCTCTTTTATTGTGCAATATGACAGTATATACGCGATTTACTCGTTTTCAACATCGCGCAATAAATAAAGATGAGAAACATAAACCGATGTCGCGAACAGGAAGAGAAGCTCAAGCGTAACATAATGATACCATTTAGGAGACCATACCATTCTATGCGCAATAAATAAAGATGAAAAACATAAACCGATCACGCGAACAGATAGAGAAGCTCAAGCGCAGCATAATGATACCATTTAGGAGACCATAGCATTCTATGCGCAATAAATAAAGATGAAAAACATAAACCGATGTCGCGAACAGGTAGAGAAGCTCAAGCGCAACATAATGATACCACTTAGGAGACCATACCATTCTTTTTAAGAAAGATATTTGCAAATGTGATGTTGCAAATGTAAAAAATGCTTCAAATGACTCTTTTATTGTGCAATATGACAGTATATACGCGATTTACTCGTTTTCAACACCGCGCAATAAATAAAGATGAAAAACATAAACCGATGACGCGAACAGATAGAGAAGCTCAAGCGCAACATAATGATACCACTTAGGAGACCGAGTTGATCTTTTTAAGAAAGATATTTGCAAATGTAAAACATGCTTCAAATGGCTCTTTTATTGTTCAATATGACAGTATATACGCGATTTAATCGTTTTTAACATCGCGCAATAAATAAAGATGAAAAACATAAACCGATGGCGCGAACAGGTAGAGAAGCTCAAGCGCAACATAATGATACCATTTAGGAGACCATAGCATTCTATGCGCAATAAATAAAGATGAAAAACATAAACCGATGTCGCGAACAGGTAGAGAAGCTCAAGCGCAACATAATGATACCACTTAGGAGACCGAGTTGATTTTTTTAAGAAAGATATTTGCAAATGTAAAACATGCTTCAAATGGCTCTTTTATTGTGCAATTTGACAGTTTATACGCGATTTAATCGTTTTCAACATCGCGCAATAAATAAAGATGAGAAACATAAACCGATGGCGCGAACAGATAGAGAAGCTCAAGCGCAGCATAATGATACCACTTAGGAGACCGAGTTGATTTTTTTAAGAAAGATATATGCAAATGTAAAACATGCTTCAAATTGCTCTTTTATTGTGCAATATGACAGTATATACGCGATTTACTCGTTTTCAACATCGCGCAATAAATAAAGATGAGAAACATAAACCGATGTCGCGAACAGGAAGAGAAGCTCAAGCGTAACATAATGATACCATTTAGGAGACCATACCATTCTATGCGCAATAAATAAAGATGAAAAACATAAACCGATGACGCGAACAGATAGAGAAGCTCAAGCGCAACATAATGATACCACTTAGGAGACCGAGTTGATTTTTTTAAGAAAGATATTTGCAAATGTAAAACATGCTTCAAATTGCTCTTTTATTGTGCAATATGACAGTATATACGCGATTTAATCGTTTTTAACATCGCGCAATAAATAAAGATGAAAAACATAAACCGATGGCGCGAACAGGTAGAGAAGCTCAAGCGCAACATAATGATACCGTTTAGGAGACCATACCATTCTATGCGCAATAAATAAAGATGAAAAACATAAACCGATGGCGCGAACAGGTAGAGAAGCTCAAGCGCAACATAATGATACCATTTAGGAGACCATAGCATTCTATGCGCAATAAATAAAGATGAAAAACATAAACCGATGTCGCGAACAGGTAGAGAAGCTCAAGCGCAACATAATGATACCACTTAGGAGACCGAGTTGATTTTTTTAAGAAAGATATTTGCAAATGTAAAACATGCTTCAAATGGCTCTTTTATTGTGCAATTTGACAGTTTATACGCGATTTAATCGTTTTCAACATCGCGCAATAAATAAAGATGAGAAACATAAACCGATGGCGCGAACAGATAGAGAAGCTCAAGCGCAGCATAATGATACCACTTAGGAGACCGAGTTGATTTTTTTAAGAAAGATATTTGCAAATGTAAAACATGCTTCAAATTGCTCTTTTATTGTGCAATATGACAGTATATACGCGATTTACTCGTTTTCAACATCGCGCAATAAATAAAGATGAGAAACATAAACCGATGTCGCGAACAGGAAGAGAAGCTCAAGCGTAACATAATGATACCATTTAGGAGACCATACCATTCTATGCGCAATAAATAAAGATGAAAAACATAAACCGATGACGCGAACAGATAGAGAAGCTCAAGCGCAACATAATGATACCACTTAGGAGACCGAGTTGATCTTTTTAAGAAAAATATTTGCAAATGTAAAACATGCTTCAAATGGCTCTTTTATTGTTCAATATGACAGTATATACGCGATTTAATCGTTTTTAACATCGCGCAATAAATAAAGATGAAAAACATAAACCGATGGCGCGAACAGGTAGAGAAGCTCAAGCGCAACATAATGATACCGTTTAGGAGACCATACCATTCTATGCGCAATAAATAAAGATGAAAAACATAAACCGATGACGCGAACAGATAGAGAAGCTCAAGCGCAGCATAATGATACCACTTAGGAGACCGAGTTGATTTTTTTAAGAAAGATATTTGCAAATGTAAAACATGCTTCAAATGGCTCTTTTATTGTGCAATTTGACAGTTTATACGCGATTTAATCGTTTTCAACATCGCGCAATAAATAAAGATGAGAAACATAAACCGATGGCGCGAACAGGTAGAGAAGCTCAAGCGCAGCATAATGATACCACTTAGGAGAGCGAGTTGAACTTTTTAAGAAAGATATTTGCAAATGTAAAACTTGCTTCAAATGGCTCTTTTTTTGTGCAATATGACAGTATATACGCGATTTACTCGTTTTCAACAAAGCGCAATAAATAAAGATGAGAAACATAAACCGATGGCGCGAACAGGTAGAGAAGCTCAAGCGCAACATAATGATACCATTTAGGAGACCATACCATTCTATGCGCAATAAATAAAGATGAAAAACATAAACCGATGTCGCGAACAGGTAGAGAAGCTCAAGCGCAACATAATGATACCACTTAGGAGACCATACCATTCTTTTTAAGAAAGATATTTGCAAATGTGATGTTGCAAATGTAAAAAATGCTTCAAATGACTCTTTTATTGTGCAATATGACAGTATATACGCGATTTACTCGTTTTCAACACCGCGCAATAAATAAAGATGAAAAACATAAACCGATGTCGCGAACAGGTAGATAAGCTCAAGCGCAACATAATGATACCACTTAGGAGACCGACTTGATTTTTTTAAGAAAGATATTTGCAAATGTAAAACATGCTTCAAATTGCTCTTTTATTGTGCAATATGACAGTATATACGCGATTTACTCGTTTTCAACATCGCGCAATAAATAAAGATGAGAAACATAAACCGATGTCGCGAACAGGAAGAGAAGCTCAAGCGTAACATAATGATACCATTTAGGAGACCATACCATTCTATGCGCAATAAATAAAGATGAAAAACATAAACCGATCACGCGAACAGATAGAGAAGCTCAAGCGCAGCATAATGATACCATTTAGGAGACCATAGCATTCTATGCGCAATAAATAAAGATGAAAAACATAAACCGATGTCGCGAACAGGTAGAGAAGCTCAAGCGCAACATAATGATACCACTTAGGAGACCATACCATTCTTTTTAAGAAAGATATTTGCAAATGTGATGTACCATAAAAACCATGATTACCGTGGTCCACCATGGTAATTTTGACTACCATGGAATGTAGGTTACCATAGTACATTTTTTTAAGGGAAAGATGAGAAACATAAACCGATGGCGCGAACAGATAGAGAAGCTCAAGCGCAACATAATAATACCACTTAGGAGACCGAGTTGATCTTTTTAAGAAAAATATTTGCAAATGTAAAACATGCTTCAAATTGCTCTTTTATTGTGCAATATGACAGTATATACGCGATTTACTCGTTTTCAACATCGCGCAATAAATAAAGATGAGAAACATAAACCGATGTCGCGAACAGGAAGAGAAGCTCAAGCGTAACATAATGATACCATTTAGGAGACCATACCATTCTATGCGCAATAAATAAAGATGAAAAACATAAACCGATCACGCGAACAGATAGAGAAGCTCAAGCGCAGCATAATGATACCATTTAGGAGACCATAGCATTCTATGCGCAATAAATAAAGATGAAAAACATAAACCGATGTCGCGAACAGGTAGAGAAGCTCAAGCGCAACATAATGATACCACTTAGGAGACCATACCATTCTTTTTAAGAAAGATATTTGCAAATGTGATGTACCATAAAAACCATGATTACCGTGGTCCACCATGGTAATTTTGACTACCATGGAATGTAGGTTACCATAGTACATTTTTTTAAGGGAAAGATGAGAAACATAAACCGATGGCGCGAACAGATAGAGAAGCTCAAGCGCAACATAATAATACCACTTAGGAGACCGAGTTGATCTTTTTAAGAAAAATATTTGCAAATGTAAAACATGCTTCAAATGGCTCTTTTATTGTTCAATATGACAGTATATACGCGATTTAATCGTTTTTAACATCGCGCAATAAATAAAGATGAAAAACATAAACCGATGGCGCGAACAGGTAGAGAAGCTCAAGCGCAACATAATGATACCGTTTAGGAGACCATACCATTCTATGCGCAATAAATAAAGATGAAAAACATAAACCGATGACGCGAACAGATAGAGAAGCTCAAGCGCAGCATAATGATACCACTTAGGAGACCGAGTTGATTTTTTTAAGAAAGATATTTGCAAATGTAAAACATGCTTCAAATGGCTCTTTTATTGTGCAATTTGACAGTTTATACGCGATTTAATCGTTTTCAACATCGCGCAATAAATAAAGATGAGAAACATAAACCGATGGCGCGAACAGGTAGAGAAGCTCAAGCGCAGCATAAAGATACCACTTAGGAGAGCGAGTTGAACTTTTTAAGAAAGATATTTGCAAATGTAAAACTTGCTTCAAATGGCTCTTTTTTTGTGCAATATGACAGTATATACGCGATTTACTCGTTTTCAACAAAGCGCAATAAATAAAGATGAGAAACATAAACCGATGGCGCGAACAGGTAGAGAAGCTCAAGCGCAACATAATGATACCATTTAGGAGACCATACCATTCTATGCGCAATAAATAAAGATGAAAAACATAAACCGATGTCGCGAACAGGTAGAGAAGCTCAAGCGCAACATAATGATACCACTTAGGAGACCATACCATTCTTTTTAAGAAAGATATTTGCAAATGTGATGTTGCAAATGTAAAAAATGCTTCAAATGACTCTTTTATTGTGCAATATGACAGTATATACGCGATTTACTCGTTTTCAACACCGCGCAATAAATAAAGATGAAAAACATAAACCGATGTCGCGAACAGGTAGATAAGCTCAAGCGCAACATAATGATACCACTTAGGAGACCGACTTGATTTTTTTAAGAAAGATATTTGCAAATGTAAAACATGCTTCAAATGGCTCTTTTATTGTGCAATTTGACAGTTTATACGCGATTTAATCGTTTTCAACATCGCGCAATAAATAAAGATGAGAAACATAAACCGATGGCGCGAACAGATAGAGAAGCTCAAGCGCAGCATAATGATACCACTTAGGAGACCGAGTTGATTTTTTTAAGAAAGATATTTGCAAATGTAAAACATGCTTCAAATTGCTCTTTTATTGTGCAATATGACAGTATATACGCGATTTACTCGTTTTCAACATCGCGCAATAAATAAAGATGAGAAACATAAACCGATGTCGCGAACAGGAAGAGAAGCTCAAGCGTAACATAATGATACCATTTAGGAGACCATACCATTCTATGCGCAATAAATAAAGATGAAAAACATAAACCGATCACGCGAACAGATAGAGAAGCTCAAGCGCAGCATAATGATACCATTTAGGAGACCATAGCATTCTATGCGCAATAAATAAAGATGAAAAACATAAACCGATGTCGCGAACAGGTAGAGAAGCTCAAGCGCAACATAATGATACCACTTAGGAGACCATACCATTCTTTTTAAGAAAGATATTTGCAAATGTGATGTTGCAAATGTAAAAAATGCTTCAAATGACTCTTTTATTGTGCAATATGACAGTATATACGCGATTTACTCGTTTTCAACACCGCGCAATAAATAAAGATGAAAAACATAAACCGATGACGCGAACAGATAGAGAAGCTCAAGCGCAACATAATGATACCACTTAGGAGACCGAGTTGATCTTTTTAAGAAAGATATTTGCAAATGTAAAACATGCTTCAAATGGCTCTTTTATTGTTCAATATGACAGTATATACGCGATTTAATCGTTTTTAACATCGCGCAATAAATAAAGATGAAAAACATAAACCGATGGCGCGAACAGGTAGAGAAGCTCAAGCGCAACATAATGATACCATTTAGGAGACCATAGCATTCTATGCGCAATAAATAAAGATGAAAAACATAAACCGATGTCGCGAACAGGTAGAGAAGCTCAAGCGCAACATAATGATACCACTTAGGAGACCGAGTTGATTTTTTTAAGAAAGATATTTGCAAATGTAAAACATGCTTCAAATTGCTCTTTTATTGTGCAATATGACAGTATATACGCGATTTACTCGTTTTCAACACCGCGCAATAAATAAAGATGAGAAACATAAACCGATGACGCGAACAGATAGAGAAGCTCAAGCGCAGCATAATGATACCACTTAGGAGACCGAGTTGATTTTTTTAAGAAAGATATTTGCAAATGTAAAACATGCTTCAAATTGCTCTTTTATTGTGCAATATGACAGTATATACGCGATTTACTCGTTTTCAACATCGCGCAATAAATAAAGATGAGAAACATAAACCGATGGCGCGAACAGGTAGAGAAGCTCAAGCGCAACATAATGATACCGTTTAGGAGACCATACCATTCTATGCGCAATAAATAAAGATGAAAAACATAAACCGATGACGCGAACAGATAGAGAAGCTCAAGCGCAGCATAATGATACCACTTAGGAGACCGAGTTGATTTTTTTAAGAAAGATATTTGCAAATGTAAAACATGCTTCAAATTGCTCTTTTATTGTGCAATATGACAGTATATACGCGATTTAATCGTTTTTAACATCGCGCAATAAATAAAGATGAAAAACATAAACCGATGGCGCGAACAGGTAGAGAAGCTCAAGCGCAACATAATGATACCGTTTAGGAGACCATACCATTCTATGCGCAATAAATAAAGATGAAAAACATAAACCGATGGCGCGAACAGGTAGAGAAGCTCAAGCGCAACATAATGATACCATTTAGGAGACCATAGCATTCTATGCGCAATAAATAAAGATGAAAAACATAAACCGATGTCGCGAACAGGTAGAGAAGCTCAAGCGCAACATAATGATACCACTTAGGAGACCGAGTTGATTTTTTTAAGAAAGATATTTGCAAATGTAAAACATGCTTCAAATGGCTCTTTTATTGTGCAATTTGACAGTTTATACGCGATTTAATCGTTTTCAACATCGCGCAATAAATAAAGATGAGAAACATAAACCGATGGCGCGAACAGATAGAGAAGCTCAAGCGCAGCATAATGATACCACTTAGGAGACCGAGTTGATTTTTTTAAGAAAGATATTTGCAAATGTAAAACATGCTTCAAATTGCTCTTTTATTGTGCAATATGACAGTATATACGCGATTTACTCGTTTTCAACATCGCGCAATAAATAAAGATGAGAAACATAAACCGATGTCGCGAACAGGAAGAGAAGCTCAAGCGTAACATAATGATACCATTTAGGAGACCATACCATTCTATGCGCAATAAATAAAGATGAAAAACATAAACCGATGACGCGAACAGATAGAGAAGCTCAAGCGCAACATAATGATACCACTTAGGAGACCGAGTTGATCTTTTTAAGAAAAATATTTGCAAATGTAAAACATGCTTCAAATGGCTCTTTTATTGTTCAATATGACAGTATATACGCGATTTAATCGTTTTTAACATCGCGCAATAAATAAAGATGAAAAACATAAACCGATGGCGCGAACAGGTAGAGAAGCTCAAGCGCAACATAATGATACCGTTTAGGAGACCATACCATTCTATGCGCAATAAATAAAGATGAAAAACATAAACCGATGACGCGAACAGATAGAGAAGCTCAAGCGCAGCATAATGATACCACTTAGGAGACCGAGTTGATTTTTTTAAGAAAGATATTTGCAAATGTAAAACATGCTTCAAATGGCTCTTTTATTGTGCAATTTGACAGTTTATACGCGATTTAATCGTTTTCAACATCGCGCAATAAATAAAGATGAGAAACATAAACCGATGGCGCGAACAGGTAGAGAAGCTCAAGCGCAGCATAATGATACCACTTAGGAGAGCGAGTTGAACTTTTTAAGAAAGATATTTGCAAATGTAAAACTTGCTTCAAATGGCTCTTTTTTTGTGCAATATGACAGTATATACGCGATTTACTCGTTTTCAACAAAGCGCAATAAATAAAGATGAGAAACATAAACCGATGGCGCGAACAGGTAGAGAAGCTCAAGCGCAACATAATGATACCATTTAGGAGACCATACCATTCTATGCGCAATAAATAAAGATGAAAAACATAAACCGATGTCGCGAACAGGTAGAGAAGCTCAAGCGCAACATAATGATACCACTTAGGAGACCATACCATTCTTTTTAAGAAAGATATTTGCAAATGTGATGTTGCAAATGTAAAAAATGCTTCAAATGACTCTTTTATTGTGCAATATGACAGTATATACGCGATTTACTCGTTTTCAACACCGCGCAATAAATAAAGATGAAAAACATAAACCGATGTCGCGAACAGGTAGATAAGCTCAAGCGCAACATAATGATACCACTTAGGAGACCGACTTGATTTTTTTAAGAAAGATATTTGCAAATGTAAAACATGCTTCAAATTGCTCTTTTATTGTGCAATATGACAGTATATACGCGATTTACTCGTTTTCAACATCGCGCAATAAATAAAGATGAGAAACATAAACCGATGTCGCGAACAGGAAGAGAAGCTCAAGCGTAACATAATGATACCATTTAGGAGACCATACCATTCTATGCGCAATAAATAAAGATGAAAAACATAAACCGATCACGCGAACAGATAGAGAAGCTCAAGCGCAGCATAATGATACCATTTAGGAGACCATAGCATTCTATGCGCAATAAATAAAGATGAAAAACATAAACCGATGTCGCGAACAGGTAGAGAAGCTCAAGCGCAACATAATGATACCACTTAGGAGACCATACCATTCTTTTTAAGAAAGATATTTGCAAATGTGATGTACCATAAAAACCATGATTACCGTGGTCCACCATGGTAATTTTGACTACCATGGAATGTAGGTTACCATAGTACATTTTTTTAAGGGAAAGATGAGAAACATAAACCGATGGCGCGAACAGATAGAGAAGCTCAAGCGCAACATAATAATACCACTTAGGAGACCGAGTTGATCTTTTTAAGAAAAATATTTGCAAATGTAAAACATGCTTCAAATTGCTCTTTTATTGTGCAATATGACAGTATATACGCGATTTACTCGTTTTCAACATCGCGCAATAAATAAAGATGAGAAACATAAACCGATGTCGCGAACAGGAAGAGAAGCTCAAGCGTAACATAATGATACCATTTAGGAGACCATACCATTCTATGCGCAATAAATAAAGATGAAAAACATAAACCGATCACGCGAACAGATAGAGAAGCTCAAGCGCAGCATAATGATACCATTTAGGAGACCATAGCATTCTATGCGCAATAAATAAAGATGAAAAACATAAACCGATGTCGCGAACAGGTAGAGAAGCTCAAGCGCAACATAATGATACCACTTAGGAGACCATACCATTCTTTTTAAGAAAGATATTTGCAAATGTGATGTACCATAAAAACCATGATTACCGTGGTCCACCATGGTAATTTTGACTACCATGGAATGTAGGTTACCATAGTACATTTTTTTAAGGGAAAGATGAGAAACATAAACCGATGGCGCGAACAGATAGAGAAGCTCAAGCGCAACATAATAATACCACTTAGGAGACCGAGTTGATCTTTTTAAGAAAAATATTTGCAAATGTAAAACATGCTTCAAATGGCTCTTTTATTGTTCAATATGACAGTATATACGCGATTTAATCGTTTTTAACATCGCGCAATAAATAAAGATGAAAAACATAAACCGATGGCGCGAACAGGTAGAGAAGCTCAAGCGCAACATAATGATACCGTTTAGGAGACCATACCATTCTATGCGCAATAAATAAAGATGAAAAACATAAACCGATGACGCGAACAGATAGAGAAGCTCAAGCGCAGCATAATGATACCACTTAGGAGACCGAGTTGATTTTTTTAAGAAAGATATTTGCAAATGTAAAACATGCTTCAAATGGCTCTTTTATTGTGCAATTTGACAGTTTATACGCGATTTAATCGTTTTCAACATCGCGCAATAAATAAAGATGAGAAACATAAACCGATGGCGCGAACAGGTAGAGAAGCTCAAGCGCAGCATAAAGATACCACTTAGGAGAGCGAGTTGAACTTTTTAAGAAAGATATTTGCAAATGTAAAACTTGCTTCAAATGGCTCTTTTTTTGTGCAATATGACAGTATATACGCGATTTACTCGTTTTCAACAAAGCGCAATAAATAAAGATGAGAAACATAAACCGATGGCGCGAACAGGTAGAGAAGCTCAAGCGCAACATAATGATACCATTTAGGAGACCATACCATTCTATGCGCAATAAATAAAGATGAAAAACATAAACCGATGTCGCGAACAGGTAGAGAAGCTCAAGCGCAACATAATGATACCACTTAGGAGACCATACCATTCTTTTTAAGAAAGATATTTGCAAATGTGATGTTGCAAATGTAAAAAATGCTTCAAATGACTCTTTTATTGTGCAATATGACAGTATATACGCGATTTACTCGTTTTCAACACCGCGCAATAAATAAAGATGAAAAACATAAACCGATGTCGCGAACAGGTAGATAAGCTCAAGCGCAACATAATGATACCACTTAGGAGACCGACTTGATTTTTTTAAGAAAGATATTTGCAAATGTAAAACATGCTTCAAATGGCTCTTTTATTGTGCAATTTGACAGTTTATACGCGATTTAATCGTTTTCAACATCGCGCAATAAATAAAGATGAGAAACATAAACCGATGGCGCGAACAGATAGAGAAGCTCAAGCGCAGCATAATGATACCACTTAGGAGACCGAGTTGATTTTTTTAAGAAAGATATTTGCAAATGTAAAACATGCTTCAAATTGCTCTTTTATTGTGCAATATGACAGTATATACGCGATTTACTCGTTTTCAACATCGCGCAATAAATAAAGATGAGAAACATAAACCGATGTCGCGAACAGGAAGAGAAGCTCAAGCGTAACATAATGATACCATTTAGGAGACCATACCATTCTATGCGCAATAAATAAAGATGAAAAACATAAACCGATCACGCGAACAGATAGAGAAGCTCAAGCGCAGCATAATGATACCATTTAGGAGACCATAGCATTCTATGCGCAATAAATAAAGATGAAAAACATAAACCGATGTCGCGAACAGGTAGAGAAGCTCAAGCGCAACATAATGATACCACTTAGGAGACCATACCATTCTTTTTAAGAAAGATATTTGCAAATGTGATGTTGCAAATGTAAAAAATGCTTCAAATGACTCTTTTATTGTGCAATATGACAGTATATACGCGATTTACTCGTTTTCAACACCGCGCAATAAATAAAGATGAAAAACATAAACCGATGACGCGAACAGATAGAGAAGCTCAAGCGCAACATAATGATACCACTTAGGAGACCGAGTTGATCTTTTTAAGAAAGATATTTGCAAATGTAAAACATGCTTCAAATGGCTCTTTTATTGTTCAATATGACAGTATATACGCGATTTAATCGTTTTTAACATCGCGCAATAAATAAAGATGAAAAACATAAACCGATGGCGCGAACAGGTAGAGAAGCTCAAGCGCAACATAATGATACCATTTAGGAGACCATAGCATTCTATGCGCAATAAATAAAGATGAAAAACATAAACCGATGTCGCGAACAGGTAGAGAAGCTCAAGCGCAACATAATGATACCACTTAGGAGACCGAGTTGATTTTTTTAAGAAAGATATTTGCAAATGTAAAACATGCTTCAAATGGCTCTTTTATTGTGCAATTTGACAGTTTATACGCGATTTAATCGTTTTCAACATCGCGCAATAAATAAAGATGAGAAACATAAACCGATGGCGCGAACAGATAGAGAAGCTCAAGCGCAGCATAATGATACCACTTAGGAGACCGAGTTGATTTTTTTAAGAAAGATATATGCAAATGTAAAACATGCTTCAAATTGCTCTTTTATTGTGCAATATGACAGTATATACGCGATTTACTCGTTTTCAACATCGCGCAATAAATAAAGATGAGAAACATAAACCGATGTCGCGAACAGGAAGAGAAGCTCAAGCGTAACATAATGATACCATTTAGGAGACCATACCATTCTATGCGCAATAAATAAAGATGAAAAACATAAACCGATCACGCGAACAGATAGAGAAGCTCAAGCGCAGCATAATGATACCATTTAGGAGACCATAGCATTCTATGCGCAATAAATAAAGATGAAAAACATAAACCGATGTCGCGAACAGATAGAGAAGCTCAAGCGCAACATAATGATACCACTTAGGAGACCGAGTTGATCTTTTTAAGAAAGATATTTGCAAATGTAAAACATGCTTCAAATGGCTCTTTTATTGTTCAATATGACAGTATATACGCGATTTAATCGTTTTTAACATCGCGCAATAAATAAAGATGAAAAACATAAACCGATGGCGCGAACAGGTAGAGAAGCTCAAGCGCAACATAATGATACCGTTTAGGAGACCATACCATTCTATGCGCAATAAATAAAGATGAAAAACATAAACCGATGGCGCGAACAGGTAGAGAAGCTCAAGCGCAACATAATGATACCATTTAGGAGACCATAGCATTCTATGCGCAATAAATAAAGATGAAAAACATAAACCGATGTCGCGAACAGGTAGAGAAGCTCAAGCGCAACATAATGATACCACTTAGGAGACCGAGTTGATTTTTTTAAGAAAGATATTTGCAAATGTAAAACATGCTTCAAATGGCTCTTTTATTGTGCAATTTGACAGTTTATACGCGATTTAATCGTTTTCAACATCGCGCAATAAATAAAGATGAGAAACATAAACCGATGGCGCGAACAGATAGAGAAGCTCAAGCGCAGCATAATGATACCACTTAGGAGACCGAGTTGATTTTTTTAAGAAAGATATTTGCAAATGTAAAACATGCTTCAAATTGCTCTTTTATTGTGCAATATGACAGTATATACGCGATTTACTCGTTTTCAACATCGCGCAATAAATAAAGATGAGAAACATAAACCGATGTCGCGAACAGGAAGAGAAGCTCAAGCGTAACATAATGATACCATTTAGGAGACCATACCATTCTATGCGCAATAAATAAAGATGAAAAACATAAACCGATGACGCGAACAGATAGAGAAGCTCAAGCGCAACATAATGATACCACTTAGGAGACCGAGTTGATCTTTTTAAGAAAAATATTTGCAAATGTAAAACATGCTTCAAATGGCTCTTTTATTGTTCAATATGACAGTATATACGCGATTTAATCGTTTTTAACATCGCGCAATAAATAAAGATGAAAAACATAAACCGATGGCGCGAACAGGTAGAGAAGCTCAAGCGCAACATAATGATACCGTTTAGGAGACCATACCATTCTATGCGCAATAAATAAAGATGAAAAACATAAACCGATGACGCGAACAGATAGAGAAGCTCAAGCGCAGCATAATGATACCACTTAGGAGACCGAGTTGATTTTTTTAAGAAAGATATTTGCAAATGTAAAACATGCTTCAAATGGCTCTTTTATTGTGCAATTTGACAGTTTATACGCGATTTAATCGTTTTCAACATCGCGCAATAAATAAAGATGAGAAACATAAACCGATGGCGCGAACAGGTAGAGAAGCTCAAGCGCAGCATAATGATACCACTTAGGAGAGCGAGTTGAACTTTTTAAGAAAGATATTTGCAAATGTAAAACTTGCTTCAAATGGCTCTTTTTTTGTGCAATATGACAGTATATACGCGATTTACTCGTTTTCAACAAAGCGCAATAAATAAAGATGAGAAACATAAACCGATGGCGCGAACAGGTAGAGAAGCTCAAGCGCAACATAATGATACCATTTAGGAGACCATACCATTCTATGCGCAATAAATAAAGATGAAAAACATAAACCGATGTCGCGAACAGGTAGAGAAGCTCAAGCGCAACATAATGATACCACTTAGGAGACCATACCATTCTTTTTAAGAAAGATATTTGCAAATGTGATGTTGCAAATGTAAAAAATGCTTCAAATGACTCTTTTATTGTGCAATATGACAGTATATACGCGATTTACTCGTTTTCAACACCGCGCAATAAATAAAGATGAAAAACATAAACCGATGTCGCGAACAGGTAGATAAGCTCAAGCGCAACATAATGATACCACTTAGGAGACCGACTTGATTTTTTTAAGAAAGATATTTGCAAATGTAAAACATGCTTCAAATTGCTCTTTTATTGTGCAATATGACAGTATATACGCGATTTACTCGTTTTCAACATCGCGCAATAAATAAAGATGAGAAACATAAACCGATGTCGCGAACAGGAAGAGAAGCTCAAGCGTAACATAATGATACCATTTAGGAGACCATACCATTCTATGCGCAATAAATAAAGATGAAAAACATAAACCGATCACGCGAACAGATAGAGAAGCTCAAGCGCAGCATAATGATACCATTTAGGAGACCATAGCATTCTATGCGCAATAAATAAAGATGAAAAACATAAACCGATGTCGCGAACAGGTAGAGAAGCTCAAGCGCAACATAATGATACCACTTAGGAGACCATACCATTCTTTTTAAGAAAGATATTTGCAAATGTGATGTACCATAAAAACCATGATTACCGTGGTCCACCATGGTAATTTTGACTACCATGGAATGTAGGTTACCATAGTACATTTTTTTAAGGGAAAGATGAGAAACATAAACCGATGGCGCGAACAGATAGAGAAGCTCAAGCGCAACATAATAATACCACTTAGGAGACCGAGTTGATCTTTTTAAGAAAAATATTTGCAAATGTAAAACATGCTTCAAATTGCTCTTTTATTGTGCAATATGACAGTATATACGCGATTTACTCGTTTTCAACATCGCGCAATAAATAAAGATGAGAAACATAAACCGATGTCGCGAACAGGAAGAGAAGCTCAAGCGTAACATAATGATACCATTTAGGAGACCATACCATTCTATGCGCAATAAATAAAGATGAAAAACATAAACCGATCACGCGAACAGATAGAGAAGCTCAAGCGCAGCATAATGATACCATTTAGGAGACCATAGCATTCTATGCGCAATAAATAAAGATGAAAAACATAAACCGATGTCGCGAACAGGTAGAGAAGCTCAAGCGCAACATAATGATACCACTTAGGAGACCATACCATTCTTTTTAAGAAAGATATTTGCAAATGTGATGTACCATAAAAACCATGATTACCGTGGTCCACCATGGTAATTTTGACTACCATGGAATGTAGGTTACCATAGTACATTTTTTTAAGGGAAAGATGAGAAACATAAACCGATGGCGCGAACAGATAGAGAAGCTCAAGCGCAACATAATAATACCACTTAGGAGACCGAGTTGATCTTTTTAAGAAAAATATTTGCAAATGTAAAACATGCTTCAAATGGCTCTTTTATTGTTCAATATGACAGTATATACGCGATTTAATCGTTTTTAACATCGCGCAATAAATAAAGATGAAAAACATAAACCGATGGCGCGAACAGGTAGAGAAGCTCAAGCGCAACATAATGATACCGTTTAGGAGACCATACCATTCTATGCGCAATAAATAAAGATGAAAAACATAAACCGATGACGCGAACAGATAGAGAAGCTCAAGCGCAGCATAATGATACCACTTAGGAGACCGAGTTGATTTTTTTAAGAAAGATATTTGCAAATGTAAAACATGCTTCAAATGGCTCTTTTATTGTGCAATTTGACAGTTTATACGCGATTTAATCGTTTTCAACATCGCGCAATAAATAAAGATGAGAAACATAAACCGATGGCGCGAACAGGTAGAGAAGCTCAAGCGCAGCATAAAGATACCACTTAGGAGAGCGAGTTGAACTTTTTAAGAAAGATATTTGCAAATGTAAAACTTGCTTCAAATGGCTCTTTTTTTGTGCAATATGACAGTATATACGCGATTTACTCGTTTTCAACAAAGCGCAATAAATAAAGATGAGAAACATAAACCGATGGCGCGAACAGGTAGAGAAGCTCAAGCGCAACATAATGATACCATTTAGGAGACCATACCATTCTATGCGCAATAAATAAAGATGAAAAACATAAACCGATGTCGCGAACAGGTAGAGAAGCTCAAGCGCAACATAATGATACCACTTAGGAGACCATACCATTCTTTTTAAGAAAGATATTTGCAAATGTGATGTTGCAAATGTAAAAAATGCTTCAAATGACTCTTTTATTGTGCAATATGACAGTATATACGCGATTTACTCGTTTTCAACACCGCGCAATAAATAAAGATGAAAAACATAAACCGATGTCGCGAACAGGTAGATAAGCTCAAGCGCAACATAATGATACCACTTAGGAGACCGACTTGATTTTTTTAAGAAAGATATTTGCAAATGTAAAACATGCTTCAAATGGCTCTTTTATTGTGCAATTTGACAGTTTATACGCGATTTAATCGTTTTCAACATCGCGCAATAAATAAAGATGAGAAACATAAACCGATGGCGCGAACAGATAGAGAAGCTCAAGCGCAGCATAATGATACCACTTAGGAGACCGAGTTGATTTTTTTAAGAAAGATATTTGCAAATGTAAAACATGCTTCAAATTGCTCTTTTATTGTGCAATATGACAGTATATACGCGATTTACTCGTTTTCAACATCGCGCAATAAATAAAGATGAGAAACATAAACCGATGTCGCGAACAGGAAGAGAAGCTCAAGCGTAACATAATGATACCATTTAGGAGACCATACCATTCTATGCGCAATAAATAAAGATGAAAAACATAAACCGATCACGCGAACAGATAGAGAAGCTCAAGCGCAGCATAATGATACCATTTAGGAGACCATAGCATTCTATGCGCAATAAATAAAGATGAAAAACATAAACCGATGTCGCGAACAGGTAGAGAAGCTCAAGCGCAACATAATGATACCACTTAGGAGACCATACCATTCTTTTTAAGAAAGATATTTGCAAATGTGATGTTGCAAATGTAAAAAATGCTTCAAATGACTCTTTTATTGTGCAATATGACAGTATATACGCGATTTACTCGTTTTCAACACCGCGCAATAAATAAAGATGAAAAACATAAACCGATGACGCGAACAGATAGAGAAGCTCAAGCGCAACATAATGATACCACTTAGGAGACCGAGTTGATCTTTTTAAGAAAGATATTTGCAAATGTAAAACATGCTTCAAATGGCTCTTTTATTGTTCAATATGACAGTATATACGCGATTTAATCGTTTTTAACATCGCGCAATAAATAAAGATGAAAAACATAAACCGATGGCGCGAACAGGTAGAGAAGCTCAAGCGCAACATAATGATACCATTTAGGAGACCATAGCATTCTATGCGCAATAAATAAAGATGAAAAACATAAACCGATGTCGCGAACAGGTAGAGAAGCTCAAGCGCAACATAATGATACCACTTAGGAGACCGAGTTGATTTTTTTAAGAAAGATATTTGCAAATGTAAAACATGCTTCAAATGGCTCTTTTATTGTGCAATTTGACAGTTTATACGCGATTTAATCGTTTTCAACATCGCGCAATAAATAAAGATGAGAAACATAAACCGATGGCGCGAACAGATAGAGAAGCTCAAGCGCAGCATAATGATACCACTTAGGAGACCGAGTTGATTTTTTTAAGAAAGATATATGCAAATGTAAAACATGCTTCAAATTGCTCTTTTATTGTGCAATATGACAGTATATACGCGATTTACTCGTTTTCAACATCGCGCAATAAATAAAGATGAGAAACATAAACCGATGTCGCGAACAGGAAGAGAAGCTCAAGCGTAACATAATGATACCATTTAGGAGACCATACCATTCTATGCGCAATAAATAAAGATGAAAAACATAAACCGATCACGCGAACAGATAGAGAAGCTCAAGCGCAGCATAATGATACCATTTAGGAGACCATAGCATTCTATGCGCAATAAATAAAGATGAAAAACATAAACCGATGTCGCGAACAGGTAGAGAAGCTCAAGCGCAACATAATGATACCACTTAGGAGACCATACCATTCTTTTTAAGAAAGATATTTGCAAATGTGATGTTGCAAATGTAAAAAATGCTTCAAATGACTCTTTTATTGTGCAATATGACAGTATATACGCGATTTACTCGTTTTCAACACCGCGCAATAAATAAAGATGAAAAACATAAACCGATGACGCGAACAGATAGAGAAGCTCAAGCGCAACATAATGATACCACTTAGGAGACCGAGTTGATCTTTTTAAGAAAGATATTTGCAAATGTAAAACATGCTTCAAATGGCTCTTTTATTGTTCAATATGACAGTATATACGCGATTTAATCGTTTTTAACATCGCGCAATAAATAAAGATGAAAAACATAAACCGATGGCGCGAACAGGTAGAGAAGCTCAAGCGCAACATAATGATACCATTTAGGAGACCATAGCATTCTATGCGCAATAAATAAAGATGAAAAACATAAACCGATGTCGCGAACAGGTAGAGAAGCTCAAGCGCAACATAATGATACCACTTAGGAGACCGAGTTGATTTTTTTAAGAAAGATATTTGCAAATGTAAAACATGCTTCAAATGGCTCTTTTATTGTGCAATTTGACAGTTTATACGCGATTTAATCGTTTTCAACATCGCGCAATAAATAAAGATGAGAAACATAAACCGATGGCGCGAACAGATAGAGAAGCTCAAGCGCAGCATAATGATACCACTTAGGAGACCGAGTTGATTTTTTTAAGAAAGATATATGCAAATGTAAAACATGCTTCAAATTGCTCTTTTATTGTGCAATATGACAGTATATACGCGATTTACTCGTTTTCAACATCGCGCAATAAATAAAGATGAGAAACATAAACCGATGTCGCGAACAGGAAGAGAAGCTCAAGCGTAACATAATGATACCATTTAGGAGACCATACCATTCTATGCGCAATAAATAAAGATGAAAAACATAAACCGATGACGCGAACAGATAGAGAAGCTCAAGCGCAACATAATGATACCACTTAGGAGACCGAGTTGATCTTTTTAAGAAAAATATTTGCAAATGTAAAACATGCTTCAAATGGCTCTTTTATTGTTCAATATGACAGTATATACGCGATTTAATCGTTTTTAACATCGCGCAATAAATAAAGATGAAAAACATAAACCGATGGCGCGAACAGGTAGAGAAGCTCAAGCGCAACATAATGATACCGTTTAGGAGACCATACCATTCTATGCGCAATAAATAAAGATGAAAAACATAAACCGATGACGCGAACAGATAGAGAAGCTCAAGCGCAGCATAATGATACCATTTAGGAGACCATAGCATTCTATGCGCAATAAATAAAGATGAAAAACATAAACCGATGTCGCGAACAGGTAGAGAAGCTCAAGCGCAACATAATGATACCACTTAGGAGACCATACCATTCTTTTTAAGAAAGATATTTGCAAATGTGATGTTGCAAATGTAAAAAATGCTTCAAATGACTCTTTTATTGTGCAATATGACAGTATATACGCGATTTACTCGTTTTCAACACCGCGCAATAAATAAAGATGAAAAACATAAACCGATGACGCGAACAGATAGAGAAGCTCAAGCGCAACATAATGATACCACTTAGGAGACCGAGTTGATCTTTTTAAGAAAGATATTTGCAAATGTAAAACATGCTTCAAATGGCTCTTTTATTGTTCAATATGACAGTATATACGCGATTTAATCGTTTTTAACATCGCGCAATAAATAAAGATGAAAAACATAAACCGATGGCGCGAACAGGTAGAGAAGCTCAAGCGCAACATAATGATACCATTTAGGAGACCATAGCATTCTATGCGCAATAAATAAAGATGAAAAACATAAACCGATGTCGCGAACAGGTAGAGAAGCTCAAGCGCAACATAATGATACCACTTAGGAGACCGAGTTGATTTTTTTAAGAAAGATATTTGCAAATGTAAAACATGCTTCAAATTGCTCTTTTATTGTGCAATATGACAGTATATACGCGATTTACTCGTTTTCAACATCGCGCAATAAATAAAGATGAGAAACATAAACCGATGTCGCGAACAGGAAGAGAAGCTCAAGCGTAACATAATGATACCATTTAGGAGACCATACCATTCTATGCGCAATAAATAAAGATGAAAAACATAAACCGATGTCGCGAACAGGTAGATAAGCTCAAGCGCAACATAATGATACCACTTAGGAGACCGACTTGATTTTTTTAAGAAAGATATTTGCAAATGTAAAACATGCTTCAAATTGCTCTTTTATTGTGCAATATGACAGTATATACGCGATTTACTCGTTTTCAACATCGCGCAATAAATAAAGATGAGAAACATAAACCGATGTCGCGAACAGGAAGAGAAGCTCAAGCGTAACATAATGATACCATTTAGGAGACCATACCATTCTATGCGCAATAAATAAAGATGAAAAACATAAACCGATCACGCGAACAGATAGAGAAGCTCAAGCGCAGCATAATGATACCATTTAGGAGACCATAGCATTCTATGCGCAATAAATAAAGATGAAAAACATAAACCGATGTCGCGAACAGGTAGAGAAGCTCAAGCGCAACATAATGATACCACTTAGGAGACCATACCATTCTTTTTAAGAAAGATATTTGCAAATGTGATGTACCATAAAAACCATGATTACCGTGGTCCACCATGGTAATTTTGACTACCATGGAATGTAGGTTACCATAGTACATTTTTTTAAGGGAAAGATGAGAAACATAAACCGATGGCGCGAACAGATAGAGAAGCTCAAGCGCAACATAATAATACCACTTAGGAGACCGAGTTGATCTTTTTAAGAAAAATATTTGCAAATGTAAAACATGCTTCAAATGGCTCTTTTATTGTTCAATATGACAGTATATACGCGATTTAATCGTTTTTAACATCGCGCAATAAATAAAGATGAAAAACATAAACCGATGGCGCGAACAGGTAGAGAAGCTCAAGCGCAACATAATGATACCGTTTAGGAGACCATACCATTCTATGCGCAATAAATAAAGATGAAAAACATAAACCGATGACGCGAACAGATAGAGAAGCTCAAGCGCAGCATAATGATACCACTTAGGAGACCGAGTTGATTTTTTTAAGAAAGATATTTGCAAATGTAAAACATGCTTCAAATGGCTCTTTTATTGTGCAATTTGACAGTTTATACGCGATTTAATCGTTTTCAACATCGCGCAATAAATAAAGATGAGAAACATAAACCGATGGCGCGAACAGGTAGAGAAGCTCAAGCGCAGCATAAAGATACCACTTAGGAGAGCGAGTTGAACTTTTTAAGAAAGATATTTGCAAATGTAAAACTTGCTTCAAATGGCTCTTTTTTTGTGCAATATGACAGTATATACGCGATTTACTCGTTTTCAACAAAGCGCAATAAATAAAGATGAGAAACATAAACCGATGGCGCGAACAGGTAGAGAAGCTCAAGCGCAACATAATGATACCATTTAGGAGACCATACCATTCTATGCGCAATAAATAAAGATGAAAAACATAAACCGATGTCGCGAACAGGTAGAGAAGCTCAAGCGCAACATAATGATACCACTTAGGAGACCATACCATTCTTTTTAAGAAAGATATTTGCAAATGTGATGTTGCAAATGTAAAAAATGCTTCAAATGACTCTTTTATTGTGCAATATGACAGTATATACGCGATTTACTCGTTTTCAACACCGCGCAATAAATAAAGATGAAAAACATAAACCGATGTCGCGAACAGGTAGATAAGCTCAAGCGCAACATAATGATACCACTTAGGAGACCGACTTGATTTTTTTAAGAAAGATATTTGCAAATGTAAAACATGCTTCAAATGGCTCTTTTATTGTGCAATTTGACAGTTTATACGCGATTTAATCGTTTTCAACATCGCGCAATAAATAAAGATGAGAAACATAAACCGATGGCGCGAACAGGTAGAGAAGCTCAAGCGCAGCATAAAGATACCACTTAGGAGAGCGAGTTGAACTTTTTAAGAAAGATATTTGCAAATGTAAAACTTGCTTCAAATGGCTCTTTTTTTGTGCAATATGACAGTATATACGCGATTTACTCGTTTTCAACAAAGCGCAATAAATAAAGATGAGAAACATAAACCGATGGCGCGAACAGGTAGAGAAGCTCAAGCGCAACATAATGATACCATTTAGGAGACCATACCATTCTATGCGCAATAAATAAAGATGAAAAACATAAACCGATGTCGCGAACAGGTAGAGAAGCTCAAGCGCAACATAATGATACCACTTAGGAGACCATACCATTCTTTTTAAGAAAGATATTTGCAAATGTGATGTTGCAAATGTAAAAAATGCTTCAAATGACTCTTTTATTGTGCAATATGACAGTATATACGCGATTTACTCGTTTTCAACACCGCGCAATAAATAAAGATGAAAAACATAAACCGATGTCGCGAACAGGTAGATAAGCTCAAGCGCAACATAATGATACCACTTAGGAGACCGACTTGATTTTTTTAAGAAAGATATTTGCAAATGTAAAACATGCTTCAAATGGCTCTTTTATTGTGCAATTTGACAGTTTATACGCGATTTAATCGTTTTCAACATCGCGCAATAAATAAAGATGAGAAACATAAACCGATGGCGCGAACAGATAGAGAAGCTCAAGCGCAGCATAATGATACCACTTAGGAGACCGAGTTGATTTTTTTAAGAAAGATATTTGCAAATGTAAAACATGCTTCAAATTGCTCTTTTATTGTGCAATATGACAGTATATACGCGATTTACTCGTTTTCAACATCGCGCAATAAATAAAGATGAGAAACATAAACCGATGTCGCGAACAGGAAGAGAAGCTCAAGCGTAACATAATGATACCATTTAGGAGACCATACCATTCTATGCGCAATAAATAAAGATGAAAAACATAAACCGATCACGCGAACAGATAGAGAAGCTCAAGCGCAGCATAATGATACCATTTAGGAGACCATAGCATTCTATGCGCAATAAATAAAGATGAAAAACATAAACCGATGTCGCGAACAGGTAGAGAAGCTCAAGCGCAACATAATGATACCACTTAGGAGACCATACCATTCTTTTTAAGAAAGATATTTGCAAATGTGATGTTGCAAATGTAAAAAATGCTTCAAATGACTCTTTTATTGTGCAATATGACAGTATATACGCGATTTACTCGTTTTCAACACCGCGCAATAAATAAAGATGAAAAACATAAACCGATGACGCGAACAGATAGAGAAGCTCAAGCGCAACATAATGATACCACTTAGGAGACCGAGTTGATCTTTTTAAGAAAGATATTTGCAAATGTAAAACATGCTTCAAATGGCTCTTTTATTGTTCAATATGACAGTATATACGCGATTTAATCGTTTTTAACATCGCGCAATAAATAAAGATGAAAAACATAAACCGATGGCGCGAACAGGTAGAGAAGCTCAAGCGCAACATAATGATACCATTTAGGAGACCATAGCATTCTATGCGCAATAAATAAAGATGAAAAACATAAACCGATGTCGCGAACAGGTAGAGAAGCTCAAGCGCAACATAATGATACCACTTAGGAGACCGAGTTGATTTTTTTAAGAAAGATATTTGCAAATGTAAAACATGCTTCAAATGGCTCTTTTATTGTGCAATTTGACAGTTTATACGCGATTTAATCGTTTTCAACATCGCGCAATAAATAAAGATGAGAAACATAAACCGATGGCGCGAACAGATAGAGAAGCTCAAGCGCAGCATAATGATACCACTTAGGAGACCGAGTTGATTTTTTTAAGAAAGATATATGCAAATGTAAAACATGCTTCAAATTGCTCTTTTATTGTGCAATATGACAGTATATACGCGATTTACTCGTTTTCAACATCGCGCAATAAATAAAGATGAGAAACATAAACCGATGTCGCGAACAGGAAGAGAAGCTCAAGCGTAACATAATGATACCATTTAGGAGACCATACCATTCTATGCGCAATAAATAAAGATGAAAAACATAAACCGATCACGCGAACAGATAGAGAAGCTCAAGCGCAGCATAATGATACCATTTAGGAGACCATAGCATTCTATGCGCAATAAATAAAGATGAAAAACATAAACCGATGTCGCGAACAGGTAGAGAAGCTCAAGCGCAACATAATGATACCACTTAGGAGACCATACCATTCTTTTTAAGAAAGATATTTGCAAATGTGATGTTGCAAATGTAAAAAATGCTTCAAATGACTCTTTTATTGTGCAATATGACAGTATATACGCGATTTACTCGTTTTCAACACCGCGCAATAAATAAAGATGAAAAACATAAACCGATGACGCGAACAGATAGAGAAGCTCAAGCGCAACATAATGATACCACTTAGGAGACCGAGTTGATCTTTTTAAGAAAGATATTTGCAAATGTAAAACATGCTTCAAATGGCTCTTTTATTGTTCAATATGACAGTATATACGCGATTTAATCGTTTTTAACATCGCGCAATAAATAAAGATGAAAAACATAAACCGATGGCGCGAACAGGTAGAGAAGCTCAAGCGCAACATAATGATACCATTTAGGAGACCATAGCATTCTATGCGCAATAAATAAAGATGAAAAACATAAACCGATGTCGCGAACAGGTAGAGAAGCTCAAGCGCAACATAATGATACCACTTAGGAGACCGAGTTGATTTTTTTAAGAAAGATATTTGCAAATGTAAAACATGCTTCAAATGGCTCTTTTATTGTGCAATTTGACAGTTTATACGCGATTTAATCGTTTTCAACATCGCGCAATAAATAAAGATGAGAAACATAAACCGATGGCGCGAACAGATAGAGAAGCTCAAGCGCAGCATAATGATACCACTTAGGAGACCGAGTTGATTTTTTTAAGAAAGATATATGCAAATGTAAAACATGCTTCAAATTGCTCTTTTATTGTGCAATATGACAGTATATACGCGATTTACTCGTTTTCAACATCGCGCAATAAATAAAGATGAGAAACATAAACCGATGTCGCGAACAGGAAGAGAAGCTCAAGCGTAACATAATGATACCATTTAGGAGACCATACCATTCTATGCGCAATAAATAAAGATGAAAAACATAAACCGATGACGCGAACAGATAGAGAAGCTCAAGCGCAACATAATGATACCACTTAGGAGACCGAGTTGATCTTTTTAAGAAAAATATTTGCAAATGTAAAACATGCTTCAAATGGCTCTTTTATTGTTCAATATGACAGTATATACGCGATTTAATCGTTTTTAACATCGCGCAATAAATAAAGATGAAAAACATAAACCGATGGCGCGAACAGGTAGAGAAGCTCAAGCGCAACATAATGATACCGTTTAGGAGACCATACCATTCTATGCGCAATAAATAAAGATGAAAAACATAAACCGATGACGCGAACAGATAGAGAAGCTCAAGCGCAGCATAATGATACCATTTAGGAGACCATAGCATTCTATGCGCAATAAATAAAGATGAAAAACATAAACCGATGTCGCGAACAGGTAGAGAAGCTCAAGCGCAACATAATGATACCACTTAGGAGACCATACCATTCTTTTTAAGAAAGATATTTGCAAATGTGATGTTGCAAATGTAAAAAATGCTTCAAATGACTCTTTTATTGTGCAATATGACAGTATATACGCGATTTACTCGTTTTCAACACCGCGCAATAAATAAAGATGAAAAACATAAACCGATGACGCGAACAGATAGAGAAGCTCAAGCGCAACATAATGATACCACTTAGGAGACCGAGTTGATCTTTTTAAGAAAGATATTTGCAAATGTAAAACATGCTTCAAATGGCTCTTTTATTGTTCAATATGACAGTATATACGCGATTTAATCGTTTTTAACATCGCGCAATAAATAAAGATGAAAAACATAAACCGATGGCGCGAACAGGTAGAGAAGCTCAAGCGCAACATAATGATACCATTTAGGAGACCATAGCATTCTATGCGCAATAAATAAAGATGAAAAACATAAACCGATGTCGCGAACAGGTAGAGAAGCTCAAGCGCAACATAATGATACCACTTAGGAGACCGAGTTGATTTTTTTAAGAAAGATATTTGCAAATGTAAAACATGCTTCAAATTGCTCTTTTATTGTGCAATATGACAGTATATACGCGATTTACTCGTTTTCAACATCGCGCAATAAATAAAGATGAGAAACATAAACCGATGTCGCGAACAGGAAGAGAAGCTCAAGCGTAACATAATGATACCATTTAGGAGACCATACCATTCTATGCGCAATAAATAAAGATGAAAAACATAAACCGATGTCGCGAACAGGTAGATAAGCTCAAGCGCAACATAATGATACCACTTAGGAGACCGACTTGATTTTTTTAAGAAAGATATTTGCAAATGTAAAACATGCTTCAAATTGCTCTTTTATTGTGCAATATGACAGTATATACGCGATTTACTCGTTTTCAACATCGCGCAATAAATAAAGATGAGAAACATAAACCGATGTCGCGAACAGGAAGAGAAGCTCAAGCGTAACATAATGATACCATTTAGGAGACCATACCATTCTATGCGCAATAAATAAAGATGAAAAACATAAACCGATCACGCGAACAGATAGAGAAGCTCAAGCGCAGCATAATGATACCATTTAGGAGACCATAGCATTCTATGCGCAATAAATAAAGATGAAAAACATAAACCGATGTCGCGAACAGGTAGAGAAGCTCAAGCGCAACATAATGATACCACTTAGGAGACCATACCATTCTTTTTAAGAAAGATATTTGCAAATGTGATGTACCATAAAAACCATGATTACCGTGGTCCACCATGGTAATTTTGACTACCATGGAATGTAGGTTACCATAGTACATTTTTTTAAGGGAAAGATGAGAAACATAAACCGATGGCGCGAACAGATAGAGAAGCTCAAGCGCAACATAATAATACCACTTAGGAGACCGAGTTGATCTTTTTAAGAAAAATATTTGCAAATGTAAAACATGCTTCAAATGGCTCTTTTATTGTTCAATATGACAGTATATACGCGATTTAATCGTTTTTAACATCGCGCAATAAATAAAGATGAAAAACATAAACCGATGGCGCGAACAGGTAGAGAAGCTCAAGCGCAACATAATGATACCGTTTAGGAGACCATACCATTCTATGCGCAATAAATAAAGATGAAAAACATAAACCGATGACGCGAACAGATAGAGAAGCTCAAGCGCAGCATAATGATACCACTTAGGAGACCGAGTTGATTTTTTTAAGAAAGATATTTGCAAATGTAAAACATGCTTCAAATGGCTCTTTTATTGTGCAATTTGACAGTTTATACGCGATTTAATCGTTTTCAACATCGCGCAATAAATAAAGATGAGAAACATAAACCGATGGCGCGAACAGGTAGAGAAGCTCAAGCGCAGCATAAAGATACCACTTAGGAGAGCGAGTTGAACTTTTTAAGAAAGATATTTGCAAATGTAAAACTTGCTTCAAATGGCTCTTTTTTTGTGCAATATGACAGTATATACGCGATTTACTCGTTTTCAACAAAGCGCAATAAATAAAGATGAGAAACATAAACCGATGGCGCGAACAGGTAGAGAAGCTCAAGCGCAACATAATGATACCATTTAGGAGACCATACCATTCTATGCGCAATAAATAAAGATGAAAAACATAAACCGATGTCGCGAACAGGTAGAGAAGCTCAAGCGCAACATAATGATACCACTTAGGAGACCATACCATTCTTTTTAAGAAAGATATTTGCAAATGTGATGTTGCAAATGTAAAAAATGCTTCAAATGACTCTTTTATTGTGCAATATGACAGTATATACGCGATTTACTCGTTTTCAACACCGCGCAATAAATAAAGATGAAAAACATAAACCGATGTCGCGAACAGGTAGATAAGCTCAAGCGCAACATAATGATACCACTTAGGAGACCGACTTGATTTTTTTAAGAAAGATATTTGCAAATGTAAAACATGCTTCAAATGGCTCTTTTATTGTGCAATTTGACAGTTTATACGCGATTTAATCGTTTTCAACATCGCGCAATAAATAAAGATGAGAAACATAAACCGATGGCGCGAACAGATAGAGAAGCTCAAGCGCAGCATAATGATACCACTTAGGAGACCGAGTTGATTTTTTTAAGAAAGATATTTGCAAATGTAAAACATGCTTCAAATTGCTCTTTTATTGTGCAATATGACAGTATATACGCGATTTACTCGTTTTCAACATCGCGCAATAAATAAAGATGAGAAACATAAACCGATGTCGCGAACAGGAAGAGAAGCTCAAGCGTAACATAATGATACCATTTAGGAGACCATACCATTCTATGCGCAATAAATAAAGATGAAAAACATAAACCGATCACGCGAACAGATAGAGAAGCTCAAGCGCAGCATAATGATACCATTTAGGAGACCATAGCATTCTATGCGCAATAAATAAAGATGAAAAACATAAACCGATGTCGCGAACAGGTAGAGAAGCTCAAGCGCAACATAATGATACCACTTAGGAGACCATACCATTCTTTTTAAGAAAGATATTTGCAAATGTGATGTTGCAAATGTAAAAAATGCTTCAAATGACTCTTTTATTGTGCAATATGACAGTATATACGCGATTTACTCGTTTTCAACACCGCGCAATAAATAAAGATGAAAAACATAAACCGATGACGCGAACAGATAGAGAAGCTCAAGCGCAACATAATGATACCACTTAGGAGACCGAGTTGATCTTTTTAAGAAAGATATTTGCAAATGTAAAACATGCTTCAAATGGCTCTTTTATTGTTCAATATGACAGTATATACGCGATTTAATCGTTTTTAACATCGCGCAATAAATAAAGATGAAAAACATAAACCGATGGCGCGAACAGGTAGAGAAGCTCAAGCGCAACATAATGATACCATTTAGGAGACCATAGCATTCTATGCGCAATAAATAAAGATGAAAAACATAAACCGATGTCGCGAACAGGTAGAGAAGCTCAAGCGCAACATAATGATACCACTTAGGAGACCGAGTTGATTTTTTTAAGAAAGATATTTGCAAATGTAAAACATGCTTCAAATGGCTCTTTTATTGTGCAATTTGACAGTTTATACGCGATTTAATCGTTTTCAACATCGCGCAATAAATAAAGATGAGAAACATAAACCGATGGCGCGAACAGATAGAGAAGCTCAAGCGCAGCATAATGATACCACTTAGGAGACCGAGTTGATTTTTTTAAGAAAGATATATGCAAATGTAAAACATGCTTCAAATTGCTCTTTTATTGTGCAATATGACAGTATATACGCGATTTACTCGTTTTCAACATCGCGCAATAAATAAAGATGAGAAACATAAACCGATGTCGCGAACAGGAAGAGAAGCTCAAGCGTAACATAATGATACCATTTAGGAGACCATACCATTCTATGCGCAATAAATAAAGATGAAAAACATAAACCGATCACGCGAACAGATAGAGAAGCTCAAGCGCAGCATAATGATACCATTTAGGAGACCATAGCATTCTATGCGCAATAAATAAAGATGAAAAACATAAACCGATGTCGCGAACAGGTAGAGAAGCTCAAGCGCAACATAATGATACCACTTAGGAGACCATACCATTCTTTTTAAGAAAGATATTTGCAAATGTGATGTTGCAAATGTAAAAAATGCTTCAAATGACTCTTTTATTGTGCAATATGACAGTATATACGCGATTTACTCGTTTTCAACACCGCGCAATAAATAAAGATGAAAAACATAAACCGATGACGCGAACAGATAGAGAAGCTCAAGCGCAACATAATGATACCACTTAGGAGACCGAGTTGATCTTTTTAAGAAAGATATTTGCAAATGTAAAACATGCTTCAAATGGCTCTTTTATTGTTCAATATGACAGTATATACGCGATTTAATCGTTTTTAACATCGCGCAATAAATAAAGATGAAAAACATAAACCGATGGCGCGAACAGGTAGAGAAGCTCAAGCGCAACATAATGATACCATTTAGGAGACCATAGCATTCTATGCGCAATAAATAAAGATGAAAAACATAAACCGATGTCGCGAACAGGTAGAGAAGCTCAAGCGCAACATAATGATACCACTTAGGAGACCGAGTTGATTTTTTTAAGAAAGATATTTGCAAATGTAAAACATGCTTCAAATGGCTCTTTTATTGTGCAATTTGACAGTTTATACGCGATTTAATCGTTTTCAACATCGCGCAATAAATAAAGATGAGAAACATAAACCGATGGCGCGAACAGATAGAGAAGCTCAAGCGCAGCATAATGATACCACTTAGGAGACCGAGTTGATTTTTTTAAGAAAGATATATGCAAATGTAAAACATGCTTCAAATTGCTCTTTTATTGTGCAATATGACAGTATATACGCGATTTACTCGTTTTCAACATCGCGCAATAAATAAAGATGAGAAACATAAACCGATGTCGCGAACAGGAAGAGAAGCTCAAGCGTAACATAATGATACCATTTAGGAGACCATACCATTCTATGCGCAATAAATAAAGATGAAAAACATAAACCGATGACGCGAACAGATAGAGAAGCTCAAGCGCAACATAATGATACCACTTAGGAGACCGAGTTGATCTTTTTAAGAAAAATATTTGCAAATGTAAAACATGCTTCAAATGGCTCTTTTATTGTTCAATATGACAGTATATACGCGATTTAATCGTTTTTAACATCGCGCAATAAATAAAGATGAAAAACATAAACCGATGGCGCGAACAGGTAGAGAAGCTCAAGCGCAACATAATGATACCGTTTAGGAGACCATACCATTCTATGCGCAATAAATAAAGATGAAAAACATAAACCGATGACGCGAACAGATAGAGAAGCTCAAGCGCAGCATAATGATACCATTTAGGAGACCATAGCATTCTATGCGCAATAAATAAAGATGAAAAACATAAACCGATGTCGCGAACAGGTAGAGAAGCTCAAGCGCAACATAATGATACCACTTAGGAGACCATACCATTCTTTTTAAGAAAGATATTTGCAAATGTGATGTTGCAAATGTAAAAAATGCTTCAAATGACTCTTTTATTGTGCAATATGACAGTATATACGCGATTTACTCGTTTTCAACACCGCGCAATAAATAAAGATGAAAAACATAAACCGATGACGCGAACAGATAGAGAAGCTCAAGCGCAACATAATGATACCACTTAGGAGACCGAGTTGATCTTTTTAAGAAAGATATTTGCAAATGTAAAACATGCTTCAAATGGCTCTTTTATTGTTCAATATGACAGTATATACGCGATTTAATCGTTTTTAACATCGCGCAATAAATAAAGATGAAAAACATAAACCGATGGCGCGAACAGGTAGAGAAGCTCAAGCGCAACATAATGATACCATTTAGGAGACCATAGCATTCTATGCGCAATAAATAAAGATGAAAAACATAAACCGATGTCGCGAACAGGTAGAGAAGCTCAAGCGCAACATAATGATACCACTTAGGAGACCGAGTTGATTTTTTTAAGAAAGATATTTGCAAATGTAAAACATGCTTCAAATTGCTCTTTTATTGTGCAATATGACAGTATATACGCGATTTACTCGTTTTCAACATCGCGCAATAAATAAAGATGAGAAACATAAACCGATGTCGCGAACAGGAAGAGAAGCTCAAGCGTAACATAATGATACCATTTAGGAGACCATACCATTCTATGCGCAATAAATAAAGATGAAAAACATAAACCGATGACGCGAACAGATAGAGAAGCTCAAGCGCAACATAATGATACCACTTAGGAGACCGAGTTGATCTTTTTAAGAAAAATATTTGCAAATGTAAAACATGCTTCAAATGGCTCTTTTATTGTTCAATATGACAGTATATACGCGATTTAATCGTTTTTAACATCGCGCAATAAATAAAGATGAAAAACATAAACCGATGGCGCGAACAGGTAGAGAAGCTCAAGCGCAACATAATGATACCGTTTAGGAGACCATACCATTCTATGCGCAATAAATAAAGATGAAAAACATAAACCGATGACGCGAACAGATAGAGAAGCTCAAGCGCAGCATAATGATACCACTTAGGAGACCGAGTTGATTTTTTTAAGAAAGATATTTGCAAATGTAAAACATGCTTCAAATGGCTCTTTTATTGTGCAATTTGACAGTTTATACGCGATTTAATCGTTTTCAACATCGCGCAATAAATAAAGATGAGAAACATAAACCGATGGCGCGAACAGATAGAGAAGCTCAAGCGCAGCATAATGATACCACTTAGGAGACCGAGTTGATTTTTTTAAGAAAGATATTTGCAAATGTAAAACATGCTTCAAATTGCTCTTTTATTGTGCAATATGACAGTATATACGCGATTTACTCGTTTTCAACATCGCGCAATAAATAAAGATGAGAAACATTAAACCGATGTCGCGAACAGGAAGAGAAGCTCAAGCGTAACATAATGATACCACTTAGGAGACCGAGTTGATTTTTTTAAGAAAGATATATGCAAATGTAAAACATGCTTCAAATTGCTCTTTTATTGTGCAATATGACAGTATATACGCGATTTACTCGTTTTCAACATCGCGCAATAAATAAAGATGAGAAACATAAACCGATGTCGCGAACAGGAAGAGAAGCTCAAGCGTAACATAATGATACCATTTAGGAGACCATACCATTCTATGCGCAATAAATAAAGATGAAAAACATAAACCGATCACGCGAACAGATAGAGAAGCTCAAGCGCAGCATAATGATACCATTTAGGAGACCATAGCATTCTATGCGCAATAAATAAAGATGAAAAACATAAACCGATGTCGCGAACAGGTAGAGAAGCTCAAGCGCAACATAATGATACCACTTAGGAGACCGAGTTGATTTTTTTAAGAAAGATATTTGCAAATGTAAAACATGCTTCAAATGGCTCTTTTATTGTGCAATTTGACAGTTTATACGCGATTTAATCGTTTTCAACATCGCGCAATAAATAAAGATGAGAAACATAAACCGATGGCGCGAACAGATAGAGAAGCTCAAGCGCAGCATAATGATACCACTTAGGAGACCGAGTTGATTTTTTTAAGAAAGATATATGCAAATGTAAAACATGCTTCAAATTGCTCTTTTATTGTGCAATATGACAGTATATACGCGATTTACTCGTTTTCAACATCGCGCAATAAATAAAGATGAGAAACATAAACCGATGTCGCGAACAGGAAGAGAAGCTCAAGCGTAACATAATGATACCATTTAGGAGACCATACCATTCTATGCGCAATAAATAAAGATGAAAAACATAAACCGATCACGCGAACAGATAGAGAAGCTCAAGCGCAGCATAATGATACCATTTAGGAGACCATAGCATTCTATGCGCAATAAATAAAGATGAAAAACATAAACCGATGTCGCGAACAGGTAGAGAAGCTCAAGCGCAACATAATGATACCACTTAGGAGACCATACCATTCTTTTTAAGAAAGATATTTGCAAATGTGATGTACCATAAAAACCATGATTACCGTGGTCCACCATGGTAATTTTGACTACCATGGAATGTAGGTTACCATAGTACATTTTTTTAAGGGAAAGATGAGAAACATAAACCGATGGCGCGAACAGGTAGAGAAGCTCAAGCGCAGCATAATGATACCACTTAGGAGACCGAGTTGATTTTTTTAAGAAAGATATTTGCAAATGTAAAACATGCTTCAAATTGCTCTTTTATTGTGCAATATGACAGTATATACGCGATTTACTCGTTTTCAACACCGCGCAATAAATAAAGATGAGAAACATAAACCGATGACGCGAACAGATAGAGAAGCTCAAGCGCAGCATAATGATACCACTTAGGAGACCGAGTTGATTTTTTTAAGAAAGATATTTGCAAATGTAAAACATGCTTCAAATTGCTCTTTTATTGTGCAATATGACAGTATATACGCGATTTACTCGTTTTCAACATCGCGCAATAAATAAAGATGAGAAACATAAACCGATGTCGCGAACAGGAAGAGAAGCTCAAGCGTAACATAATGATACCATTTAGGAGACCATACCATTCTATGCGCAATAAATAAAGATGAAAAACATAAACCGATGACGCGAACAGATAGAGAAGCTCAAGCGCAACATAATGATACCACTTAGGAGACCGAGTTGATCTTTTAAGAAAAATATTTGCAAATGTAAAACATGCTTCAAATGGCTCTTTTATTGTTCAATATGACAGTATATACGCGATTTAATCGTTTTTAACATCGCGCAATAAATAAAGATGAAAAACATAAACCGATGGCGCGAACAGGTAGAGAAGCTCAAGCGCAACATAATGATACCGTTTAGGAGACCATACCATTCTATGCGCAATAAATAAAGATGAAAAACATAAACCGATGACGCGAACAGATAGAGAAGCTCAAGCGCAGCATAATGATACCACTTAGGAGACCGAGTTGATTTTTTTAAGAAAGATATTTGCAAATGTAAAACATGCTTCAAATTGCTCTTTTATTGGCAATATGACAGTATATACGCGATTTACTCGTTTTCAACATCGCGCAATAAATAAAGATGAAAAACATAAACCGATGGCGCGAACAGGTAGAGAAGCTCAAGCGCAACATAATGATACCATTTAGGAGACCATAGCATTCTATGCGCAATAAATAAAGATGAAAAACATAAACCGATGTCGCGAACAGGTAGAGAAGCTCAAGCGCAACATAATGATACCACTTAGGAGACCGAGTTGATTTTTTTAAGAAAGATATTTGCAAATGTAAAACATGCTTCAAATGGCTCTTTTATTGTGCAATTTGACAGTTTATACGCGATTTAATCGTTTTCAACATCGCGCAATAAATAAAGATGAGAAACATAAACCGATGGCGCGAACAGATAGAGAAGCTCAAGCGCAGCATAATGATACCACTTAGGAGACCGAGTTGATTTTTTTAAGAAAGATATATGCAAATGTAAAACATGCTTCAAATTGCTCTTTTATTGTGCAATATGACAGTATATACGCGATTTACTCGTTTTCAACATCGCGCAATAAATAAAGATGAGAAACATAAACCGATGTCGCGAACAGGAAGAGAAGCTCAAGCGTAACATAATGATACCATTTAGGAGACCATACCATTCTATGCGCAATAAATAAAGATGAAAAACATAAACCGATCACGCGAACAGATAGAGAAGCTCAAGCGCAGCATAATGATACCATTTAGGAGACCATAGCATTCTATGCGCAATAAATAAAGATGAAAAACATAAACCGATGTCGCGAACAGGTAGAGAAGCTCAAGCGCAACATAATGATACCACTTAGGAGACCATACCATTCTTTTTAAGAAAGATATTTGCAAATGTGATGTTGCAAATGTAAAAAATGCTTCAAATGACTCTTTTATTGTGCAATATGACAGTATATACGCGATTTACTCGTTTTCAACACCGCGCAATAAATAAAGATGAAAAACATAAACCGATGACGCGAACAGATAGAGAAGCTCAAGCGCAACATAATGATACCACTTAGGAGACCGAGTTGATCTTTTTAAGAAAGATATTTGCAAATGTAAAACATGCTTCAAATGGCTCTTTTATTGTTCAATATGACAGTATATACGCGATTTAATCGTTTTTAACATCGCGCAATAAATAAAGATGAAAAACATAAACCGATGGCGCGAACAGGTAGAGAAGCTCAAGCGCAACATAATGATACCATTTAGGAGACCATAGCATTCTATGCGCAATAAATAAAGATGAAAAACATAAACCGATGTCGCGAACAGGTAGAGAAGCTCAAGCGCAACATAATGATACCACTTAGGAGACCGAGTTGATTTTTTTAAGAAAGATATTTGCAAATGTAAAACATGCTTCAAATGGCTCTTTTATTGTGCAATTTGACAGTTTATACGCGATTTAATCGTTTTCAACATCGCGCAATAAATAAAGATGAGAAACATAAACCGATGGCGCGAACAGATAGAGAAGCTCAAGCGCAGCATAATGATACCACTTAGGAGACCGAGTTGATTTTTTTAAGAAAGATATATGCAAATGTAAAAACATGCTTCAAATTGCTCTTTTATTGTGCAATATGACAGTATATACGCGATTTACTCGTTTTCAACATCGCGCAATAAATAAAGATGAGAAACATAAACCGATGTCGCGAACAGGAAGAGAAGCTCAAGCGTAACATAATGATACCATTTAGGAGACCATACCATTCTATGCGCAATAAATAAAGATGAAAAACATAAACCGATGACGCGAACAGATAGAGAAGCTCAAGCGCAACATAATGATACCACTTAGGAGACCGAGTTGATCTTTTTAAGAAAAATATTTGCAAATGTAAAACATGCTTCAAATGGCTCTTTTATTGTTCAATATGACAGTATATACGCGATTTAATCGTTTTTAACATCGCGCAATAAATAAAGATGAAAAACATAAACCGATGGCGCGAACAGGTAGAGAAGCTCAAGCGCAACATAATGATACCGTTTAGGAGACCATACCATTCTATGCGCAATAAATAAAGATGAAAAACATAAACCGATGACGCGAACAGATAGAGAAGCTCAAGCGCAGCATAATGATACCATTTAGGAGACCATAGCATTCTATGCGCAATAAATAAAGATGAAAAACATAAACCGATGTCGCGAACAGGTAGAGAAGCTCAAGCGCAACATAATGATACCACTTAGGAGACCATACCATTCTTTTTAAGAAAGATATTTGCAAATGTGATGTTGCAAATGTAAAAAATGCTTCAAATGACTCTTTTATTGTGCAATATGACAGTATATACGCGATTTACTCGTTTTCAACACCGCGCAATAAATAAAGATGAAAAACATAAACCGATGACGCGAACAGATAGAGAAGCTCAAGCGCAACATAATGATACCACTTAGGA